>JAMYCR010000014.1:14884681-15484681 GCA_028830335.1 Eucera pruinosa | reverse complement strand
TTTCTAGTAAAAGATAAGCAAAAATCCGAGCTCACTTAATTAATTTTAATTTCTTTGCACGGCTGGAGTGTATTTTTATAATGTAGCTATCAACTTACAAAATTAATTACGTTACTGTAATGTTATAATTATATGCTCGGAACCATTATTGCAGAGGAAAGCTCAAACTTCTGATAAATTTCTAGAAGTTTGTAATAAAAAATATAAAACCATGAAATTAAAATATAAAGAGTTTCAAATGTATTTCTTATAACTCTTATTTATTATGCTAAAAATATCACTTGAAAATTTGTTTAAGACTCATCTACCAGAATATATTATCTAAGTTATGTTTCAATGCAAGGCTTGTTCTTCCACATCTAGGAAAAAGTAAGCAGAAATGTAATTAATCCTCGAAGTACTTACGCAGTTTTGAAAAACGCGGTTTTTTGTGATCTTTGTAGTCACCGCGACTGGGAAGAGCCACAAAAATTACAATATACTTTCGTGAAATATGAATAACATATGTACACAATATATAATAAATTCACTACAAATTTTTATGCGTTTATAGGAACTTTACATGTTTGAAAGAATGAAGAATACGCGTAACATGCAAAAATATATAAAATATTCAAAGCGCAGTACATTTCATAATATTTAAAAGATGAAGGAAATTCTATTTAGGCTACACCTGGGTATATATTTATGTTAGGATTGCCTATTAGATTTTTATGAAATTGAAATATGTCGTAAAATTCAACATTTTGAGAAATTTTTCCCGATTTGTGCCTATGATCGGCATTAAAGGATAGATCCTCGAGTTCTGGGAATTTTTGAATAACATTATTATTTTCGTAACATACATATGTTCGTAAATATATAAAATGCAACACATATTTAACATTTTTAAACAACGGTATGCGGCTCCACAGTGAGGTAGGCGATATATCATATTAATCGGAAGCTTATGTATGACGAAGTAGTAGTGGTTCTAACTTAGAAGTTTAGAAATATTAGCAAAAATATATTAGTACAATTGCATTGTATTCTACCTATACGTACAATAGCAATGACAACACCACAAATAATGCAGTCGCATTGTGCCAGAAACGGAGTGCCGCTTGACGACGAGATGAAAAATAAGCAAACCAAATCCGCCGGCGAGGGAAGCGGCTAACGCGTCGGATGTCTGTGTACGCATTGTGTACCTATGCATACATATATATACATATTGAAACAGCATGCAATGTAGTTGTACCAATATGTTTTTGTTAATATCTTGGAACCTATGCAACAACCCTGTTACTACCATTGTAATTGGTATTTATTTAGAAAAGAGGGGTCTCACCGATTTCGATGATTTTTTAATATGTCGTAGAAATCAACATTTTAAACAACTTTTTCCTATACATATAACCGTCGCTCGGGCTTAGTTTCCGAAATTTTTTTCGAAGAATGATCGGTACAACTGCATTGAATTCTTTCTATAAGTACGCGTCCGTGGCAGCGTATCCGTAAACATTTGGTCGGTGATTGTCCACTGTTTCTTTAAACGCATCGAGGCAGCTCGCAACGGACGCGTAGAATGGGAATGCTTCCGAACTCGATTCGGGTAGCCGACCGTCTCACGGCGGCTGGAATAATAATCCAGCCTGAACCTTACTCAAATCGAACTCTGCTATCTAGTAACTAATTTAATGTAGTTTAGGTTCGGGACGAAGAATTCATTCTGGCCGGCCACACATTCATTTCTGTTTTAATGATCTTTATTGATATTATACGAAGTTGTAAACATTTCAGTTATTATTTCGAAAAAATGTTGTACATTGTATAATATTCGTCGCTGGCCGCTATGCTGTTATGTATAGAAACGACAGACAGTTGCCAATCAAACGCTTACGCATACGCTCCCACGGACGCGTACTTATAGACAAAATTTGATGTAGTTGTACCAATCTCCTTTGAGACCAATTTCGGAATCGATGGCCGAGCGGCGGTTATATGTATAGGAAAAAGTTGTTCAAAATGTTGATTTTTATAACATACTCGAAAATTATCGAAATCGGTGAGACCCCCCTTTTCTAAATAATTACCTTGTAATTGTTCACGCATATCTTTCGATTAATATCATCCCCACCCCCTCCTCTTTGTTGCAATAATTAACCTTTTACCCAGTCTATAACTATGTATGTACATATGTAATATAAATTTGTAGTAGGAGTGAGAAGGGAAGTCTCAAAATTACGCGAGCCTTCATTAACGCGATACATAAATGTTGGAATCCCCGCGTAATTCGGGGGGACAACTGTACATTGTATATTGCTTTGCTTAATGTCTGGTTCGGACCGTATGGATCATACATGATCCATGAGTGACATGGGTGCCCGATACATACACATACAATGTTATCTCGCCAAGACTGCAGCAGGGCCTAAGGCCGCTGAGGACACGAAACTCAAACCTCGTCTGATTTCTGCCGTCGGAAAGAACAACGAGCGAAAGACAAAGTGAGAATGAGAAGCCGAGCATTCGAAGAAGTTTAAATGCCCGCTGTGCTAATGCAATGCAAACTTAAAAGTTTTTCATTTTTTTATCTTTCTTTAAAGTAATTTATTTATCATATTAATGCAATTTTTTTTATTAAAATGAAACCAAACACCATATAATTTGTACCACTTTTACTTAACATTTATGGAATAAGTACGCTGTATTATAGTTTCTCACAAACTGCAGAAATGGATTGTTTCTAGCAAAATACATATTTTAATAACATTATGGCATTGAATATGATATACTTACGTAAAGTATACAATTTATAATTTTTTTAAAGGCAGCTGATATGTGCAATACATAGACTACGCACTTCACTTCCTGTAGCTTTCTTTTGCTCTATACAATACATCTATTCCAGCGATTTACTTCTCTTCCATTTCCTACTTCTCTTAACTCCTGTATTAATACAATATTTTCACATTTTCGTAGGTAAATATAATCCGAACTATGTCGTCTTTGGTCTCATTTTAACGAGAAAAGTTTGGCGAATATGTTGAAAGAAAATTTATTAAGAAAGAAATAATAAAAAAAGTTTTTTAGTCTACATTAACGTGTTCATACATTGTATGGGGTTTTAAACCGCTCGGCTCTGATCAAAGGCGAGCCGAATTCGCTTCACTGATCGCGAATTGTGGTTCCAAGCGAGGCAGTCCTCACGGCCTCCTCTACTGTAGGCTAGAATACGAGAAAGGCAACGCTGGCATTAGTCCTACAACGACTGGTCGGACTGATGATTTTTGTTTGCGGTGTTGTGACAGCGTATGTTTCGCCTTTGATATAGCGACGGACATGGAGCCCGCCCCCCCCCCCCGCACATAATAGGGGATTGGACTGAAATCTACGCATTTATCCATGGGTTCGCTCGAGTTCTTGGCGAGAAAATATTGTAATAACTGTACAGTATATGCATATATACATATTGAATTATACACACACATATTAAACAAACTTTCCATGCTGAAAACAAGCTCTCTTTGGAATTCCGATACGAACCTGTTAAGTTGCATAAAAGCATACACTCTAAAAAAATCCCCATAGTGCTTGGTTTAAAGCTCAGCATACTACTTGTGAAGAAGAATCGACGGTACATTGTTGCAGTCTAGGTCATTCACATTTGATATTAGATCACAAAGTCCGAAACGTAGCTGTGATCAATAGTAACCGTTAATCTATCATGAAAGATTAATGGTAAAAAAGATTGTTACAGAAAAACATAAATTTCAATTCCCATACGTTTCATCATCGCTTTACGAAAACGATATTAAGGGATTATTTCATATACATATAACTTGTACTAGTTTTACTGGTAAACAGCTTTGAAAGAACTCAAAAGTTTAACTCGAAAATTATTTGTTTGTAATAGTTACTCATTTATTAGAAGTAAGAATTTCGAAACCATTCTTCGGGATACGATTTTTGGCTCTGATTCATTTGAGTTGAGCTTCGGTAGCTTATATTTGGGCTATGTAAATGTTTATTTGCAGCTCGTTCACACAATACGGTTTTTGACCAACTCGGTTATTTTACCAAAACAAGATTAACCGAAAACAGTGTCCACACATTTCTCCATCTCCACAGAAAATTTAATTTTCATGCATATATATACTTCATAAATTGGTTGCCATGCTGATTCGTTCTCAGTTTTACCTTTAGATAAATGCAACGTCTACGTATTACTTTTAAATTACGTTCTTTAATGTGACTAGCTAGACTTTACCATATTCATAATGAATATGTTATTTGGATACATACATGATTTTGCTATTGCCGAATATAATTGCACTATATGGTATACATGATACAGGTGCCATTCCGATACGTGACAAAAGTAACCATAAAAAATAACCGATTTAATAATTTTATCGTGTACACACATACAAAATATAAATAGTATTTCGAAAGGTGATAGAAATTTGATTCTGCAAATAAGTGATTTGCATGACGGCAATAGTAATACACGATAATTTATCGCCACTCTGTACATTTAAAAGGCTACTGACTATCGCTCGATTTAATTGTCCTTTTCGCCGTTTCAATGGCTCTGTGGTCTTTTCTGGTGTTGAATCGGTAACATCGCACGTGACACGGAAATGGTAAGGGGGTCTCGAGACCCCCGAACCGTGTGACAGAAAAGAGCATTGGATGATAGGTCTATACTGTACCTCGTCTGTGGGAGCAGCTCCAAGTACCACTACATTCAACCTCGCCGGTACGTGCGTCGTCGTCGCTTTCCGCCTACAACAGATTGTTGCGCGTTTGTTTTCCGCCCGGCAAGCGACACCGCGATATATTTATAGAAAAGCAAATCAAGCAGCGATGCCATTTAGACGCAATTCAACGCAACGCGTTCACGATACACGCATAGGCGGAGTTCAATGTAGTTGTATCATCGTTTCTTTTTACATTTTGAAAAGTAATATGTATGGGAACATATACTGGAGAATATTTTCGGATTTTTTTCCTGCAAAACTTAGGTGTAACATATGAAAATATCTAGACTAATCTGAAAAATGCAGATTTCGTAATGAAGCTGTAAAAGTACTACTTTTATATTTTTATGGCAACAATATATTATTATAACTATTACCCCCAATTTTTTACATTTATTGGAAATGGGAACCGTAGTCATAAAAATTAAAAAGCAATCTTTTTGATATATTTCAAGCAAAAAAGCAATCTTCACTTTAAAGGGTATAGCCGGTTAAGGGGGTCAAATGTGCCCCCAAACCAAATTCAACGTGCAATGAGTCATTCGATAGCTTATAAAAAAAAACACTTCGTGCAAATTTTTAGCCCTGTATCTCGACCTGGAGGGTAGTAACAGGGTGAAAATGAAAATCACGTTTTTACGTCATTTCTCTTATTCTATAGCATGAAAAAAATAGAAAAAAATCAGAGGCATTTCTGATATCGGCTTACGTATTTAAGAATTTTTTCATATTTTTAAATTGAATAGCTAAGTTGTGAAAAATGAAAAACCGAATAAAAGCGGAAAAATGCCGATTAAGCATTGATGCAGGTCCAGAACTACGATTATATTTTTACAGTAAGTAGATATTGTTGTTACTATTATTCTCAATTTTTTTCAGATTTTTCATTTTGGTGCGCCGTAGTCAAAAAAACTAAAAACCGATTCGTTCGTTATTTTCTGCGTGTTAGACGTCGAATTTTTTTATGTTCTTTGGTATATAAGTGCTCCATGCAATGTTTAACATTTTTACATTCGGCAGAATAACAGAGGAATTATAGAAAGTAAATAAATCTAATTAATGAAAATTCCGATGACAACGTTATCTTCTGAAATATTAAGTGTGTTTCCAGCAACGGCGCTGGTTCGGCGGCAAAGTGTGTTACTCCAGAACGACTAGAGCCTGTTTCGAGTCTCTTCTGGGGCTTTTTACTTTTTTTATTTATTATTATTTTTTTCAATTTCTAACAATATAATAATGATCAGCATCGGTTTATAAATGTGTTAAAACTATTTTAACCTAAAATATGTATGAAAATAATGTTAGAGCGCTTTTTACGACTCCGCGTCTTTTCTCGCATATCTTGTCCTATTGTTCTTCTATTGTAAAAATATTACTAAGCGATTTCGCCTATTCCAGTGATGAGTTTCTGCATCGATCGCTAATGTATTTTCAGTGGTTCGGATACCATCCTTTCCACTATTTCACCGAAAAGCCCTACATCTGAATTTAAACGTTTTCCAAACATATTTTTAAGAAACCCTGCTACTTTACAAAATAAACCTACTTAAGGGAGCAATTTATTGTCTAATTGATTGTGGAAAAGTTTGTCGCGTGAATAGGCGAAAGTCGCGGTTGAAACAGCTTTCAGCTTCCAAAATTATTGATTTTCCGGAGATGACAGATAACGATTTGAAGATTTTTTTTACTTGATCGTATCAATTATCACAAGCAGTATATTACTTAGCAGAGCTTATGGACGAAGATAGTAACCTTGCCGTCCAGTATCTCATAGAAACAAATAATATCATTAAATTCGAAGTAAAATCGTGCCATATTAGTAGAAAAACGTATAGATGTTATATTGAGTACACTCCAAATTCAATAGGCTGTTGCGGAATTAGATGCTATTGTTGTGAATGTGCAAATGGTAACCGAACCATCGGATGCTGTTCACACGTTGCAGTAATAATTTATTATTTGTCACGTGCTCGGTACCTCTCAGAAATTGTACGTCCCGCGGAAATTCTTAGTAATATTTTTACAATAGAAGTACAATAGGACAAGATATGCGAGAAAAGACGCGGAGTCGTAAAAAGCGCTCTAACATTATTTTCATACATATTTTAGGTTAAAATATTTTTAACACATTTATAAACCGATACTGATCATTATTATATTGTTAGAAATTGAAAAAAAATAATAATAAATAAAAAAAGTAAAATGCCCGAGAAGAGACTCGAAACAGGCTCTAGTCGTTCTGAACGTTCTGAAGTAACACACTTTGCCGCCGAGCCAGCGCCGTTGTTGGAAACTAACTTAATATTTCAGAAGATAACATTGTCATCGGAACTTTCATTAATTGGATTTATTTACTTTCTATAATTCCTCTGTTATTCTGCCGAATGTAAAAATGTTAAACATTGCATGGAGCACTTATATACCAAAGAACATCAAAAAATTCGACGTCTAACACGCAGAAAATAACGAACGAATCGGTTTTTAATTTTTTTGACTACGGCGCACCAAAACGAAAAATCTGAAAAAAATTGAGAATAATAGTAACAACAATATCTACTTACTGTAAAAATATAATCGTAGTTCTGGACCTGCATCAATGCTTAATCGGCATTTTTCCGCTTTTTTTCGGTTTTTCATTTTTCACAACTTAGCTATTCAATTTAAAAATATGAAAAAATTCCTAAATACGTAAGCCGATATCAGAAGTGCCTCTGATTTTTTTTCTATTTTTTTCATGCTATAGAATAAGAGAAATGACGTAAAAACGTGATTTTCATTTTCACCCTGTTACTACCCTCCAGGTCGAGATACAGGGCTAAAAATTTGCACGAAGTGTTTTTTTTTTGATAAGCTATCGAATGACACATTGCACGTTGAATTTGGTTTGGGGGCACATTTGACCCCCTTAACCGGCTATACCCTTTATATATGTTCTTTATGCAGTGACAGTGTTACGTGATTTTTAATATTTCTACATTCGGAAGAACAACATACATATACAGCAGACTCTCGACTATCCGGCCCCTGCGGGACGAGATCTCGGCCGGATAAACAAATGGCCAGTTAATCTGGCAGCATGCTTTATAGATTGTTATGTTTATACCAAAAAATTAATATTAAGTATATTTATAATGTTTAATATTTATACACGCGTATGAACATACGGTACATATATACAATCACAGCATTTCAATATAATATAATGCTACGTAATATCTATGTAATATTTGTTTAATGTCATTTTTCACAAAAAGGTTGGTAATCTTTTCTGTTTCTTTTATTTCGTTTCGTTCGTTATTGTGATGTCACGCCACTTTCTCAAAAATGATATGTCAATTGCTGATGAATCTTCTTCCTGTTCAACATACTTCGTCGCACTTACAAGTGCAATCTTTGCTTTTGCTGACTCACTTTCTCATCTCTATCTATATTTTAAGAAGTGCGGAATACTGTACTCAGAGATTTAGTACGAATGGAAAAAAAATTAATATGAGGTTGCGTATTTAAACAATTACAAATACATGTGACAATAATTACGCAAGAAAGTGAATAATTACAAAATATTTCATATCAACAAAAAAGTGGTCGGATAAAACGGAGGCCGGTTCAAATGGGGCTGGATAATCGGGAGTCTATTGTAAATAGAAGTTGTAAATTCAGTTAACTGAAACTATTTCACATATTTATATTTTAAAGTTGGAAAGATAATTTTAATGATTGGATTGGCAGCGTGACTACGTATTCAGACTGTAAACCCATACTTAACATTTTGGTCATAAGTTCGTTATTCATTTATTCGTAACTATACAATATGCCAATAAGTGGCAATAATTTCAAAGTATGTTAAAGAAATTTTAAGAATATTTTACTCTGAAATATACGCACAGATAATTTCGGAGTACGTTTTATGCGATTGTCTCTCTAGCCACGGATTCTTCTACTTACGAGTATTACTTAGCATTTTCTAGATCCTTTAAATGTATGAAATGACACCACGCACCTGTACTTCAATCCAACCATATTTATTAACGATAAGTAATATTGAAATAGATTTCTTTTATTTATTAGGTGTCAGCGAAGCTAAATGATTCTATAATTAACAAATCATATCAATAGTAAATCTATTGGTGGAAACTGATTTGTCATGCAGTTATGAATCAAAAGAAAAATGTGGTAAAAGAGAATTAATTTGTGCGCGGAGCGAACTCACGACCAAAATAATTAGTATGGGATTTTCAGTCAGACCCCATAACTACTCTGCCAATCTATTCACTGAAATTGTTCTTCCTATTTCAAGATATACTGGTGGTAAATAGTGTTAGTTGACTGAATCTATTATTTTTGTTATCTATATGTTATTCTTCCTGATGTAGAACTATTAAAAATCACGTACGGTACTCACTGCATGAAAAACAAAAATTTACAGTAAGTATTGCTTTTTCGCGGGAAATACCTCGACAAAATTGATTTTTAATTTTTTTAACTACATCGCACAATTCCAAAAAGTCTGAAAGATTTTGGGGACAAAAGTTATAATAATACGTTGTTATCGTAAAAATATAAAAGTAGTTCTCTTGCAACTTCACTATGAAATCTGCATTTTTCAGATTTTTTTAGGGTTTTTCATTTTGTACACCTAAAGTCTGCGATAAGAAAATCTGGAGAAATTCTTTAAACATATATCACTACATTTCCAATATTTCAGATTTTTCTCAGAATTTTTGCTTGCCATTAAGTAGGACGAACATGGCAAAAACTGATATTTCATTTCGTCCCCATTACTACCCCCTAAATCGAGATAGAGGATTGAAACTTGTTGTGAAAGCTTTTCTTTGGCTAAGTTATCAAATGGTACATCAAAAGTCTAACTAGGTTCAAGGGCACTTTTGACCCCTTTATCCGGCTGTACCTTTTAACTTGCGCGGGGCGCGAACATGCGACAAAAATATTTCGTACGGATTTCATAGTCGGACCACCAACTGGTCTCATGCTATCGTTACGATGAATTGTCTCAGCGGCAATGCGGCAACGCTGTCTCCGATTCTTGGCAACGTTGCTGCCTTGAGACGATTTCACCCCTTGCCCCGCTGTCACACAATAATCATCAGTGAACTACTTTACGCATTCGTGAAAAAAATCGAAAGTGGCTCCGCCTCAGGCAGCTACATGCTTGTAGGTAATGATCTTTCTATAACGAAATCTACCATGCCTACGAAATCTGTGACGTCACGTGTTGGGACTACCCCCTTAAGGCGGTAGTCCCCTCGCGTGATGTTACAGATTTCGTAGGCATGGTAGATTTCGTTACAGTAAGATCATTTTCTACAAGCATGTGGCTGCCTGACGAATACGAGGCGGAGCCACTATCGTTTTCCTTCACGAAAGCGTAGAGTAATTCACAGCTGTTTATTGTGCGTCATCGGGGCAAGGGGAGAAATCGTCAAGAGGCAGCGGCGTTGCCAAGAATCATAGACAGGGTTGCCGCATTGCCGCCGTGACAATTCAACGCAACGATAGCACGAGAATGCTTTGTGGTCCGACAACGAAATCCGTATGAAATATGTTGGTCGCCAGTTCGCGCCCCGCAACAACTTAAAAAGTATAGCCGGATAAGGGAGTCAAAACTGCCCTTGTACCAAATTTGACTTTTGATGTACCATTTGATAACTTAGCCAAAGAAAAGCTTTCACACCAACCCTCTATCTCGATCCGGGGGGTAGTAATGGGGAAGAAATGAAATATCAGTTTTTGCCATATTTGTCCCATTTAATGGCAAGCAAAAATTCTGAGAAAAATCTGACATATTGGAAGTATGATGATATATGTCAGAGAAGTTTTTCGGATTTTTTTATTGCAAAGTTTAGGTGCACAAAATGGAAAACCCTAAAAGAATCTGACAAATGCAGATTTCGTAGTGAAGTTGTAAAAACACTACTTTTATATTTTTACGATAACAACATATTATTATATCTATTGTCCCCAATATCTTTCAGATTTTTTGGAATTGTGCGTTGTAGTTAAAAAAATTAAAAATCAATTTTGCCGAGGTATTTCGCGCGAAAATGCATTCCGTACTTTAAATTCTTATGTTTTCCATGCAGTGAATACCGTACGTGATTTTTAATAGTTCTACATCTGGAAGAATAATATATAGATAACAAAAATAATACATTCAGTCAACTAGCACTATTTCCCCACACTATATCTTAATATAGAAAGAACGATTTTACTGAATACATTGGCAGAGTGGTTATAGGTTCTGCCTGTGAATCTTATATTTGTTATTTTGGTCGTGAGTTCGCGTCGCGCACAAATTAATCTTTCTTCCCTATATTTTCTTTTTAATTCATAACTACATGACAATTCAGTTTGCATCCATAGATTTACTATTCATATGATTTGTTAATTATAGAATCATTTAGCTTCTCTGACACCTAATAAATGAAAGAAATCTATTTCAATAGTACTTATCGTTAATAGATATTGTTGGATTGAAGTACAGGTGTGTGGTGTGATTTCATACATTTATTTGATCTAGTAAATACTACGTAATACGCGTAAGTAGAAGAATCCGTGGCTAGAGAGATAATCACGTAAAATGTGCTCCGAAATTATTTCTGCGTATACTTCAAAGTAAAATATTCTTCAAATTACTTTAACATGTTTTGCAATTATTGCCACTTATTGGCATATTGTATAGGTACGAATAAATGAATAACGAACTTATGACGAAAATGTTAAGTATGGGTTTACAGTCTGAACTCGTAGTCACTCTGCCAATCCAATCATTAAAATTACCTTTCCAACTTCAAAATATAAATATATGCAATAGTTTCAGTTAACTGAATTTACAACTTCTATTTACAATAGACTCCCTATTATCCAGCCCCATTTGAACCGGCCTCCGTTTTATTCAGCCACATTTTTGTTGATATGAAATATTCTGTAATTATTCACTTTCTTGCGTAATTATTGTCACATGTATTTGTAATTGGTTAAATACGCAACCTCATACTAATTTTTTTCCATTCGTACTAAATCTCTGAGTGCAGTATTCCGCACTTCTTAAAATATAGATAGAGATGAGAAAGTGAGTAACGCAAAAGGAAAGATTGCACTTGTAAGTGCGACGAAGTATGTTGAACACGAAGAAGATTCATCAGCAACTGACATATAATTTTTGAGAAAGTGGTGTGACATCACATTAACGAACAAAACGAAATAAAAGAAAGAAAAGATTACCAACTTTTTTGTGAAAAATGACATTAAACAAATATTACATACATATTATCTAGTATTATATTATATTGAGATGGTGTGATTGTATATATGTACCGTATGTACATACGTGTGTATAAATATTAAACATTATAAATATATTAAATATTAATTTTTTGGTATGAACATAACAATGTATAAAACATTATGCAAGATTAACTGGCCATTTGTTTATCCGGCCGAGGTCTGGTCCTGCAGGGGCCGGATAATCGAGGGTCGACTCTATATATTGTTCTTCCGAATATAGAAATATTAAAAATCACGTAACGCAGTCACTGCACAAAGATCATATAAAAATGTAAAGTGAAGATTGCTTTTTCGCACGAATATTTCAAAAAGATTGGTTTTTGATTTTTATAACTACGGTTCACTTTCCCCAAAAATCTAAAAAAATTGGGGATAATAGCTACAATAATATGTTGTTACCATAAAAATATAAAAATAGTACTTTTACAGCTTCACAACGAAATCTGCATTTTTCATATTAGTGTAGAGTTTTCCATATGTTATACCTAAGTCTTGCGGTAAAAAAATCCGAAAACATTCTCTAACATGTTACCATACACATTACTTTTCAAAATGTAAAAAAATGATGGTACGACTACATTGAATTCTGCCTATGCGTGTGTCGTGGACGCGCTGCGTTGCGTTGCGTCTAAAAGGCGTCACTGCTTGTTTTGCTTTTTCGTAAGCAAATCGCGGTGCCGCTTTGCCTCAACTCAGGCAGAGTGGAATGTAGTGGTACATCACACTACTCCTCCAGTCTCAGCCAATTCTCATTTGGTCTTTATGATTAGGCGCCCCTCGTGCATAGCAGCTGAACTAAACTTGATACGTATTTTGCAGTGTTTTATCGTTAATATGGCGAATTCATCCGAGATCGCATGCCTTTACGCGATACAACTTTTCGTCCTTATATGAGGAGCTTTTGAGTCGCACGATAGCTCATTCGAAAGGGAAGACTTGAACGCAACGTGGTCAGGTATTCATTTCATGCAGATCATTCTCTCCGTATCAAAAAAATGCTTATATTCGACGGCTGTCAAGCTGTCACTTTTTGCTCCACTTTACAACGCTCATATTACTACATATCAACATAAGTTGACCGCAAGACTACCTGACCACGTTGCGTTGAAGCCTCCTCTTTCGAATGAGCCCTATTTCGAGCCAAAATTTTCTCATATAAGGACGAAAAATTGTATCAGGCAAACTCATATTTTTGGCCCATTTTGTCGGTAAAGTCAACTCTTTGACATGCCTGGCCGCCATTGGGGACTACCGCCTTAATAACGTATCTCGCAGTCAGTGTGATCCTTCAGATAAGACCCTTCGACGAAAATTGTTCAAGACAACATGACGGACTGTATTGCTTTCTGACCATAATTTTAATTTAATGCAACATACGTAAAAGTTCATATAAGCAGTGAAGAGAATAATTTGAATACTTCGAATATACTACTTACTTTTTATAACAGAAAAAAAAGTCACAAGAAAATGTTGATTTGTTTGGAGAAACAAATATCAGGATAAGAAGGACAATTTCGTCAAGGTTATGTTTTTCGAGGTTTCAAGATCATCTATATTTTTTTAAGTGACAGTGTATATTTTTATTAGCGCGGTGTAATAGCTGAAATAAAGACCTATCCAACGACACAAATAACATGATTTTTACATGACCTTGAGCCTTAAAAGTTGAAGATGTTTGAAAATAAATATCAGTAACGAAACTGGCGAATAAACACAACGTTATCATATGACTATTCCCTCCTTGTCCTTTGCTTTTTATAAACACTGAATATTCTATATTCTGTACAGATGGATGCACAAGTAAATTACAGTAGAGTATAGTAGTATTGTAGTAGTAGTAGTAGTAGTAAATTGTACAAGTGAGTATTCTTGCCATCTTCTGAAACGGTCGTTATAATCATGAATTATTATAGTAATGAAGATAAAATTGAAATGCTCTTAATTTAAGGTGAAAAGTCCTAGAAAAAAATTGCATTAAAAAATAAAGAAATGTTGAAACATTTGAAACTTGATTCCTCCTTCTTAACGAAATTCTCTGTGAAGATACAAATTGCTCCACATATTCATAATTATGTTTTGCATGCACACAAACTTTCATTAAAATCAAACTTGCAGGTTAGAAGAATTTCCTTGTAATAGAGCGTCTTGTGTACCATTGTAAGCAGGTCGGCCGAGGTCAAAAGTAAAAGTTTAAGAAAAGAGAAGTAGGAGAAATAGGGATGTGTTGGTTGTCAGAAGCTATAGAAAGTCCAAGCGTCACATAAACCGCCGCCTTCCTTCACGAGGATAGAAAAAGGAAACAGTAAAAGTCCTATAAATAGTCTTCCCCTCTACATTCCTCCAGTTTAAGAAGCACGAAGGTAATAATAACTTAAAAAACCTTGATTTCTACGATGTTGGAAAAATTCGAGCGAAAAGATTACCGCCTCCGCCTAGTTGAACTTGCACAGTTATATCTCAAAATAAGCTACATATTCGGAGTTACCCAGTTGCTCATTTCAAGATAAATATGCTATTTGGTTTGAACTTGTATTCGAGGTAGTGATAAGTATAAAGCGGTTGACCGAGCTGCGATGTTATTCTTCGGGAAAGAATAGCACATGGCATCCCTTCTTACTGTCAATTCGGCAGTAAACGTCTCTGAGTCTTTGAATAAAACACTCCAATTCAGTAATCCAGTGTCACGCGCCCATTTTTTCTGATAATTGTCTTAATATTAGTATATGATACAATGAAGTACAACTTATTGCTTAATATTCTGTTAAAGATCGATTTGAATTTTCTTGAATAAAATCACCTTCTTGTAAATGTGGTTGGATATTGAAAAAAGCATTATAAAATAAACATTATAAAATAATTAACCTTTTGCACTAGATAAATATATACATGTACATATACGAGTTGAAAACATAGAATAACATTTTTTTACATTAGGCATGGCTTTCACAAAAATCAAGTATACATATGGCTGTGAAGTAATAGATTGGCTACCACGTTCTCTTAACCTAACTCCGCTTGATTTTTATTTATGGAGTCACATTATATCACTTGTATACTCTGAAGAAGTCGCAAGTGTCTAATAACTGAAGAAAACAATAATTTAAGGAAGCAGGACAAACTAGAAAGCGTCCATAAAGATTTAGTTTGAAGAGTAGAATTGTGTTTTCGGCAGAATGCCTAACATTTCCAACAATCCCTTTAATAATACAATTTATTGTATGTGAATATCCTGATTCACTATGTATTGTCGATTACTCAGTACAATAAACGAAACCTTAATGAAGACACTAATTTAAAACGAAATCCGTTAAGTAAGTGCACGCATACCCAGCGAATATTTTAAGTCAATTTTTTCGAAAACCAAGCCTCATATAACAAAATGTTAGTCTATGCTTTCGACTTAGTTTTTCATGTAGAATCAATTCCTGTCCAATTGTACCAATACACACACACGCACACACACACACACACACATATATATATATATATATATATAATATATAGAATATATATATATAATATATAGAATATATATATATAATATATAGAATATATATATATAATATATAGAATATATATATAAAGGTCTTCCAGTAGCGGAAAGAGCTCGCAGGTGGCCTCCAGAGAAGTTCAGAGCTGCGAAAGAGAAATTCGAGTTGATGATCGCACAAGGTATTTGTCAACCCTAGCTGAGCGGCAACAAGGGCGAGCCCCTTGTATCTTATCAAGAAGAAGACGGAAGAGTGGCGACCTTCCGGCGGCTATAGACAACTGAACAAGAGTACCACACTAGGCAGATATCCTATTTCACATTTGCAAGATGTCAGTTACAAATTACAAAGAAAGACAATATTTGCGACACTAGATTTACAGCATGCTTACCATCAAGTTTCTATAGCTCCAGAGGATCAACCAAAAACGGCAGTTATTACACCTTTCGGACTTTTTGAATTTAATGTCATAATGTTTGGATTGAAAAACGCAGCCCAAACGTTCCAACGTTTTATGAACGTGGTCCTGAGCGAACTGGACCATTGACGAAACTTAAAATAGACTATCCATTCTTATATGAACTCATCATGGGGCTACCTGGCCCCCTTACTACAATAAAACAACAGTATTTTTAAAACTATAGGAATTGTAAATAAATACTGCGATAATTAATTGTTTCCGATATAATCGATCTATGTACATGTGAGACATTAAAACCGCTTATTGTTTGAATTACAGCCGCTTGAATTGGATGTGGAAATAGAAGGGGTGTCAGTCAATAATGCAGTACTGTTACAGGAAAACGTGTTAATCATAATTAACTGACCAACAGCGACGACGTGTAACGGTTCTCCATTTTCCTTCCCACATTTCGATCCTAAACTCCACTTAAAGTTTTACTTTTCCTTGGTCAAGCAATGCGTAGGTTACGTGTGTTATACTACATTCTTATAATCTCCGATTAATGAACAGTGTACTAACTCATGTCAGTATGAAAATTTGTTATGGAACCTTACTTGACAAACAGCAATTGGATATGTTACTGAACATTTTAAAGGAGCAGTGTAAGTACCTTCTCATTAAGACGATAGATTAAAATTATTCCTCTATACGTTTTGCTGTTATATATTTTGATGAGAATTAAATTGCTTACAACGTAACAAGTAAGCCACATCCTTCATTTTCCAAATTGATTCTCCGAAAATAACTCACATGTTTCTACACATTTTGTATACAGGGTGTTTCAGAAATACATGTCAATACTTGAGAGGCTAAATCTACACACTGAAATAAGTGAAAAATGTTCTATGTGAAGATGTTATTTTTCGAGTTATAAATGACTGAAGGAAATATTCGAAATGTCTATCACTTGCCTCAATACACACCCCACAACGTGCCGCAACATCGAATTTCGCGCTCGTTAAAAAATATTAGGTGTTTTTTTAATAGTCTCAAATCCATTTTGTATCTCTTCTTGCAGTTAATTTACATTATTCACTTGCATTGAATACACAATGGATTTTACATGACCCCAAAGGTAAAAATCTAAGGAATTGAGATCAAGTGATCGTGGCGGCCACGCGTTGGATCCACCCCGCTTTATCCATCGGTTTGCGAAAATGTTGTTAAGGAACGTTTTCATAGCACGAAAGAAATGTGGTGGAGCACCATCGTCCATGAACCACAAGTTACTTCCGATGTACAGGGTCACATTATCCAATACTTTTTGAATATTGTTCCGTAAAAAGTGGAGATGAACAGTCTCACTTAATCTATTCGAGAGAAAAATTGATTCTAAAAGAACGTCTTTGATAATTCGTCCCCAAACATTAACAGAAGATTGTTACTGGTAACTTGAATCCGAACCCGCATGTGGATTATCTTTTGACAAAACATGTTGATGACGATAATTTTTTATCCCATCTCTGGTGATTCTTACCTCATCGGTAAATAAAATGAAACATAGGAAAGCAGGATTCTCAGCATGTTGCCTTCAAAACAATTCGCACAACGTTGTTCTCAAAATGTAATTGGCTTGTTGTAGACCTTATCTACGTTGTATATGATACGGATAAAGCTGCTGACTATGTAGTATCCGCAATATTGTACATTGAGAAGCATTACTTGGCACGCCTAATCTTGTTGTGCTTATTTCTGGATTTTCAACAACGTTATTAAGAATCTCCTCTTCTAGTTGAGCCGTAGAGACTGTTGTTGATCTCCCGCGATCGTGTGCACAAATTTTAAGCGAAGCTTTTTCTCTAAGTCGTGTATAAATAATAAAAAACAATATAAGGTCCGCAATTCTGCGTTAGAGAACGTGTTCTTGGTAAAATTGACGTGCTTTACATGCATTTCTATTGGCAAGGCCATACATAAAACGCATGCCACTCATTTCAGTAGAAGAGTATGAATTCATTTTATCGTTTACCCAACAGTATTGAACTCGTGAGAATAACATAACATCCTCCCGATTCGTTGCAATGGATAGTGTCTGTGAACATTGTATAAGGGCAAGATGTACGAAAGTATGTGGTTGCGGGCGTTGAAGCCCGTGACACACACTTTTAAACATTTTCTTATTTCACTTGTAACTTGAAAAATAAGGTACGTAGGACACCTTTTACTCATTTTACGCATTTTGGTATGTAGATTTAACTCCTCAAGTATTGACCTCCAGTATTGAGTCGCCATAGTGTTTAAGCTTGTTGTGATAGTTCAACTGGAAAATGTTTTAAACAAAAGTTTGAAATTTTAAAGTTTATTATTTTAATAAGTTGATTCTACCATATCGTAATTTATTTCTGAAGTACAATGCACGACTTGATCAGCGATATACATATAACGTTGACGCTTGTAAGAAAATCAGTTTTGTTACACTGAAACCTAACCCACCCCTACTAGCTACCGAATTCTGAAAATCTGTAGTGGCAAAACCGCACAGAAAAGAAGCCCAAGATTATCAACCAGAAATCGACAATAATACAGCGCACTCTGGCATGTCGCTTAAATAAATGTACCTTCCCGAAACAACTCCTCTGTTGTTATTCCTCTGTCCTTATCACCTTCCCGCAGGGCGGGGAGGGGGGGGGGGGGGAGGCGGGCAGTGATTAAAAGACCTTTGTGGTTGATTCCATGTGTCTGCCTCGGAGTGTGGTGAATCCGCGGACCCTGAACTGTCCAACCGGTGAATTAGGAGGCAACTCCCTAGAACGGTAGAGCCAGGGTTAACATGTCCCAGGTGAGAAACATGGCCCACCAGTTGACTTATCGGTACCGCAGCATCCGGACAGACCGAATTAGGCTGTTCGCCTTTTTACCACTACGGTCAATTACCTATTTCCCCACTTCGTGAATTTCGCAAAGTATAAATACCAACCGAGAAGGAATAAAAACTCCTACTGTAACGAAATTCGGAGAGACCGTAACCTTTGTAAATCGTTTTACATTGCGAACTAAAGCTTAAAATAAACTGCCTCGTGAGGAAGATTAAGTTCATTTTTCCTGAACACAATCGTTAAACATTTGAACTCTGAACTGTATGTGATTCTTATTCTCGTGTTTTTAGAATCTCGAGGGAATACATTCCCAGGTGTGACAGTAGAAGAATCACTAGTACATATTCAGAATTCTTGCTGATCGTTGGTAAGCAGCGATGCCAGATACCGAAGTGATCTTTGTCAGTTACGTCTCAAAGTAGCTGCGTGGGAGAACCAGAGGAGAACTGAGAGAATGGGTGGGAGCAGTAGCAAGTAGGGGCATAGGTGAATGATACGACGTCGCTAACAAGAATAATGCGGAATGCAGTATGGCGCCATTCCTCCACTCAACGAGACCCTGTTCCCCTATGGTTCTCCAAGACAGCTACTTTGTGACGTCACTGGCAGCCATTTTATCCCAGTATCTGGTTATGGTCTTACAATTAGTAATAGTCTCTGCAAAACGTTGATACACACGTAATTACACTATAGGTTCTGATCAGATTGGTACATCACGACTCATACGCAATTGTCTAACGGTGAAAATGAAAACCACACTGAATAAGATAACGACAACGAAAATGGCATGCGCTACGGAGACGGATGTAACAGTTTCTATAATTTCTTAATCGTTAGTGATACAAACGTGGATTGTACTTCAGAAATATGTTACATTATTATAAGAGTGGATAATTAAATTGATATAGGTTCCTATATGGTTGATTTTTTTTTCTTGTATAATATATAATAACGGAGGGTGATCCATTTAAATAAAACTAGTTAAGTATCTCTTCCAATTGTGATGCTACTAAAAATACTTTCTATGCAATCTAAGTGGTATGAAGGAATTAATATGCGACGAAAAATATTTTTTTAAGACCATCTTTTCCGAAGTTTTTAAAACTCATCGATATTTATGCATATATATATTCATATCTTTTTATTGCATCGTGTAGATGATGTTACAATACGTTCAGATATGCATAACTTGAAATAATTTTTACTCTGAAAATTGGAGTTAAACCTGAAGGTAATGTCTGTTGAAATCGTAGGCTTTAATAACAACGGGAAGTTGTTTAAATGATACAAATAAATATTTTTTTAATATAATAGCCGTACTATGCTTATTTTAGCAATAACATCTTAACGCTCATGGTATCTTAGCCTTAGACCAACACTTTCCACAACTTTTAAAAAAAAATGCAAGAAAACGATATAAAAAATATACAATATGTAAAGCATATGTAGTATCGTGAAACTAATGGACGAGAAACTTACAAGAAGTAGGAAGTACACGCGACAGTGACGGTTACTCAACAGGAACAGCGGAAACTACGACTCGGGGGAAAAACTCATGGGTCATCGTGCCCTGCGAGGCCGTCTCGAAGAACAGGGGTGCGATACGCCAGCGAAGGCGACTATGACCATATATGGCCATAGACGCGACCGGAGAAAGTTTACGTGGTGGGAAATGTGAACTGTTAGGAAGGGATGTTTCAGCGAAAAGTCAATAATAGTTGACAAGTCGTTGAAAAGTCAAGTTGTCGCAACGAAACAAAAGTTATTTGATCGTTTTAGAAATAACTTACCGGATAGTCCTAGTTTTTCTTTCCGTAATAATTGTATAATCGATTCTCTTTTAATATATATGTATTTCAATCCTATACATATGTATTATGCAATTTATGCAAAATGAAACAGAAATTTTTAGGTTCATCTAATACTAAAATAAATGTCTGGTAAGTTTTGCATCATTATTTACATTCTATCAACATATGCATTTGCATGAACATCCGGTATCTAATTATAATCATATTCAATTTAAAAACCAATTTCCAAATTTTAAAGCAAATTATTTAATAAACAATTAAACACATTATGTTATTTTACAGTAATTATAAGCAAATGTATAAGAAGCAGTTTCTAGCATTTTTGATTGAATTTCTTATATTAATTGTGAACACTATTATAAGGTAAGAACCATACTGGAATTTGCAAATAGCAAAGTATTTCATACCAAATATCAATTTTTCTTTTTTGTGCAAGTACAAAATATTCTTCACGGATATTGATATAATCGTGAAGAATTCTCATACAAAAAGGGCGTGTTAATATGTCATATTTTCTTTCTTTTATTGGAAATAAAAGTTAGTCAACATAATTTTTTTTCCACAAGATAATATGTATTCCATTTTACACATACTTATATAGCATCAGAAAAATAATATAACTATTTCCATATCTTTATTTCATCATAGAAGCACCATTTTTAACAAAAAAAGGTACAAAGTCCAAAAATACCTACATAAAAATACAATAATACTGTTAGCGTCCGTCGCTAACACGGTTTATGACACGGGCGTGCCGAAGAGGCTATTTTTGAGCTTAGGATTTCTGTAGTTATTAGCATGTAATTTCCAGTTAATTATATCCTGGCGAGAGAAGGTTTGGGCGTACAACCCTAGAGTTTTAGAAATTCTCTTCTCTCGTCCTCAATAGCCGTGGCCGTGCCACAAACAGGGAAATTCTGAAGGGTAGTTGGACACGTGCGTGTAACGGTTAAAAGGCCGAAGGTCCGCTACCTAGAAGAATTTCCTCAGCCTTGTTGAGCGTCTTCGCCCACCCGAGCACCGCGGCACCCCTCTCCAAGTGAGCGCGCTAAGGGCGCAAAGAGGAGTGTCCGCGTTTAGTCAGGTCCGCTGATTGGTGACTGCCAAAAATGAGAAGGAACCAATCAGCGGACAATATAGAAAAAAGGAGAGTTGGCGAGCAACAGCCAAGATCACCAACGACAGTCTCTTTCGGCCACTCAAATAGCAACAGTCACAGTTAGTCAAGAGCTTCAGGCGTCGTTTAGGACCCTGAACTTACACGCGAGCAGTTAGAAAAACACTCGCAATGTAATAGTTAGTCAAGTGCTTCAGGCGTCACTTAGGACCCTGAACACTACAGTTAGTGAGTCACAGTTAGAACACGTTCAGTGTCGATCAGGACACTGAATGAAACTCAAGAAGTAGCCAGCAACACATTCAGTGTCACTCAGGACACTGAATACAAATATAGAGATCAGAGTCAGTAAATTAAAACTTCGAGTGTCAATCAGGACACTCACAATTCAAGAGCTTCAGGCGTCAGTTAGGACCCTGAACACCAAGACGTTTAGTGTCGATCAGGACACTGAACGTAAACACAGAAATAACCAGCAATCAGACTGGCGAATAATTTAGTTCCCGGAAAACAATACACGGGTGGTCCTTCGAGCGAGTATTAGGCGGCACGTATTGTGCAATATTCAAGGACGCGGTAGTCCAGTGATCGCGTCCCTAACAAATACCTATAAAGCGACATTATATTTCAAACCGTTTGATTCCATAAAAATGAAAAGAAAGCTATAACTTGATAGCTTTGTAATTACTTTCTCTTGGTCATTTTCATGGTATCATATACTTCGAAGTATTACCTACCGACATTACAACTCATAAAACTAGTATTTGTTAGTTTCAAAATCATGCTTTGGCCACTTTTAGGATGTTTTTTTTCAACTGTGCAACGTATTTTAAAATAGCTAAAGAATTGTACTTAGCTCAGTAGTACTCAATTGTATTAATTAAATTAATAGATTGGATTACTTTTCTTATTCCTTTTTTTTCTAATGTTTTTAAATTTGAATGTTTTAAAAATGTTTTAAAATTAAAAAAAGGAACCGAATTTTGTTTACACGGAATTGATGGTCCCATAAAAAATATATCATGGTAAAAAGTTTCTAGGATTTCCGTGTTTTCTGTTAACGCATATGGACAGAACTATTACGGTAAGCGACTTTCTTACAAACATGTGTAATGCAAGCGTGTATGTATTATTTCATGAGCATTCATGCCACGTATGGGCTTTATGAGGACATTGGCGCTTTGTATCGTAGACACTTGTAGAGGAAATGTATAGTCTACAATTATTTGTCGAAATTCTTTTCCATGACGGATTCCGAGATAATTTGCTAGTTGTGTATCGCCAAGTTTTAGAATCCCTGCGCACTCCGACTAGACCTCTCCGTTTACCAGTAGATGATTGTTGGATAACCGATCAGCAGAAGCAAAGTCTTGGTTTTTTAATTATATATAACTAAGACACGAAGACATAATCGTGAATTGTTTATTCCTGGTTTTCGTCACCGAATGTTGCATAGAATTAATCCCTAAAGTTGACAACCATTTATTACCGAACACCTGCATATACTAGTATATTCTGCACTTAATATTAATAAACTTTTATTTAAGACATTTCCTCGGTAAGCTACCAGAAACAGCTGAAATATCGTAGTGACGAGTTGGTGAATCCTTTATGTGGTTTCCAGAAATGTATTACAGTACACTTTGACGTGTGCGTTTACTTTCGCATGCAGAATCTTGTAAGGAAATTAATTTTTAGTGGTCCATTTTGAGGAAATACATATTCTATTTTGTACACGTGTCGCCATGGATAAAGAATGAAGCTTGTATTCAATCAGATTGGTTGTATTTTTATACCATAGTATTATATCAATTTTGCCAAACAAATTGAAAGCTGTAGAGTTTTTATGAAGCGATTATACTAATATTATTTACTATATTTATTTCAACTTTATTACACATAACAAATATTGCGTGAGTATTTAAACTTGTATAACATAACAATAATAGGAACAATAAAACTAGTAACTACAGATTACAAAAGGTCGAGAAACGTGACATAACATATTAAATTTAAACGTACCTCCCCAACATGAATGTCCATAGCTTATGCAAGAACCTGTAACAAATATCTTTCGGTTAATAAATTTTAATTGAAGTCGTGTTAATGTGTCATTTAACACGTTGACTGTCGCACTGTTCTTTTTTTTTTTTTTTTTTAAGAAATACATAAAAGTTCTTGTGTGCATCAGATGTATGCACATAACAGTCAAATTGTTAAGCATGTATAGTAGAATTCCGATAATCCTACATGCTGGGGATTTCGGCAGTGTCGGATTATCAAATACGTCAAATTAATGGACTATAAATTTATACAAATAAATGTATATAGAGTGTCTCACTTAAATCAAACACTTAAATTGTTTCCGCAGCTGTTACAGCAAAAAAAAATAACAAAAGAACATTTAAATAAGTTCACTGCGTGCACCTGATAAAGTCGTCTTATAGGTTATTTTTAAAGTTTTCGCGTCTAATGAAAGGCTTCAATTACAGTTTAAACCTATACACGAATTATGAAACATGTAGTACATTTCTCTAGAACATTGCATCTCAACTGGTGGATCGGGACCCACAAGGGGGTTGCGAAGTATTTTCTGAGAGTCGCTGTTTCTCAGATGCAAAATAATTAAATACATTAGTACACTGTGGATTGTTATGTATTTATTGGAAATTTTGTAGTGCATAAACGTGCAGATCTAATCTGCAAAGTTATACAAAATATCCAGAGTACAGTAAAAATTATGAGATTTAGAAAGTGAAACAACCACCAATTTGGGTTCTACTACTTCAAATTTATTCATAAAAATAGGAAGTTGCATAAAAATCCACAGTCCATATCATGTTGTATATATACACAGGGTGATCCATTTGAAGATTTGCACTTAATTATCTCTTCCACCTAGAGAGAATTTGTGACCATCATGAGATGTCCTGAATGAAGCAGGGTAAATTTCATTTAGAACTTATTTAGAAACAACCTATAGTTTAGGAGATAATTAAGTGCAAATCTTCAAATGGGTCACCCTGTATATAATATATATATTATATAATGTTCTACTATACATAATGTATTAGAGGAGCTAATTAAATGTTTAGTTGAGGCTATATTCTGAAGTACTTACATTGTGTATCTTCGTTGTTTTACTAAATTTATCTTACCATATATAAGAAAGGGCCAGCGAGAGGGGAGTAGCAGTTGATTTAATTATTATAAAAGAAAGCTGGAACCTAAAAAAAAGTTGAGAAACACTGCTCTAGAGACTATGTATCAACTGCTTGTATATGAAATTATTCCTCGATGCATGCGGCAGAGACTTCACATGAATGGCATTCACAAAGCACAGCCATGATCAAAACTATACGTATCGAATTATTAGATGTCGGATTATTGCAATTCTACTGTATCTGTTTCATATATGTAAGATCCTTTTTAACTCAATACAGTATTACATTATATAATTAATCTAAATAAATGCAGAATAGAAATAGTAAGTAGACTTATGATTTATACTGAGTAATATTGAATACAATAAGACTCCATTTTACGAACTAGTTGGGGGGAAGGGTTCCATCCAAAGTCATCACATCAATCACATGCAGGCAATTGAATGGTTTGGATAATAAGGTTATTAACCGTTTGAGTCCCAGGAGTTATTGAAAAAACATTGTCGAAAAATCCCGAACAGCGCAATAGCGCTCGTCTTAATTGAGTCCGAAAAGAGCCAAGCGGCGAAATAGAAAGTAACGACGAAATACAAAATGTATTACTTGTATTATTTACATAAAGAAAGCTGCGATGTGATGTTAATGTGTCAGTAAAATTGAGTGCGTTATTTCGACAGATTCTGAGTGCACCGTTAGTTGTCTACAGCGTTCGAATGTATTGGGATGTTTTCGACATGAAATCTGAACAGCGCGATTACGCCGCTTGGGACTCAAACAGTTAATTCTCCCTTTCACTATTGCATGTACTCATGTGTATAATAGGAACGGATGTTGATATAATTGAAACATCGACGATCTTCTAACAGGCTATCTTTCGTTTCAATGCTTGGATACGAGGAAAGATTACGAGTTCGTATAATCAGTACGCTGCATGGTCTATATTTAGACAAGAGGAGCACCGCAAGATTGTTTCGGCTTTAAGGATTAGTTCGGCTAAAAGGAGTTAGGATAAATGAAGTTCTACTGTAGGTCATTTGATTTTAATAGCGTTCATATGTATCTATCTTGTTATGTTTACATTAACTATTTACAACTGAAGTAATCAGGGTCATAAATAATCATACACGTCGATCGGGTATACGTTACGTATTTTATTGTATACGGTGTGCGCGGATACAGGATGCGTTAACTACTGCGTTCTCGTAGCTAGCTTTTTCTGCTCGAAACGTACTCGCCGAGAGACATAGGAGGACTGACTTTTTCTGTTTTTTCCGTTGCAATGGGGAGGTGCGTGCATCGGAATAAACGAACGCTTGGAAGGAAACTTCCTCTCACGCCGAGGCCAACGGGCAATGTTTCGAGGTTCAAGAGTCTAACGATCGAAACTTGACCATTCCATTACGTTCGCCTCGACGACTTCCAGATTCCGCCACACAACTAACACAATTGGGAACTTTCCGAAATATGAGAGTATCTGCTAAGATCGTGTTTTGTAATATTCAAAGTTGAGACTTTCTTTCATGTATAAAGCTTCGATAATGTTAAAATCTTATAGAATCAGTAGTAAATAAATTTTATTAGTAATCGAAAATACAATGACTGAAAAACTAAAAAACTGAATATTAAAAATCAGACAATTCAGCAGAAGACGCAGGATTTAAATAACAGAAGTCTGCGGATGAAAAGACCGCTTGCTAATGAGGCAGTCACTCGTCTTCCAATCATGCTAGAAATCACCAATGCCTCTTTTTCTGTCCTGTGCAGTATCTATTCCAGCCAAAAAGAACACAATCAACGAGTTTTCAAGTCAAAGGCTTTCCACTTTAATAGGAACAAATTACACAGAATAAGTTGGTGCTATGCCGCGTTTCTGATTATGAAATACAACTTTACTCTGAGGTAGTCCAAGATAAATATTCGAAGGTAAAGTCTATTTTATTTTATTTATATACACATATGCTTATTGATTTGAGCCACAGTCTATTACAATCTTTCACTGGTGCTTCTATGTCTATAATTAAGGAGACCATATTTCTTAGTCCATGTATAACAATACTTTTTGTAGCCACTGTATAAAATCGACTTATGGTACCTGATAATCTAACAATTTATGTATCTGGAGGTATTTTGCTATAATTTGGAACAAATAGCCGCCCCGAATTACCTGCCTAAAGAATAGGGACGAAGAGTATAAATTCGGGACTATCCCGAAAACTTCGGGACGTATGGTCACCTTACTATTGCACTATAACATTTAGGTATGATAATATCTAGGATCGACCTTAGAAATTGCGGGGCCTAGGGCAGGTAGTAGTTGCTGATCCCACTATCCCTATTCTAATATGATTAAGAAGTTTTAGGTTTTAATGATAGGTTACAATAGTGAATCAATAGTTGAATATTAGTAAAACAAAGACTTGAGTTTTGATAAATTTATTATTTCAGAAATTAATATTTCACAATGTTTATTTTTCTAGCTTTGTTTTGTACAAAATTATTAATTATGTGTCATCATAATCTAAGTTTTCAGTTAATTTATTATCAATAGATAGTAATATTGGATTAGACAGCCTTTCCTAACTCATCGTAATTCGTAAATGGTTTTTTATTAATTTTAATTTCGAAGTAATATACAAATTTGGAAATAAATGTTTCATTTTATGGATTTGTAACGTTAGGAAGGGTTACAAGTGAAAGGATTGAACCTAGTATCGTTTCTTTATTTCTCTGCAGATAGGCGGCGTACACTGATTGGCAAGCGGACTAGCGTAGTCCCTGCGTTCTTGCAACATTAGTTTTTCTCCGCTCTTTTTCCCTTATTTATACGCGTCTCCGGAAAAGGTGACGCCTTTTCCGGGGACTCGTGGGTGTAGTCTTTTTCCTGAGCTACCGCCCTGTTTGGCGGGGGAAAAGGACTCCACGTCGCTCGTTTTGGGACTTTCCAGGCAGCCCCATAACGGTACACGGCAGGCGATGTTTTCGACAGCGAAGTCTGCTGCGCACGTGAACTTATAGAGTCATATATTATCTTTCCTGGCTTGCAAGTATCAGGGAAGGTTTTTGGGCCTAATCCCTGACATCTGCAAGCGGACTGTTTATTACGGTCGCCGGCCGTGTGCCGCTACAGATTACATATAAACATTGAATTGGTGCCGAGGAATCCTCTTCATTACATATTTCGTCAAATGTCTTCATTTCGTTAAAAAATCAATTCCATCTACATCATGATACGTTTCGTTTCTTAAAACAGTGTCCAAAATTATGCAGCATTTTCCAACTCTTCTTCCTTCAATTTTTTTAAAGCTGGTATGTTATAGAGAAATCCAAATATTGCAGAATGACGTTCAATTCGTTTAAACATTTCTTCTATAGAAACTATTCCTTGTGAAAATTTAGAAGATATTGTGTACAATCTTTGAATTGTTCCAAAATAGGATATTACTAATGAAACAGTTGAAGTCATATTTCTTAGTACTAGATTTAAATAAAATTCTAGCTTGAACGCCTTTTTCTTAACCAATCATATTGGCTTCGTTATTATAGGGTTGCCCTCGGTAGTCTTTTAATTCAATATTTGTATTTAAGTGTTCTTTTTTCAAATGATCAATTAAATCAAACCCTATAGCTTTTGCAACTGGTGTTTAACTAATAAAATATTCCTAAATTTCTACTTTCTTATTTCTTTCTTCGGGTATTTGTACAATTCGAATAATAAAAAGAAGTTGTTAAACGTAGCTTTTATGTCTGGTGCAATTCAGCTGAGCTGAATAATACTTGCTCTTTTTCCACACCATTTCTTCTCGTACTTTTTGAGTCATTAAATTTATAATTTCGTTTTGTGTTTTCTTCCCTAGAGAGTGACCATTCAATTATTTACACTTTATTCTTCTATGATATTCAGAGATCCTGGTGTTAGATTTGAAAGTCGTTTCTATTAAACGTAAATATTTCCTATTGTTTTCCGTAAATATTTTGCTACTACTCCTGTGAAAAGCATCATAGTATTTTGCTAAATATTGGATACATAATATTATCCCTTTAAGGATATCTCGCTAATATTCTACATCGGCATTTATTAGTCTTTGTTGATGAGCATCGATCACTTCATATATATTTATCCTTTTCTTTAGTTTCAAAAATTGTACATGTGACATTTTATGCACATATACTGCCTCATGTTCTTCGCATGTTCCTTCGTGAATTAAAGTAGATCTTAATAACGATAATGACGATTAAAGCATATAATAATAATAACAACGAAAAGGTTTGTTTTTAGATACAGAATATATAAGTCAGTTGTTGCGATGTCGTTCTTCATTAGGAAGTGTATTCATCTAACGGATACTTAAAATCAACAATTTTTATAATATTCCTTTTTACTAAATACATTCTAACTGGATCAGAATACATTGGTCATTTTCCAGGACCATCGTCTAAAATAAACGAATCCTCAGAAATTTGATGGTTCATCCCCTCATTGTCTGTTTTGATTGTCTCGTTAGCTTCATTTTTGTTAGATATTTGACTGTTATCCTATACAATCTCTTCCTCTACTTCGTAAGATTCTTCAGATTTATGATCTGTAAATAAATCTGTATATCTTATAACATTTCATAAATTAATTGTGTTTCTTGTTTATTATTACCAATTTTTAAGAATTTTGCTACGCTATCTCTCTGAGGCTTATCAAGTTCTTTCTTTCGATCTGATTTTTTCTTTTCTTGGGCACCACTTTCATATTTTCTGTTTCTATCACGCTCTCAGCGTGTACTCATTTTAATAATAATAGAGTACAGTCTACTACGTAATGCTTATAAAGTCACGATCGAGTATCGACAAGAAACTGCCACGTATTCGCACTTAACGTTTTCGGTCATTGTTAGACAAAAAATCTTTATCGCTAAACAACCGCTTCATTGAGTTCATCGCACACTTTAGGTACATACATACATGTTTCAGCATCTGTAGGCTATAGTATGTATACAATGTAGTTTGAAAACTTGTATCCTTGAAGAAATCATATTTTATGGTATATCTGAATTCCATTAATATAATTTCTAACCGGAAATAGTTCTACAATGGGCTATGTTAAAAACTTAATTGTTTTAGTACAATTATACTTATATATTTATTTTTTATAAAATGTAATAGTAACATAACAATCAAATTATGGGTAAATTTAATAGTAGGAAATTAAATTAAATGTTCTCTTTGTTACTTCAAATATTTCATTTAATATTTCGTAACAAGTTTTTCAATTCTTATTCTCTTCAAACTTGACGCCTATTTAATCTCAATCTTTTAGACACAACGATTTAGTTCTTATTGCGTTATTGGTGAAATATTGTATTATCCTAACATCCTCTTTCTTACTAATTTTCGTGATTTTTGCAAAATTGTTGCTTCTGAAGTCGTGAGGTCTGAACTCACTGTACGTTTAGAAAGTATTCGGCCCTTTAATGTGCCTTTTGGTTACATAATTGGCACTCTTCCGCCGCTTTAATTTGGTACATAGTTCCATCTGAACTTTTTATTTTCCACTGTTATCTTCCCGCAAATCTTAACTGAGCAAAAGTTCTCTTAAATTTTATTGGTAGGCCCATTTCCAGGTACTTCTCCGTGTTTATTCTTGCAATATCTTTTACTTCTTTATAAGTGGAATTGTATGTTGAGGTTTCTTCTCTGAATCTTTCTCCCTTGAAGAATTGGTATTTTATTTTTTCCAGGATAAATTCAACTGTGTTGATTTTCCTCTGGTTTTCATTATTTCTGCGATTACATCTCTTCATTCGTATCTTTCCAACAGTGGCCTTAATTGGGTTAGAAAGTTTCTTGTTAGATCGGGGTATTTAGTATCCAAAGATATGAGTTTAGCCCATCTCCTGTGATATCTCCCTTCTCTCATTCCTAGTATTCTGGACCAATACTTGAGAACTTTTTTGGCAATCTTTTATTCTAATTTGATTTTTTCTACTTCTAACCTAATCGTGTAATTTAGTGTTCGCCGCGATAGATCGAGGTTTTTTAAAATATTCCGTTTAGATTTTTTCTGTTACATCCGAGTATTTGGTCCCCATACATAATCCAAATCCATAGCGAGTAGCCAAGGTTGTTGTGTCGAATAGTTTATTTGCCGCTACCCAAATACTATATTTGGAGATATCTAGTTAATTGTATATGTGCAAGAAATGAAAAAAATTGTTTATTTAAAAAAATTATACGATGATAAAATTTTTTACAATAAATTGATTGAGTATAGAAAACTGAACAATTTGTCTACTGCAAGCTTTGCTATGACTTGTGTCATTATAAAGTTATATGCTATAACCTAAAAAATGCAAAATCATGGGGGATTGATTTCGCCCCCTTAAAATGAAAAGCACGATGGAGAAATAGTTTTGTGTTGCGGGAAGGAGAAAAATAAGATATATCTGTAGGTGCTTGTGTCCGCGGTTTGGCCGGGCCGATGAAACGGCCGAAACAATGGGGCCAACGAACACGAGCGTAAACAGGCGAAAGTAAGAAAGATGTTTTTCTGCAATTATTTTAGACGTGCGACTTCGGCAGAGGCTAATGCCCGAAACGCCGAAACAAAGGCCGGTGCGTTGAACCACGTTTTTGTCAACGCAACGGTCCAAGGCGCGGATCATTAAAAGGGCGATAATAACAGTTTAACAGTCAGTCGCAAAGTAATTGTCGTGGGCGAAAGATCACAGTCGAAAAGTAATTATCGTAGGCGAAAGATCAGTCGAAAAACAAATGTTGTGGGTGAAAGGTCGGAGACGAATAGGCGTATCGTTATACCCGTCGATAGACATAATCGAGTAGAATTAATTATAGATTAGGCGTAGTTTTAAACATAACTTTAGTGTAGTCTATAATATAGCAGTAATTTTAAAGTAAAGCCTACGATTCATATTCTCTTGACCCTTTTTCCTGATCCTATAGTGTTATTAGGAACTCGCAAAACGTGTATAGAAAATTTCAAGAATTTTTGGAATTTTTTAGTTGCGTAGCGTCCCTTGCTATACAGGGTGAGTCTCGTAACGTGACAATATCAAATAACTTATAAAATATTTACTGTACAAAAAAATGGTTTAGATAGAAGTTGCATGGCTTCCAGGGAGGCATATAGTGTTCTAATCAGTTTTATGTTATTTTGCTTTATTTCAAGATATGAAGATCACCTTCAATTTTTTTAAATGGATTAGTTAATATTTCTTCCCGAATTCGAATAAAGCGTTGAATTCTACATAAAGAAGTATTACACCAAGTGGGGTCTATAATATATAGTTACTGAGATATTGGCAAAAATAAATTACATTGTATTAGAAAAGATCGTTAATCAACGTGACTGTTAGCAGAACGTAGTAAGACAACTTTGTTTATGAGCAGCCCATCAGTACTGGTAAACACAGTCCTAGATGCTACATAGGTATCGTCAACCAAGTAACAGTAAGCGTGGTAAATGTAAAGTCATACATGAGAATTAGTGTGGGGATTATTTTCGGTAAATCCCACGTGGATGGGTCAAGGGCACGAGAAGGGAAGAAAAACCCAGTTTGATAGTAAAGAATGTTTATTAACTAAATAAAGGCTAAATATCGCACAATTATCTCACTACTCGCAATGTTCCTATCTCTTTTACTTCTCTCGCCAGACTCTCTTTCTCGCTATCGGTCTACTCGTATACTCGCCCTTTTTACAACTAACTTGACTTCCTCATACGCGTTCCTCTCGCATCCTATGTCTTCCCATGCATTCATCTCCTTTCATTCTAATTCCTGCACTTTCCCATTCGATGCATTTGGTTCCGTTCACCCAAAATTCCATAGTCTGGCGCCATCTCAACTCTGTCATTCTGTTCAAGCACTCTTATTTCACGCCTCAGAAACACTTCACTTGCTCGTCTATTACTCAACCCAAACACCATTCACATTTTTCCAGAACCATCCCTATTTCGTTACATTCCCACGATTGTTTATGGTGCATGTGATGAAAATGGTGTGAGAGCTCAAATTATGTATAAGATTAAATATTCTGATTGAAATCAGCCGTTGCATTCTACTTTTGCGAGATTAAGTAAATTGCTCAACGATACCGGCAGCTTTATCGTACAAAAACGCATACGTCCTAAAATTCCAAATGCTGAAAAACGTTGTACTTCTATTCTAGCATCTGTTGCCCATAATCCACACATCAGGACACGGCAAACTGCACGTGGTGCAGGTATTAGTTAAAGTAGTGTAATACGTATTTTTCATTCTAAATCATTTCACCCGTATCACCTATCAGTGCATCAGGTGTTACATGGACAAGACTTTGAAAAACGTGTACAATTTTGTGAGTGGTTTTTGTGAGAAATGCAGAATACCAATGGCACATTTGTACATAACGTTTTATTCACTGATGAGGCAACGTTCACAAATCGCGGCGAAATAAATTTAATGAATATGCACTATTGGGAGACTGAGAATCCTTATTGGCTTCGTGAGATAGATCATCAACACCGGTGGAGTCTAAATGTTTGGTGCGGCATAACTGGTCATTATTGATTATTGGACCTTATTTCATTACTAGATCGTTAACAGGTCAAACATACTCCATTTTTCTCTCTGGAATATTGTCAGGTTTACTAGAAGGTGTGCCGGCTTGAATACGCTTAAGAATGTGGTATTGTATATGCATATTATGCTCAGCAGTCACGGCAAGTATTAAACAGAATGTTTCCTAACCGTTGGATCGTACGTGGTAGTAATATCATTGATTGGCCAGCTCGCTCGCCAGATTTAAGACCGCTCAACTATTTCCTTTGGGGAGCATTAAAAAACGAAGTTTATCGCGAGCTACCAACGACAGTGGAAGACATGCAACAACGTATTAGTCGTGCATGTAGTCGTTCTGTAGTAATAGCAGAAACTCTTGAAAATGTTTCTCGCTCTTTGACAATAAGATTACGTAATTGTATTTATTGTATCAGGCAGCAGTTCGAACATCGCTTAAAATAAAAGTTATATTGCTAATATCTCAGTAACTATGTATTTTAGACTCCATTTGGCGTAATAATTTTGTATGTAGAATTCAATGCTTTATCCGAATTCGGGAAGAAATATTAACTATACCATTAGAAAATTGAAGGTGACTTTCATATCTTGAGAAAAAAGCAAAATAACATAAAACTGATTAGAATACTATATGTCTTCCTGGAAGCCATGAAACTTATATCTGAAACATTTTTTCGAACAGCAAATACTTTATAAGTTATTTGATGTCGTCACGTTACGAGACTCACTCTGTATAATGTCTCTTTCAGATCGGCATAGCCGCAAGTATTAACGAAGCTAGACCATGCCATTGTTAAGAAGCAAAAAAAGAAATATATTAAGATAAAATAATGAAATCGTCTCCAAAACGAATAGTTATTAATGCCAATCATTAACAAAAAAAATAGTTTTGATAACTGTATCTTTTAAGCAAAATGTATATTTAGTCAGATATTAAACTTTCATAAACAATTGTTGTTTCATTTTTTGAAGTTAAATATATATAATATCCAAATATTTTCTTGTCCTCCAAATTGGTGATTTCTTCGTTTCTCTTTCATTATTTAAACAATTGTATATAATAAATAAAATATTTTTGCATTTTTATCATTTAAGAACTATGCTCTATCATAGCATAATACATTTTTATAGTTCCCTGTACATTTAATTGAAATATAGACGCAAATGTCAAATCTATACCGGTGTCCAAATATTTTTGCGACTGACGTTGGATTGAAGCGCGTTTAACAGAAGGAAGAAAGCATATGGGTTATTTCATTCATAATTCATCAATCTTTTTCCTCGATGTCTAGAATTTTGTTCAAAGCAAAATATGTCGTATTCTATGCGAAATTAGAGGATTAAGTCATGATTTTGCCGATAACGAAATCGTTTAAGAAATACAGGCTTTAATTTACAAATTTCGGCGATTTTTACGAAAACTGCTTCCACAGAAATATTCTTGTGTCCGAAACTATTAGAGATACGAACTTTGCTTGTTTTCTTTCTAATATTGATATGCATTTAATATTAATTTTAATATTAATGTAATTCAATTAATATAAAGTTAAATGTTTGTTAAGTTGAGAAAGATTATTTTTAATATTGTAAACTACAAATAAATTTGTATTTTACGTATTTGGGTTCAAGGTCATAAAATGACTTTAAAAATTCGAAAAAAATGCTACGTAATGCTGGAAATATTCTCTATAAGATAAGCCCTCCTCCACTATGACGCAGCTTCTAATAGTGTTAAAGTAATTTGTTAAATATAACAGTTCGCCCAAATTTAGGTAAACGGACCGCGCGCTGTTCTATAATCACGACTAACAAGGGAACATACCGAAGTGTTAATTACCGATTTTCATGAAATTTTGCGCAATTGTAAAGTAGCTTAAAATATTACACCCGTGTTTTTTTATCTGCCATCGTTCATGTTGAAGCTGTGAAAACTGACCCCAAATTAGGACTGATAAAACATATTTGTTCGAATATCTCGCAAATTATTTGAGATAGGCCAATAATGTAAATGGTCGAATTTTATATTTTTTTGCGGAGGAATCTGACTGTGTATACGAATTTCTAAAAAATCGCAATGCAATAACATTAAACATTGATGTAAATTTATATTCTAGAGGTTCAACTCTTAAATTACAATCGTTAATCCATAACCAATTATCAACTCTACGTTACAAAAATTTATTCCGGTATGACTGATTTCGATATGAATATAGAAAGGATAGGCCAGCGGAATTTGAGAATCCCGTAGAATTTGGTTTGACTAATTTAGTTGCCATGATTTGTTTTCATTGTAATGATGTAGTAATACTTAAATGCTGTGGTCTAACTGATGAGATGTATCCACGGTCCTGAGTGACGCCTGAGCTGACGAAACTGATTACTATGTTCTCTGATGAAGAGTGACTTGCTACTAATAGACTACGGTGTTCAGGGTCCTGAGTGACGCTTGGAATGAACCTTCCACACAGAATACTATTACTGACTCTATGTTTTCAGGGTCCTGAAAGGGATGAATTGTTCAGTTTTTATGTTCTACAACCCTACTGCAATAGAAGGTATCCTCATCGTACAATTTGTTTAACATAAACAAATTTTTCGTTTTTTTTGCATAACGATATATGATAGAAATGGTTATATACCAAAAAGTTTTCATTTTGGAAGATCTAACGAAATATAAAATAAAATAGTTTTTTGTTTGCGTATTTATTAACAATAATTAATTAGTGTTATACGTATATGATTGCATTTTTGTTCGATTCATAATTCTGTTTGTATTTTTCACCATAAAGTAGGTATCGTCTATCATATTTCAACGTCTAGTATACAGGGTGGTCTACGCAACGTGTGCACCGTTATAACTTCCAAAATATGCGTTGCACGAAAGAATGTTATATAAAAAAGTTACATGGTTTAAAATGGTACACTATGTAATGCGTTCATTTTTTTTATAGGTGGAGGCATTTCGGAGATTTGAAGGTCAACTTTATTTTTTTAAACAGAATACTATATTTTTATACCAAAATGTGGTAAAGTGTTGAATTGTAAGTAAAAAAGTATTGACCATTATTAGCCCTAAACCTAATAGCTAACGAGTGATTTCACTTTATTACTTGAAAATTTTCTGCACGTAATATCAGTTGGAGATTCAACCTTATATCACAGATTTCCGCAGGACAGCAATGTTTACGTGACAGTGTTTATCGACATAACAACATCTATCATGATTCGCAATTTTCTACATGTTCGTAATCCAGTATTGAAGTTACCTTCGGTGTTTGTGTGTAATTATCAAGCAGATAAAAGTAAAAATGAAATTCTGTAATAGCGAAAAAGTTGATATGCTTTTAGTGAAGGTGAGTGCAATAAAAATGCAATAAGAGCCAAAGTCATGTATGCCGAAAGGTATCCTGAACGAAATCAGCCATCTCGAGCCATATTTGAGAGAATGTGTAAATCGCTTCGACGAACCAGAAGTTTTAATGTTACTAAACGTAACGTAACGAAAACTGCTACTTCTGATGCAAATACTATTGCGGTCCTAGCAGCGGTAACAGGAAACCCCCATATAAGTACACGGCAGATTTCACGAGGATCTGGAATTATCAAAACAAGTGAACTGCGAATTCTTCATAATGAAAAACATCATCCCTATCACCCAGCACTTCATCAGGAGCTCCATGGAACAGATTATGAAAACCGCGTTCGGTTCTGCCAGTGGTTCCTGCATCAAATTGAACAGTGATAATTTTTTTTACAAAAAGTTTTGTTCACTGATGAAGCAACGTTTACTAATCGCAGGCAGATTAATTTGAAAAATATGCATTATTGGGCACCAGAAAGTACTCAATGGATGAGAGAAGTCGACCACCAACGTCAATGGACCATTAATGTGTGGTATGGAATACTGGGCAACCAATTGATTGGGCCATATTTTATTAATGAGCGACTAACAGGTCACAAATATGCTAACTTTTTGAATGACACTTTACCATCTTTATTGGAAAATGTACCTTTAAATATCCGTACACAAATCTGGTATCAACATGATAGTTGTCCTACACATTACGCACGTAATGTAAGGCAAGTACTGGATAGAAAATTTCCCAATCGATGGATTGGTCGTAGTGGACAATTTCTGTTGCCTTCACGCTCACCAGACCTTACTCCTTTAAACTATTTTCTGTGGAGCACATTAAAAGACACAGTGTATCGTGAACCACCAACAACACCTGAGAATATGAAACATCATATTCGTGAAGCATGCATTACACTCAGTGCGGATATGATTCAGAATGCAGTTTCTTCAGTAGTTAATAGATTGCATCACTGTATTAATGCCAATGGATATCACTTTGAACACTTACATTAGTTGCGTTAAGCCACTAGGTCACTCATATTAGTAAACACTGTCACGTAAACATCGCTGTTCTGCGGAAATCTCTGATATAAGGTTGAATCTTCAACTTGATATTACGTGAAGAACATTTTCAAGTAATAAAGTGAAATTACTCATTAACTATTAGGTTTAGGGCTAATAACGGTCTATAACTTGTTACTTACAATTCGATACTCTACCATATTTTGGTATAAAGAATATAGTATTCTGTTTAAAAAAACAAAGTTGACCTTCAAATCTCCGAAATGCCTCTACCTATAAAAAAAATTAACGCACTACATAGTGTACCCTTTTAAATCATGTAACTTTTGTATATAACATTCTTTTGTGCAAGGCATATTTTGGAAGTTATAACGGTGCCCACGTTACGTGGACCACCCTGTATATTCCATTCTTAAAGATTTATTTAAACAAATTTATTGCACGTGTATGTGGAAGTTTTTCCAGGAACGCCTGTTCTTGGGTAATTATTCGTAACTATCACAATCAGCCTCTCCCTTTCAAACGGGCAAAAAGTTCTTCACACATAATCAACACGTGTATGTATGTATATGCAGAAAAATATTTGCATTAAATAACAAAATAATTAAGTAAGAAATAAAGAATATTTCATATGTGGGAAAGTGTGATCGCGATAATCACTCGAGAACAGGTGTTTTTGTAAAATATTTCATTTACACGGGCAATACATTTTTTATATGAATTTCTAAGTATGGAATATATAATCGACCCTGAAGTAGGATAGAAAATACATATTTTAGGGTGAAAAATTCAATTAGAATGAAGAATCGACCAAAAACAGCAATTTGCGTATAACGGTGATTAATTGTTCTTAACAGAGACGCAAACCAAAAAATTTTTTTTTTTTATATTTCGTTAGATCGCTCAAAATGGAAACCTTTTGGTATATAATAATCATTTCTATAATTTACCGTTATGCAAAAATAAAAATAATTTGATTATTTAAAACAAATTACATGACGAGGATTACTTTTATTGCAGTAGGGTTGTAGAATATAAAAAGCTGAATAATTTATTCCGTTGAAGTTTTGTCCATCTCTTACCATTATAAAGTTATACTGATAAAACTAAAAAATGCTAAAACTTTGTGGGTTAATTTGAACCCCTTCTTAAAATGGAAACTAACACAAACGGTAAATAGATTTGTATTACTGGAGACCTACAGTACATGGGTATCGAGTTTCTGAATTTTTGGAATCTTTGAGTTCAATGACTTCCCTTATTATTCATTTGAAGGTATTTTTTCACTTGTATATATTTGGAAGTTAGAATACTGATTCCAATGATTAGATTATGAGAGTGACTATGGTGTGAAACTGTAAAATACTTCATAGTTCGTGCCCTGCACAAACGCAATTACTTTTTTCTTCAATTTTTTTCAATCCTTAACTATACAATATCCAAATAAGTGACAATAACTTAAAAATATGTAAAAGATATTGTAAGAATATTTTACTCTAATGTTTGCACACAAATAATTTAGGAGCATATTTTACGCGTTCGCTTCTGTAGCCACGGATTCTTCTACTTATGGGTATTACTTCACATTTTCCAGATCAAATACATATATGGAATGATGCGACCCACTTTTACTTCAAGCCAAAACTTTGTATTAGTGAGGTACTATTGAATTAAAGTTTATTTACTCATTAGGTGTCTAAGAATATAAATAACTTTATAATTAGTAAGGTATACGAATAGTAAATCTATAGAAGGAAACAATATTATCATGTAGTTAAAAATTGAAAAACATCAGAGAAAAAAACTTAACTTGTGTGGGGCGTGAAGTTGCGTCCAAAATATTTCGTAAGGATTTCACAGAGGGACCGCAAACTACTCTCATGCACTCAATGCGATAAATTGTCACAGCGGCAACGCGGCATCACTGCCGTTGATCCATGGCAACGCTGCAGCCTTGAGACGACCCACCCCCCATGTACCGCTTTCACCAATAAAAAGCGGCGAATTACTTCTCGCATTCGTGAAAGAAAATAAAGTGTCTTCGTCTCCTGTTCGTCAGGCAGCTACATGTTTGTAAGTAATATTCGTAATGTAAGGAAACCTATCATGCCTACCAAATCTGAGAAGTCACGCTGCGAGTCTACCCCCTTAAGCGGTAGTCCCCAATGGCGGCCAGGCATGTCAGAGAGTTGACTTTACAGTCAAAATGTGCCAAAAATATGGGTTTGTCTGATACAAATTTTCGTCCTTATATGAGAGAATTTTAGCTCGAAATAGGGCTCACTCGAAAGAGGAGGCATCAACGCAACGTGGTCAGGTAATCTTGTGGTCAAATTATGTTGATATGTAGTAATATGAGCGTTGTAAAGCGGAGCAAGAACTGACAGCTTGACAGCCGTCGAATCTAAGCATTTTTTTGATACGGAGAGAATGAGCTGCATGAAATGAATACATGACCACGTTGCGTTGAAGTCTCCCCTTTCGAATGAGCTATCGTTTGACTCAAAAGCTTCTCATATAAGGACGAAAAGTTGTATCGCGTAAAGGCATGCTTTCTCGGATGACTTCGCCATACTGACGATAAAACAAAGCAAAATGCGTATCAAGTTTAGTTCAGCTGTTATGCACGAGGGGCGCCTAATTATAAAGACCAAGTGAGAGTTGGCTGGGACTGGAGGAGTAGCTCGATGTACCACTACATTCAACTCTGCCTATGCGTCGCTGACGCTTTCCCCCTATACTGACGCTTTCCCCCCGTAAAAGATTACCGTGAGTTTTTCTGTGCGCTCGGAAAACGGCACCGCGATATGTTTATGGAAAAGCAAAACAAGCAGCGATGTACTCGTACCATCATTTTTTTACATTTTAAAAAGTAATATATATGGTAACATGTTGGAGAATGTTTTCGGATTTTTTTACTGCACAACTTAGGTATAACATATGAAAAACTCTACACTAATCTGAAAAACGCAGATTTAGTTGTGAAGCTGTAAAAGTACTACCTTTATATTTTTATGGTAACAACATATTATTATAGCTATTATCCCCAATTTTTTTAGATTTTGTGGAAAAGTAAACCGTAGTTATAAAAATGAAAATCCAATCTTTTTGAGATATTTCGCGCGAAAAAGCTATCTTCACTTTACATTTTTATATGTTCTTTATGCAGTAACTGCGTCACGTGATTTGTAATACTTCTATATTCGGAACAACAATATATAGAGCCGACTCTCGATTATCCGGCCCCTGCAGGACCAGACTTCGGCCGGATAAACAAATGGCCAGCTAATCTGGCAGCATGTTTTATACATTGTTATATTTATACTAAAATATTAATATTTAATATATTTATAATGTTTAATATTTATACACACGTATGTACATACGGTACATATATACAACCACACCATCTCAATATAATATAATGATTGATAATGTGTATGTAATATTTGTTTAATGTCATTTTTCACAAAAAAGTTGGTAATCTTTTCTGTTTCTTTTATTTCGTTTTGTTCGTTAATGTGATGTCACGCCACTTTCTCCAAAATGATATGTCAGTTGCTGATGAATCTTCTTCCTGTTCAACATACTTCGTCGCACTTACAAGTGCAATTTATCCTATTGCGTGACTCACTTTCTCATCTCTATCTATATTCTAAGAAGTGCGGAATACGGCACTCAGAGATTTAGTACGAATGAAAAAAAAATTAATATGAGGTAGCGTATTTAAACAATTACAAATACATGTGTTCGGTCCCTAAGACCGAATTAGTTTATTGCGATGCCAACCGTCTTCGTTACAGCCGGGCAATTTACCCCAAGATCCACGGGGACTCCAGGTCCGAACGTCTGGACACCACATTGCCAGTCCCGAGCGTTTGCAGAGACGCAACAATAGAATTGTTCGGTCCCTTTTGGAACAATAGCTATACGATTTTTAGCAACAATCTCCTACCACCAACACTGCCACTTCCATTCCTTTTTACCGTCACACCCTCACAATAGTTCAACCAATCCAAGTCAGCGTTAACTACCCCCAAAAATCAAATTCCACCAATCACGACAATCCCGAACGTTTAAGAAGACCAACACACCACTCCACTGAGAGATTCGATTAAAGATTTGACGAGACTAGACAACACGAAACCAAAAGGACGCGAAAACGCGAACGCATACAACTTGTAACTCACATCACACGAACCTGTTAAATATACTAGTTGTTACAATTCTCGGTCTTCATTCATTGCATATCAACCAGGCTTAGAAATTTAATTTTAACTAAGTCGGCATCCTATGTTTTACCGTGGCGATCGAGCGCTAGCGGAATTTACGACTCCGTAAAAATTCAAACAAGGAATTGCGGTAGCGGGACGCCACAACATGTGACAATAATTACGCAAGAAAGTGAATAATTACAGAATATTTCATATCAACAAAAATGTGGCCGGATAAAACGGAGGTCGGTTCAAATGGGGCTGGATAATCGGGAGTCTATTGTAAATAGAAGTTGTAAATTCAGTTAATTGAAACTATTTCATATATTTATATTTTGAAGTTGGAAAGATAATTTTAATGATTGGATTGGCAGAATGACTACGAGTTCAGACTGTAAACCCATACTTAACATTTTCGTTATAAGTTCGTTATTCATTTATACGTAACTATAGAATATGCCAATAAGTGGCACTAATGTCAAAATGTTAAAGTAATTTGAAGAATATTTTACTTTGAAGTATACGCAGAAATAATTTCGGAGCACATTTTACGTGATTATCTCTATAGCTACGGATTCTTCTACTTACGAGTATTACGTAGTATTTACTAGACCAAATAAATGTATAAAATCACACCACACACCTGTACTTCAATCCAACCATATCTATTAACGATAAGTACTATTGAAATAGATTTCTTTTATTTATTAGGTGTCAGAGAAGCTAAATAATCCTATAATTAACAAATCATATCAATAGTAAATCTATGGAAGCAAATTGAATTGTCATGTAGTTATGAATTAAAAAAAAATATAGGGGAGAAAGATTAATTTGTGGGCGGCGCGAACTCACGACCAAAATAACCAATATAAGATTCACAGGCAGAACCTATAACTACTGTGCCAATGTATTCAGTAAAATGATTCTTTCTATTTTAAGATATAGTGTGGGGAAATAGTGCTAGTTGACTGAATGTATTATTTTTGTTATCTGTATATTATTCTTCGAGATGTAGAACTATTAAAAATCACGTACGGTATTCACTGCATGGAAAACATAAGAATTTAAAGTAAGGAATGCATTTTCGCGCGAAATACCTCGCCAAAATTGATTTTTAATTTTTTTAACTACAACGCACAATTCCAAAAAATCTGAAAGATATTGGAGACAATAGATATAATAATATGTTGTTATCGTAAAAATATAAACGTAGTGTTTTTACAACTTCACTACGAAATCTGCACTTGTCAGATTCTTTTAGGGTTTTCCATTTTGTACACCTAAACTTTGCAATAAAAAAATCCGAAAAAATTCTCTAACATATATCAACATATTTCTAATATGTTCGATTTTTCTCAGAATTTTTGCTTGCCATTAAATGGGACAAATATGGCAAAAACTGATATTTCATTTCTCCCCCTTTACTACCCCACAGATCGAGATGGTGGATTGAAACTTGGTGCGAAAGCTTTTCTTTGGCTAAGTTATCAAATGGTACATCAAAAGTCTAATTTGGTTCAAGGGCAGTTTTGACCCCCTTATCCGGCTATGCTATTTAACTTGTGCGGGGCGCGAACTGGCGACCAAAATATTTCATACGGATTTCATTGTCGGACCACAAAGCGCTCTCATGCTATCGTTGAGTTGAATTGTCACGGCGGCAATGCGGCAACCCTGTCTATGATTCTTGGCAACGCTGCTGCCTCTTGACGATTTCTCCCCTTGCCCCGATGACGCACAATAAACAGCTGTGAATTACTCTACGCTTTCGTGAAGGAAAACGATAGTGGCTCCGCCTCGTATTCGTCAGGCAGCCACATGCTTGTAGGAAATGATCTTACTGTAACGAAATCTACCATGCCTCCGAAATCTGTGACGTCACGCGAGGGCACTACCGCCTTTAGGCGGTAGTCCCCAATGGCGGCCAGGCATGTCAGAGAGTTGACTTTACCGGCAAAATGAGCCAAATATATGGGTTTGCGGGGTTCGACTTTTCGTCCTCATATAAGAGAATTTTGGGTCGAGATACGGCTCATTCGAAAGAGGAAGCTTCAATGCAGTGCGCTCTGGTCGTCATTTGATCCGATTATGTTGATGCTCAATAATATGAGCGTGGGATTGTGGAGCAAAAATTTACAGCTAGACAGTCGCCGAATCTAAGCAATTTTCGTATACAAAGAGAATGTTCTCAATGAAATGAGGACCAGAGCGCACTGCATTGAAGCCTCCCCTTTCAAATGAGCTATCGTTCGATGCAGAATCTTCTCATATAAGAACGAAAAGTCGAACCCCGCAAAAGCATGCTTTCCCGTGTGATTTCGCCATATTGATGATGATACTACAGAGCAAAAACGTGTAAACTTTAGTTCAGCTGTTCTCCGCGAGGAGGCGCCTAATCGGAAAGACCCAATGAGAGTTGGCGCGAGTGTAGCAGCAGCTCGCTGTACTACTGCACATTGAAGCCTGTCTGTACGTGTGTCGTCACGCTTTTCGCCACTGCAATAGCTCTCACCTCGTTTTGTTTTGAGCCCAGCAAGCGGCACCGCGATATGTTTATGCACAGAAAAGCGAAGCAAACGGCGCTGTCTTGTTGACGCAACGCGTCCCCCGCACACTTATAGACAGAGTACAATGTAGTTGTACAATCATTTTTTTTACATTTTGAAAAGTGATATATGGTAATATATGTTGAAGAATATTTTCGAATTTTTTTGCTGCAAAACTTTGGTGTAGAAAATGAAAAATCCTATAAAAATCTGGAAAATGCATATTTCGTAATGGAGTTGTAAGAGCACTATTTTTATACTTTTATCGTAATAACACACTATTATCGCCAATTTTTTTTTGATTTTCTGAATAAGTGCACCGTGGTTCAAATAATCAAAAACCAACTTTTTCAAGGTGTATAACGCGAAAAAAAGACCGTTACTTCAAATTTTTATGTGCCCGTTATGCAGTGAGTAGCGCACGTTATTTTTAATATTTCGACATTCGGAAGGAAAATACATAAACAGAAAAAGTTGTAGATACACGAAGGAAGTTACCAAACTCACAAATTCTGAAACTCGGTAAACAAGTAGGATCGGTCCCCAGTAACACAAAGCTATTTTCCGTTGGTGCTAATTTTCACTTTTAGGGGGTGAAATCAACCCCCAAAGTTTTAGTTCTTTTTTTATATTTTTGAGTATAATTTTGTAATGATAACGGATAGGACAAAACTTGAAAGGGGTATATGGTTCAGTTTTTCATGTTCTACAACCCCACTGCGATAAAAGGTATGCTCCTAGTGCAATTTGTTTTAAATACACAAATTCTCCGTTTTGTATTGCATAACGGTAAATTATAGAAATGGTTATAGTATATAACAAAAAGTATTCATTTTGAACGATCTAAAGGAGTATAAAATAAAATCATTTTTTTGTTTACGTCGTTGTTAAAAACAATTAATTACCGTTATTCGTATATGCCTACGTTTTTGTTCGACTCATCACTGTGTTTGTATTTTTCAGCATAAAGTAAGTGTGTTCTATCATATTTGAAGGTCTAGTATATATTTCATTTTGAAAGCTTTATTTAAAAAAATTTATTGCACGTGTATATGGAACTTTTTGCAACGCCTGTTCACGGGTGATTATTCGGAACCATCACGATCAGGATCTCCCTCTCAAACGGGCAGAAAGCTCTTCACCCATACTGAACCTATATATGTATGTTCAGAAAATGTTTGCATTAACTAGCTAAAGAAATATGGAAGAAATAAAGCAATATTTGATATGTGGGAGAGGGTGATCGTGATAATCACTCGAGAATAGGCGTTTTTGCAATATATTTCATGTACACGTGTAATACAATTTTTTATATAAATTTTTAAGTATAAAATATATATTCGACCATGAAGCATAATAGAAAATACATATTTTGGCGTGAAAAATGCAAATAGAATGAAGAATCGACCAAAAACATATCAAGATGCGTATAACGGTAATTAATTGTTTTTAACAAAGACGCAAACGAAAAAATTATTTTATTTTATATTTCGTTAAATCGCACAAAATAGAAAATTTATAGTATATAATAATCATTTCTATAATTTACCGTTATGCACAAATACAAATAATTTGTTTCTTTAAAAAAAATTGGACAATAGGGATAACTTTTATTGCCGCAGGGTTGTAGATTATAAGAAAACTGAATAATTTATTCTTTTGATGTTTTGTCCTATCTCTTACCATTATAAAGTTATACTGAGAAAACTATGAAATGCTAAAACTTTGGAGATTGATTTCACCCTCTACAAATGAAAATTAACACCGACGAAAGATAGATTAGTATTACTGGGTCCTACAGTACTTACTTGTGCATCGAGATTCAGAATTTTTGAGTTCGATGACTTTCCTTACCGTTTATCTGAAGCTATTTTACATGACTATATTTCGAAGTTAGAAAGTTGATTTCAATGATTACATTGGCAGAGTGACTATGGTGTCAAACTGTAAAACACGTACTAAATATTTTGGTCATAAGTTCGTGCCTTGCACAAGCGCAACTTTTTTCTCTTACATTTTTGTCAATCCTTAACTATACAATATGCAAATAAGTAACAATAATTTAAAAACATGTGAAAGATATTTTAAAAATATATTACTGTGAAGTATACACAGAAATAATTTAGGAGCATATTTTCCACAATCGTTTCTGTAGCCACGAATTCTTCTACTTATGGGTATAACTTCGCATTTCCTAGATCAAATAAATATATGGAATGATGCAATGTACTTTTACTTCGAGACAACTCCATTTATTACTGATAAGTACTATTGAATTAAAGTTTATTTATTTATTAGGTATCGAAGAATCTAAATAATTCTATAATTAACAAGTAAGTGAATAGTAAAACTGCAGAAGGAAACAATATTATCATGTAGTCAAGAATTTATAAAAAAACTTAGAGAAAAAAATTTACCTTGTATGGGGCGAGAACTTGCAACCAAACCATTTCGTGTGGATTTCACAGTCGACCCATAAACCGCTCTCGTGCAAACATTGCGATGAATTGTCGCGGCGGCAACGCGGCAACACCGCCGTTGATTCATGGCAACGTTGCTGCCTTGAGACCATTTCCCCCCTTGCCCCCCTATTACACAATAAACAGCTGCGTATTACTTTACGCATTCGTGATGGAAAACAGTAGTGGCTCCGCCTCGTATTCGTCAGGCAGCCACATGCTTGTAGGTAATGATTACCCTGTAACGAAATCTACCATGCCTACGTAATCTGTGACGTCACGCGAGGGGACTACCCCCTTAAGTAAGATCATTACCTACAAGCGTGTAGCTGCCTGACGAATACGAGGCGGAGCCACTATCGTTTTCCATCACGAAAGCGTTGAGTAATTCACAGCTGTTTATTGTGCGTCATCGGGGCAAGGGGAGAAATCGTCAAGAGGCAGCAGCGTTGCCAAAAGTCATAGACAGGGTTTCGCATTGCCGCCGTGACAATTCAACGCAACGATAGCATGAGAGTGCTTTGCGGTTCGACAATGAAATCCGTATGAAATATTTTGGTCCCCAGTTCGCGCCCCGCACAAGTTAAATAGTATAGCCGGATAAGGGGGTCATAACTGCCCTTGAACCAAATTAGACTTTTGATGTACCATTTGATAACTTAGCCAAAGAAAAGCTTTCGCACCAAGTTTCAATCCTCTATCTCGATCAAGAAATGAAATATCAGTTTTTGCCATATTTGTCCCATTTAATGGCAAGCAAAAATTCTGGGAAAAATCTGACATATTAGAAATATAATGATATATATTAGAGAATTTTTTCGGATTTTTTTATTGCAAAGTTTAGGTGTACAAAATGGAAAACCCTAAAAGAATCTGAAAAATGCAGATTTCGTAGTGAAGTTGTAAGAACACTACTTTTATATTTTTACGATAACAACATATTATTATATCTATTGTCCCCAATATCTTTCAGATTTTTTGGAATTGTGCGTTGTAGTTAAAAAAATTAAAAATCAATTTTGCCGAGGTATTTCGCGCGAAAATACATTCCTTACTTTAAATTCTTATGTTTTCCATGCAGTGAATACCGTACGTGATTTTTAATAGTTCTACATCTGGAAGAATAATATATAGATAACAAAAATAATAGATTCAGTCAACTAGCACTATTTCCCCGCACTATATCTTAAAATAGAAAGAATGATTTTACTAAATACATTGGCAGAGTGGTTATAGGTTCTGCCTGTGAATCTTATATTGGTTATTTTGGTCGTGAGTTCGTGCTGCGCACAAATTAATCTTTCGTCCCTATATTTCTTTTTTTAATTCATAACTACATGACAATTCAGTTTGTTTCCATAGATTTACTATTCATATGATTTGTTAATTATAGAATCATTTAGCTTCTCTGACACCTAATAAATAAAAGAAATCTATTTCAATAGTACTTATCGTTAATAAATATGGTTGGATTGAAGTACAGGTGTGTGGCGTCATTTCATACATTTATTTGATCTAGCAAATACTAAGTAATACTCGTAAGTAGAAGAATCCGCGGCTAGAGAGATAATCACGTAAAATGTGCTCCGAAATTATTTCTGCATATACTTCAGAATAAAATATTCTTAAAATTACATTAACATGTTTTGCAATTATTGCCACTTATTGGCATATTGTATAGTTATGAATAAATGAATAACGAACTTATGACGAAAATGTTAAGTATGGGTTTACAGTCTGAACTCGTAGTCACTCTGCCAATCCAATCATTAAAATAATCTTTCAAACTTCAAAATATAAATATATGAAATAGTTTCAGTTAACTGAATTTACAACTTCTATTTACAATAAACTCCCGATTATCCAGCCCTATTTGAACCGGCCTCCGTTTTATCCGGCCACATTTTTGTTGATATGAAATATTCTGTAATTATTCACTTTCTTGCGTAATTATTGTCACATGTATTTGTAATTGTTTAAATACGTATCTTCATATTAATTTTTTTTCCATTCGCACTAAATCTCTGAGTACAGTATTCCGCACTTCTTAGAGTATAGATAGAGATAAGAAAGTGAGTCGCGCAGAAGGAAAAATTGCACTTGTAACTGCGACGAAGTATGGTGAACAGGAAGAAGATTCATTAGCAATTGACATATCATTTTTGAGAAAGTAGCATGACATCACATTAACGAACGAAATGAAATAACAGAAACATAAAAAATTAGCAACTTGTTTGTATAAAATGACATTAAACAAATATCACATATGTACATACATACATATTATGTAGCATTATATTATATTGAGATGGTATGATTGTATATATGGACCGTATGTACATACGTGTGTATAAATATTAAACATTATTAATATATTTAATATTAATTTTTTACTGTAAACATAACAATCTATAAAACATGCTGCAAGATTAACTGGTCATTTGTTTATCCGGCCGAGCTCTGGTCCTGCAGGGGCCGGATAATCGAGAGTCGGCTCTATATATTGTTCTTCCGAATATAGAAATATTAAAAATCACGTAACGCAGTCACTGCATAAAGATCATATAAAAATGTAAAGTGAAGATTGCTTTTTCGCGCGAATATTTCAAAAAGAAATCTGCATTTTTTATATTAGTGTAGAGTTTTCCATATGTTATACCTAAGTTTTGCGGTAAAAAAATCCGAAAACTTTCTCCAACATGTTACCATACATATTACTTTTCAAAATGAAAAAAAATTATGGTACGACTAAATTGAATTCTGCCTATGCGTGTGTGTCGTGGACGCGCTGCGTTGCGTTGGGTCTAAAAGGTATCGCTGCTTGTTTTGCTTTTCCGTAAACAAATAGCGGTGCCGCTTGCCGGGCGCACGGCAAAACGAGCGGTAATCTTTTACAGGAGGAAAGCGCCGGCGACACACGGATAGGCAGAGTTCAATGAATTGGTACATCGAACTACTCCTCCAGTCCCAGTCAATTCTCATTTGGTCTTTATGATTAGGCGCCCCTCGTGCGTAACAGCTGAACTGAACTTGATACGTATTTTGCTCTGTTTTATCGTCAATATGGCGAATTCATCCGAAAACGCATGCCTTTACACGATACAACTTTTCGTCCTTATATGAGAAGCTTTTGAGTCGCACGATAGCCCATTCGAAAGGGGAGACTTCAACGCGACGTGGTCAGGTATTCATTTCATGCAGATCATTCTCTCCGTATCAAAAAAATGCTTAGATTCGACGGCTGTCCAGCTGTCATTTTTTGCTCCGCTTTACAACGCTCATATTATTACATATCAACATAATTTGACCACAAGACTACCTAACCACGTTGCGCTGAAGCCTCCTCTTTCGAATGAGCCCTATTTCGAGCCAAAATTCTCTCATATAAGTACGAAAAGTTGTATCAGGCAAACCCATATTTTTGGCCCATTTTGTCGGTGAAGTCAACTCTCTGACATGCCTGGCCGCCATTGGGGACTACCGCCTTAAGAGAGCAATAGACGATAAAGTAGAGGAGGAAATCAAATTAAAAATGTGGAAATAGGACAAGAATTCTGGTGCGATAGGGAATGTAGCATGAGGAAAAGAAAAATGAAAAGGATGTACAAAAAATGGAAAGTTGGTAAAATCAAGAGACAAGATTATTTAAGAAAAAAAATGGAGTTCAAGAAGTTGTGTGAAGATAAGAGAGAAAAGAAAAAGCAGGAAGATGTGTTAGGAATCAAGAAAGCAAAAAAGGAAAGACAAATATGGACATATATAAATAAACAAAGAAGGAGAATGACAAGGAAAGACAACAAAATTGATAAAGAATCATGGAGGGAACATTTCAAGAACCTACTGGGTGGTCCGGCGAGAGGAGGAGGGGAAAAGAGAGAGTGAGAACATTGGAGGAAGAGGATGAAACAGAGATCACAGACGGAGAAATTGAGATTCAGATTCGGAAGTTAAGGAGGAAAAAGGCAGCAGAAGGGAACGGAATACAAAACGAGGCGTGGTTGTACAGCGAAGGAAATACAAGGAAGAAACTGAAAGAGATTTTAAAAGAAGTATGGGCAGAGAAAGGATTCCCAAAAGAATGTAGGAAAGCGTCTATCACGACTCTACATAAGAAGGGAGACCATGAAATAGCAGCGAATTATAAAGGAATAAATCTTTTATGTGCAGCTTACAAGATATATGCTGCTATTTTAAATGAAAGACTAAAAAAGGAAATTGAGGCGAAAATTATGTTACCAGATTCGCAAGCAGGTTCCCGCAAAAAGAGGGGAACAATAGATTATTTATATATCTTGCAGCACATTGTAGAGAGGGAAACGATGAAAAGGAAGGGGAAGGTGTATGCCTTCCTCGTTGACCTGAAAGCGGCTTTCGACACTGTCAGAAAGGAAAAATTATGGGTACAAATGGACAATATGGGTATAAGAAAGGGACTAACAGAAAGGGTGCAAGAAATGTACCAGGAAATATGTAACGCAGTAAGAGTGAGCAACGGAGAAACGGAAGAGTTCTGGACCAGGGATGGATTCAGATAGGACTGGCCCTTAAGCTCGACTCTATTCACGATATTTGTAGCGGATATGGAAGAAAACCTAAAGAGTAACAGAATAGGAGGAATGAAAATAGGAGATACCAAATTCTGGACCCTGACATATGCAGACGATGTTGTGCTGGTGGCGAAAGAGGCTGCAGAATTAAAAATAATGATGAGGCATGTGGAGAAATATCTGGAGTAGAAGCAATTAGTTCTAAATAGTGAAAAATCGAAGGTGATGAAATTTAGGAAGAGCACTGGAAGAGAGAAGAAAATGAAATGGCTATGGGAGGGAAGAGGATTAGAAAGTGTACGAGAATTTACATACTTGGGCGTACTTTCCCAGAAAAACAGGAGTCTAATAAAACACGTAAGGGAAAGGGTCAAAAAAGCAAATGTAGTATTGAATGAAGTTTGGGGAATTGGGGATAGAAAATTCAGAAATGACTTTAAGCTACGGATGTTTATGTTCGAGACATTAGTGAGGGGAGTATTCATGTATGGAGCGAAGATGTGGGGATTTAAAGAAAGAAAAGAAATAGAAAAATTGCAGATACGATATATAAAATGGATTTTAGGTCTAAGTAAGCAAACTCCAGACTATTTAGTTTTAGATTAGACGAAAAGAGGAAAGATTGGGGTCAGTGCAGAGAAAAGAGAGTGGAAATTTGACGAAGAGGTGAGAAAGGGGGAGGGAAGAGAGTTGGTAGAAGAATGTATAAAAGAAAAAGAAAGGATGAATACAAGGTGCGCGATCGAGAGGGAAAGCTATCTGCAAAGGAATAGAATATGTAAAATCGGAGCAAAGTAGAGCCAGGAAATAGGGATAGATATAACAAAGAAACTGAGGACAAGAGATTGGGACACTCAACAGCAAGTGCAATACAACAAAATAATGAAATCAAACTTTAACCAAAGGTACAAATACATCAGGGCTGTGAGTCTACCGGAGTGCCTAAACAAGGAAGGAAAACAAGGAAGTCAGCAGCTAATAACGCAAGCAAGATGCAGATCACGGGAAAAGTGGAATAGATATTGGGAGGGGGATGATCAAAGAAGATGCGAGCTCTGCGAGGACAAATTTGGAAGCTTAGAACACTCAGTGAGGGAGTGTAAAGAATTAGAAAGGCGTATAATGGATCGAATGGGTAAGGAAATTGATAGAAAAGAAAAAGAAAAAAGAAAAGACAAAAAAGGGGGTACAGCTAACACTTAAAACCAAAGCGCTAAACCAAAGATTAAGTATAAGAGAATAGTATAGGAAGTATAGTCTAGTATAGGATAATTATGGGATAAGATGTAAGAATATAGTAATTAGGGAGTATTTAAGTGTAGGTAGGCAAGGATGTATGCGTGAGTGTGTACGGATTATGGAATGAAAGGACAGAAACAGGAAATATTGTAAACCGAGCCCCTTTTCATGGCCGGAAGGCTGAAAATAAACATTATTATTATTATTATTATTATAAAAAGACTCCTAAGTAAAGTAATTTTAAGCTGTGAATAGATAGATTTATTTATTTCAGCTTATAATTCCAGGAAATGGACTCGGTTTTACATTAAGTAAATACATTCTGTCTCTCATTCATCACTTATCTCGCAAATAGAAGACTTATCTCTCACGCTACAATATAATCTAGGTATTTTATTTACATCTTTCGTTTTCATTGGTTCTTTGTTATTACAATTGGTTTTTCGATATTTGTGCCCTTTATTAAATTCTGTTCTAACCTACTTTTATATATCTACCTGTATAATCACTACGCATATACTCGTGCACCCACTCACTCATCCACACCCACTCTCTTGTGCTTATATGCATTCGTTTCTTATTTTTAATCCTCTTATTGCACTATCTTGCTTCCGCTATTTTATACAATGTTATCCAGTTGTTAAGCTCTTTTCTTTTCTTCTCCTATCTAATATTTTACACCATTCTACGGCTTTCTCTGTGTATTCCTCCGATACTATTTTTTATATGTTGAAATCTACTCTGTCTGATTCTTTGCATTCTTTCAGCATGTGCCATAATGTCCCTGCTTTTTCTTTGCATATAATACATTTCCTCCTCTCCTCATTATCCCAATATCTATTATCATCTTCCATGTTTCCACATCTCACCATTGCTTTTATTTTTTGCATCATCTTTTTCTCTTCGATCTATAGATGTGGGTAGATGCGTATGAGGTACTATTTCTTTATTCCTTCTGTTGTATCTCGACTGCTGGATTTTCTCGTATATTTGTCTATCTATTTTATTCCTTCTTTCTCTTAGCTTGTCGCTTACTTTTGCTCTTCTCCTTTTTAACGTTTCTAAACCTTCTTGGCTGAACTCGCATTCGTTGATGCATTTCTTCCTCTGTCTACCCCACTCTGTTTCTGTCTGGCTTTTTATTCTTTCCTCCACGCACTTCTTTAGCAGTGGCTTTTTGTTTTCCTCAAATCTTGCAGCCCGATTTACCGTGTCAGTATGTACTTTGTTTCTTAGGGTTTCTTTTCGCACTATATAATTTGGCGTCCATCTATCGAGCCAAAGGCATCACTTTATATACTTCGTTTGGACGTTTTCCACCTCCTCCCATTCTTGCCAGCCCCAAACCTCCGCTCCATAGCTCATTACACTTGCAACCAGTCTATCGTATAGCCACATTCGTTTCCTAAAGCTATCCCTAAACAACCTTTCGCCTAGACCCCATTCTTGCCTTGTTGCTAGCGTACCCTTTCTGACGAGATTGCTTATGTGATCCTTGCTGTTTCTGTTCTTATTAAAGGTGTAACCCAGGTAAAGTGAAGCTTTTCACTTCTTCTATTTCCCTATCTCCCCAGCACCATTTTCTGTTCTTCCTCCTTCCTCTACTTTCCTCGAACATCATCACTTCAGATTTTTCACAGCTTAATACTAATTTCTTTTCCTTTAGATAACGTTTCACTACTTTCATCATCTCCTTTAAGGATTCTTCGTATTTTGTAAATAATACAACGTCATCCGTGTATGCTAGACTCCATATTCTGTTGCCTCCTATCTCTACATTTCCAATGTATGCTTTCCTCAATTGCTATATATAGCGCGAATAACGCTGGACTCAGAGGACAATCCTGTCGCACGCCCTCAGCTAGCCAGAACTCCTCACTGTTACCTCCTTCTGTATATGCCTCCACTCTCACTTCCTCATAGATCTCTACTGCTCTCTCTGTCAATCCCTTTCTTAGCCCCCTTTTTTCCATGTCGTGCCACAACTTTTCCCTGTCCACTGTGTCGAACGCTGCTTTAAGATCCATGAAGAAGGTATATATTTTGCCGTCTCTTTTCGATCTCTCCATTTGTATAATGTGCTGGAGGATATATATTATCTATCGTGCTCATGTTTTTCCTAAATCCTGCTTGTGTTTCTGGAAGCATGCCCTCCTTCTCAACTTCATCTGTTACTTTTTTATTTAATATCGCGGCATAGATTTTGTACACCAAGTTCAGAAGTGTGATCCCTCGGTAGTTTGAGACTTCCTCCGTTTCTCCTTTTTTATATAACGGATAAATTATACCTTTTCCCAACCATCTGGGATGCCTTCCCCACTCCAAACTTTTTGCATTATGTCTATTAACCTTTCTCTGACTACCCCCGTACTATGTATCCATGCTTCGTTTGGAATTTGGTCTTCTCCTGAGGCTTTCTGTGTTTTTAGGTTTCGTATTTGTTCGGCCACTTCTGCTGTTAATTCTTGTTCTGAATCCTCTTCCATGCATCTTTTCCTCGAAGCTTTCTGTCTTTGTTCTTTGCCACCTAGCAAATTCATAAAGTGTGTTTTTCATCTTTCTATAGGAATGTCGTTATTTATCTTTACCCTTTTCGTCCTGTACTTATTTATTTTGTTCCACGCTTCTGTTTCCAATCTTATTGCTTTAACTTCTGCTGTTAATTTCTCTGCTAGTTCCACTCTTTTCTTTTTACACAATTCTCTGTGGCACTCTCTCCCTCTTATATAGCTCCCGCTATCTATTTTTCCTGCTCTGAACCTTTTGTACATTCTATTAATCTTTCTTTTACTTCTTATGCATTCTAGATCAAACCATGGTGCATCGTTTCTTTCCCCCTGTTCTGGCACTTCCTTCTTTGTCATACAACTATCTACTGCTTTCCTCAATTCTTCCCACAGTTTATTCCACTTCTCTCCAGCTTCACTTTTACTATCCTCCTTCTATATTTTTCTATTGCTGCTGTGTTCCACGTTGTGATTTTCCTGTTCTTTTTCTGCTCCTCCTTTGTTTCCTCCTCTCTGTGCCGTAGCATTACTATTAGTGGTTGATGATCAGATTCTGTTGTATTTCCTATATCAATGTCTTGGATGATATTCCATGCGTGCGTGGTCGTAAAGGCATAGTCAATTACCGTAGCTCCTCTGCCTCCAATGAATGTAAACTCACCCTCCTTATCCCCTGGCATAACCTTACCATCTTTATTTGTCACGTCATCTTTTTATTTCCTTTCGCTTAAGTTTCCTTCCCATTCCACTCCCTCTCCTTTTCTTCCGATCCTCGCATTAAAGTCGCCGATTATTACCAGATTCTTATCACTCTCCGGTTCTTCTCCCAATTCGTGTAAATAATTGTTTACTTCATTCGAATCAGTCTTTCTATATATTATTCTAAATATCCATTATTCGTGTCCTATCATAGCTTTCCTTTCTACCATATCTGCGATCTCTGTTACTTTATCTATATTTTTCCATTTTTCCTTTATTCCCGTAATAATACCGCCACTTGCCCTTCCCATCTTACCTCTTCTACAAGCTGGTTGACACTACCAGTTAAATCCTTTTGGTAGTGTCCTCTTAACTATTCCATTCTCTTTCTTGAGTCCATGTTTCTATTAAACCTACTACATCGTATTGAGATAGATCTTCCCATACCTCTTTCGGGTTTCCTTTTATTCCTGCTATGTTCCATACTATACATTTTACATTATTCTTCTCTCGTTTTCCTTCATTTCCTGGCTTCGTTAAAAACCTCCTTATTCTCTACATTCCAGTCTTACCACTTTATCCACTCTCCTTCTACCCAAATCTTTTGGTATCCTACCTTCGCCGTTCTCCCTTCCCTTCTTATCCTCTTCACCTCTGCTACAATATTTTTTTTGTACTTCTCTTTCCTTGTAGGTGAGATCCTGCTCCATATAAATCCTTTCTCTACCTAATTTCTTTTTATTTCTCATGATGTTTTGTTTATTTTCCCAAGTGTCCACTTTTGCTAATATTAATCCTTTCTCTCCTTTCCCTATTTTCCTCACCCAGTGTATCTTGCATTCGACGCCTAGTTTCCTTTGTATAAACAGTCCCAGCTCTCTTTTGGTATCTTGTTCTTTTAATTCTAATCATTTTACTATAATATTAGTCTTTTTTTCTCATTTTTCTTGCCTCTGTACGTATTCTCTTAAAAATCTCATATCTTTGTCTTCACTTCCTCTTTCCTTCCCTTCATTCTTGTAATCTATTTCTGCAGTTATCTTCAAACACTCCTTCCTTACTTCACTTTTTAATTGTGTTTTTAAATTTTCTATTCGTTTCCTCCATTCCCCCTTTTCCTTCTTTGATTCCTTCTCCAGTCTAAGTATATCCTCTTTCAGATCTGATAGTTCTTCTTGTGTCGTTCGAACAGTTCTTGCTTTAATTCCTTTATTTCTTCCCTCATTATTCTATTTTCCTCTATAAGCTCATTGACTGCTTTCACTTGTTCACTTATTAGATCTTTCCCTTCCTCTTTTCCTTCCTCGTTCTTATGACTGTCGTCGTTCTGCTCTTCTTCCATTTCCATATATGCGATTTCTTGTTTTTCTAAGTCTTTTTTCTGTTTTGCCACTTTTAATAGCATTCCTACATCTCTGTTTCCTTTTTCTTGATTCTTACCTATACTTATCGCCTTTAGCGGTCTTCCTCTGCAATACCTGTTCTATCGGACGAGTATCTCCCCGTATCAACTGTTTTTCTACCGCTCATCGCTCCCGTCACTATAAGTATCCTAACCTCTATTTCCTATCGTCTATATTATATCTCTATGTGCTATTATACTTAGTTCCTATTCTAAGACCCATTTTCTTAAATAAATTCTTAAATCTTTTTGGGTCTTTTGACTCCTTCTTCAGGCGCTACCTTCATAGAAACACTAAATTACCGCAATCTTATGCTTACACCTTCTCTCACACGTGCTCACACCTTCACCAAACCAAACCGAGTCCTTTTAAGCTGTGAATAATCCTGTACATCCTGCGAAATTTAGAGGTTTGGAAGGGAAATCTGTTGTAATAAATTTAGCTTCTGTCGAGCTAATGCCCTTATAAAATAATTTATTCTAATCTCACGAGTACTGTCAAAGTAAAATACGAATAATACTCGACCGACCATAGGTAGTTGTCGACCGACCATAACACGTTGTCGAAGAGCTGACGAATCCTTCTCTTTATTTGTTTCTCACTCTCCCCGGTGGCGTAGGAAAAGTATCAGTGAACTGAAGAGCGATGAAAAATCGAGATTTAGAATATTAACACTAGATTGGCGGGTGTTGGGTATATACCTATTTTGCCTGAAATGAGTCAATTTGACTCAAACATCATAATTGAAGTTTTTTAAAAAAAATAAAATTTTATTTTAAAGAAACTTTACTCAAAACAAGTTTTACATATATATTCTGTTTTTAATATACATTTTCCGCTGATTTTTTTATTACATTTAGCATAGACGCCCATACTTCTATTTCTTTTGCATGATACTTGAACTTGACAATTCAACCGTTTTTCAATATTCTGTATATTAGATAGAGGCGCGAAAGTATTTTCGGTTTCATGGTCATAGTTACCGCTTAGTTCTTCAGCCAATTGTAAAATAAATTCTTTTCTTGAGATTTTTACTTGAACGACCTCTCTATATAAAACGCAAGCACAGACGAGGTACAGGATAGACCTATCATCTTATGGGACTTCGTGTCACCAGCTCTGAAATACCGACCTTGAAAAAAATTCGAGTGTTTCATACGCCCTCTGGGTTTTAATGCGGTGAGTGTAAGAAATACCTGTGGAAGTGTCGCTGACGACGATAAAGTCAACAGACTGAAGTTGATCGTTCTCTTTCAGCGTCACGAAGAAATCTGTTTGACCACTATACACGGAGTCCCATTTAAATAAATCTATTTAAAAATGTTCTAAACCACGAATGATGCCAAACACTGTTTCACACAAATGTCGAATAGTTTCAAAGAGTACACAATTTAATAACAGTGATTTTTTCCAAGTAGATGCGAATAAAAAAAAATTGTGGCGATTATATGCACACTCTGTGCGTATAAAGGAAATATAATTATGATTTATTTTCTTACATGTTGTAATACTTCACAGTCATGTTATCAATGCATAGATAAAATTTTTCTTGTGAAAGATAAGTAAAAATCCGACTCCACTTAATTAATTTTAATTTCTTTGCACGGCTGGAGTGTATTTTTATAATGTCGTTATCAACTTACAAAATTAATTACGTTGCTGTAATGTCATAATTATATGCTCGGAATTATTATTGCAGAAGAAAGCTCAAACTTCTGATAAATTTCTAGGAGCATGTAATAAAAAATATAAAACCATGAAATTAAAATATAAAAAGTTTTAAATGTAATTCTTATAACTCTTGTTTATTATGCTTGTAAGGCTATTGTGTTTGAAACATAAAAATATCACTTGAAAATTTGTTTGAGACTCATCTACCAGAATATATTATCTGAGTTATGCCTCAATGCAAGGATCGTTCTTCAACATCTAGGAAAAAGTAAGCAGAGGTATAATTATTCCTCGAAGTACTTACGCAGATTTGATAAACGCGGTTTTTTGTTATGTTTGTAGTCACCGCGAATGTGAAGAATCACAAAACGTACAATATACTTTCGTGAAATATGAATAACATATGTACACAATATATAATAAATTAACTACAAATTTTTATGCGTTTATAGGAACTTTAAATGTTTGAAAGAATGGAGAATACGCGTAATATGCAAAAATATATAAAATATTCAAAGCGCAGTACATTTTATAATATTTAAAAGATGAAGGAAATTTTATTTAGGCTACTCCTGGGTATATATTTATATTAGGATTCCCTATCCAATTTTTATGAAATTTAAATATGTTGTAAAATTCATTATTTTGAGAAACTTTTCCCGATTTGTGTCTATGACCGGCATTAAAGGGTAGATCCTCAGATTCTGGGAATTTTTAAATAACATTATTATTTTCTTAACATACATATGTTAGTAAATATATAAAATGCAACACATATTGGACATTTCTAGTCAATAGCATGCGGCTCCACAGTGAGGTAGGCGGTATATCCTAATAATCGGAAGCTTATGTGTCACGAAATAGTAGTGGTTCTAACTTAGAAGTTTAGCAATATTAGCAAGAATATATTAGTACAATTGCATTGTATTCTGCCTATACGTATAATAGCAGTGAGGGCACCACAAATAATGCAGTCGCATCGTGCCACAAACGGAGTGCCGCTTGGCGACGAGGTGAAAAATAAACAATCCAAATCCGCCGGCGAAAAATAAGCAATCCAAATCCGCCGGCGAGCGAAGCGGCTTACGCGTCGGCTGGCTGTGTACGCATTGTGTACATATACATATAAACAGCATGCAATGTAATTGTACTAATATGTTTTTGTTAATATCTTGGAACCTATACAACAATCCTGTTACTACCATTGTAATTGGTATTTATTTATAAAAAAGGGGGTCTCACCGATTTCGATGATTTTTTAATATATTGTAGAAATTAACATTTCAAACAACTTTTTCCTATACATATAACCGTCGCTCGGGCTTAGTTTCCGAATTTTTTTTCGAAGAATGATCGGTACACCTGCATTGAATTCTTTCTATAAGGACGCGCCCGTGGCAGCGTATCCGTAAACATTTGGTCGGTGATTGTCCACTGTTTCTTTAAATACATCGAGGCAGCTCGCAACGGACGCGTAGAATGGGAGTGCTTCCGAACTCGATTCGGGTAGTCGACCGTCTCACGGCGGCTGGAATAATAATCCGGCCCGAACCCTACTCAAATCGAACTCTTCTATCTAGTAACTAATTTAATGATGTTTAGGTTCGGGACGAAGAACTATTTCTGGCCGCCGTAAGGCGGCCGGCCACACATTCATTTCTGTTTTAATGATCTTTATTGATATTATACGAAGTTGTAAATATTTCAGTTATTATTTCGAAAAAATGTTGTAGATTGTACAATATTCGTCGCTGGCCGCTATGCTGTCATGTATAGAAACGATAGACAGTTGACAATCAAACGCTTACGCATACGCTCCCACGGACGCGTACTTATAGACAAAATTTGATGTAGTATTACCAATCTCCTTTGAGACAAATTTCGGAAACGAAGGCCGAGCGGCGGTTATATGTATAGGAAAAAGTTGCTCAAAATGTTGATTTTTATAACATACTCAAAAATCATCGAAATCGGTGAGACCCCGCTTTTCTAAATAATTACCTTGTAATTGTTCACGCATATCTTTCGATTAATATCATTCCCACCCCCTGATCTTTGTTCCAATAACTAAACTTTTACCCAGTTTATAACTATGTATGTACATATGTAATTTAAATTTGTAGTAGGAGTGAGAAGGGAAGTCTCAAAATTACGCGAGCCTTCATTAACGCGATACATAAATGTTCCGAACCCCCGCGTAATTCGGCGGGACAACTGTACATTGTATATTGTTTTGCTTAATGTCTGGTTCGGACCGTATGGATCATACATGATCCATGAGTGACATGGGTGCCCGATACATACACATGCAATGTTATCTCGCCAAGACTGCAGCTGGGCCTAAGTCCGCTGAGGACACGAAACTCAAACCTCGTCTGATTTCTGTCGTCGGAAAGAACAACGAGCGAAAGACAAAGTGAGAATGAGAAGCCGAGCATTCGAAGAAGTTTAAATGCCCGCTGTGCTAATGCAATGCAAACTTAAAAGTTTTGCATTTTTTTATCTTTCTTTAAAGTAATTTATTTATCATATTAATGCAATTTTTTTATTAAAATGAAATCAAACACCATATAATTTGTACCACTTTTACTTAACATTTATGGAATAAGTACGCTGTATTATAGTTTCTAACAAATTGCAGAAATGGATTGTTTCTAGCAAAATACATATTTTAATAACTGTTCAGTCTCACTGAACAAAGAAGGGCAATTTGCACTGTAATGCGAAAGTAAACTCATAGAACCCACGAATATACCAGCAGTTCAGTCCTACTTTTTCTTTTCCAATAATTCTAACAACCCATCAATAAAACAATAATATTATAAAAATCTGTCCTAAACGTTTTTACAACCATGTTTACTAGATCCGTATGATCGATGAGTTTATTAGTCGTAATATCCCCAGGCCATGTAATGAGCTTGGGGATTCCAGCACCTTCAACGATGGTCAATCGCGTGCCGACCGTGCCGTCGCCCGAATCATAAAAATACAAACAATAGCCCTAAGCCTGTCATCGGCTGTATCCATAAGGCGTGAGTTGACTTGCGACTCTGTCCAAGGCATGCCCGGTCGATGCAGGTAATTTTGTCTACACTACCCCACCATTAACAAACTCTCCTTAAATACTACGCACCTCTCCATCAGTCGACAGTCAAAACAAGACAATCAACCAACTACCATCCAACGCGAGTTTTGTATCTAAAGCATTGTGAACAAGTAAACTATATTTTGTTAATAAAATAATTATTAAAATTGCACATCACAGCTACATATATCCCTCAAAATCGCTGTAGTACATTAGTTTGGTTACAGTAGTACCGTCAAGGTGTTACTGAATAAAAAGGGTAAGATTTGGGTCGGTACAATAACATTATGGCATTGAATATGATATACTTACGTAAAGTATACAAGTTATAAGTTTTATAAAGGCAGCTGATATGTGCAATACATAGGCTACGCACTTCACTTCCTGTAGCTTTCTTTTGCTCTATACAATACATCTATTCCAGCGATTTACTTCTCTTCCATTTCCTACTTCTCTTAACTCCTGTATTAATACAATACTTTCGCATTTTCGTAGGTAACTATAATTCGAACTATGTCGTCTTTGGTCTCATTTTAACTAGAAAAGTTTGGCGAATATGTTGAAAGAAAATTTATTAAGAAAAAAATAATAAAAAACTAATCTGATGAGCTCTGCTCTCAAATAAGAAGTACATGAATATGTTTTCTTCTCTTTCAAAAAGATCTTTATTCAACTTTTTCACCTTGCGACCCCCCATCCCTAAAACATATTCATGATTAATTTCATCCATTGTTCTCACTCAAGAGTCAAATCGATACTGAGCACTCAGCGTCGGATTAACCTTATATAGATAAGAAATAATGACATCATCCCAGCAGCACAGAAGAAAAATGTCCTCAGTCAAATTTCGTAACGCATTTCACTTTCTCACCTGGCGACCCCCCATCCCTAAAACATATTCATGTTAAAAAGTTTTTTAGTCTACATTAACGAGTTCATACATTGTATGGGGTTTTAAACCGCTCGGCTCTGATCAAAGGCGAGCCGAACTCGCTTCACTGATCGCGAATTGTGGTTCCAAGCGAGGCAGTCCTCACGGCCTCCTCTGCTGTAGGCTAGAATACGAGAAAGGCAACGCTGGCATTAGTCCTACGACTGGTCGGACTGACGATTTTTGTTTGCGGTGTTGTGACAGTGTATGTTTCGCCTTGGATATAGCGACGGACATGGAGCCCCCCCCCCCCCGCACATAATAGGGGATTGGACTGAAATCTACGCATTTATCCACGGGTTCGCTCGAGTTCTTGGCGAGAAAATATTGTAATAACTGTACAGTATATGCATATATACATATTGAACTATACACACACATATTAAACAAACTTTCCATGCTGAAAACAAGCTCTCTTTGGAATACCGCTACGAACCTGTTAAGTTGCATAAAAGCATACACTCTAAAAAATCCCCATAGTGCTTGGTTTAAAGCACAGCATACTACTTGTGAAGAAAAATCGACGGTACATTGTTGCAGTCTAGGTCATTCACATTTGATATTAGATCACAGAGTCCGAAACGTAGCTGTGATCAATAGTAACCGTTAATCTATCATGAAAGATTAATGCTAAAAAAGATTGTTACAGAAAAACATAAATTTCAATTCCCATACGTTTCATCTTCGCTTTACGAAAACGATATTAAGGGATTATTTCATATACATATAACTTGTACTAGTTTTACTGGTAAACAGTTTTGAAAGAACTCAAAAGTTTAACTCGAAAATTATTTGTTTTTAATAGTTACTCATTTATTAGAAGTAAAAATTTCGAAACCATTCTTCGGGATACGATTTTTGGCTCTGATTCATTTGAGTTGAGCTCCGGTAGCTTATATTTGGACTATGTAAATGTTTATTTGCAGCTCGTTCACACAATACGGTTTTTGACCAACTCGGTTATTTTACCAAATCAAGATTAACCGAAAACAGTGTCCACACATTTCTCCATCTCCACAGAAAATTTAATTTTCATATATATATATACTTCATAAATTGGTTGCCATGCTGATTCGTTTTCAGTTTTATCTTTAGATAAATGCAACGTCTACGTATTACTTTTAAATTACGTTCTTTAATGTGACTAGCTAGACTTTACCATATTCATCATGAATATGTTATTTGGATACCTACATGATTTTGCTATTGCCGAATATAATTGCACTTTATGGTATACATGATACAGGTGCCATTCCGATACGTGATAAAAGTAACCATAAAAAATAACCGATTTAATACGTTTATTTTACACACATACAAAATATAAATAGTATTTCGAAAGGTGATAAAAATTTGATTCAGCAAATAAGTGATTTGCATGACGGCAATAGTTTGTACATACTTCAGTGAATCGGTTAATTCGATAACCTAACTGACGAAATGAAACCGCATCGTATGACTGAACTATTGGGGTCCATGTATACGACGGCCGAGTATACACGATAGTTTATCGCCACTCTGTACATTTAAAAGGCTACTGACTATCGCTCGATTTAATTGTCCTTTTCGCCGTTTCAATGGCTCTGTGGTCTTTTCTGGTGTTGAATCGGTAACATCGCACGTGACACGGAAATGGTAAGGGGGTCCCGAGACCCCCGAACCGTGTGACAGAAAAGAGCATTGGATGATAGGTCTATACTGTACCTCGTCTGTCACGCAAGCATTGATTGCTGCTAAATCTAAGATATTATAGAATACGTGAAGAGGCCATCTGCGAGAGCCTGCTTGGTACTATATTTTCGCGCCATTTGATCAAGTATATCGACACCATACTAAGTATTATTATAAAATGTTACAGTTTCCGGGACACATTTTTTATTTTTGTCAATTTCTACACTTCGATGCTTTGAGCTCAATAATAGAACTTTTTTTATTGGGCTTACTGTTATAAATAGTAAGAGTACAGTCCTTCGTTTTAGAAAGTTGTGTGGAAAACCGTAAAAAATCGTAACCATCTTTAAAAATATTTAATGTGTCAATTTGACTCATATCCGTCAAAATAGGTATAGCACATATAGATTTTTGGAACTAAGGAGTGGGGAGGGGAAGGAATCAGTATTTGTATACATTTCATAATTCTGTGGAGGAAGGGTTACCTAAATAACGACTCCGGTGGATTCGTTCCTCTACAGTTAGATATTTATTATATTAGGGGGAAATCGCGTACGGATCAATTCTGCGTTCGTATCGTGCGGGAGCTAGCGACCGACTGTCTCGACTCTAGTCGAGTCTCCTCGAAGAAAACCCTTAGGGAAAAAAGATAGAAGCTGTACAGGACAGAGAGAAAATCGAGAAGGAGAGGAAAGTTTGGGAAATTCTAACAGCGGAAGGGAGTCATAAAAAGAATGGGAGTTAAGAGCTTCGCCAGGGCCTAAGGGTAGACGTTAACCAGGCCCAGGCGAGGTCCTGCAAGATGCGTGAAAAATAAGAGAAAGTCCAGAGATAGAAATTTGGCTCGCACGGGTCTGGCGGCCAAATGTGCACTTGGACCGGCTCGACCCGTGCGGAACGCAAGGAAAGGAAATAGGAAAGAATAGCATGAAATTGAGAAAAGACGAGAGAAAGTTTTTGTACAAAGTGCCGTGGCGTATGGTGCTGTGATCGCCACAATTCTAGTAAAAATCAACATATGTTTTAAAAAAAATTATTTAAATTTTTCTATATATATATAGCAATAAAATCGTAGATGAGTAGTATTGACTCGCCCCGGCAACCTAGTGTTAAAAATCAGAACACTTCCATCACTATTAGAAGACGCTGATACGAGCACAGAATTTGTTATTATTCAAATGAAGTAATAACTAAAATTACTTAACATAAATTACACAAATTTTTACGGAAATGATAGACATAATGAAAATCTACGCAGAAACATGTGAAAGTGCGCATAAAGCAACGTTTCCGCTGGGTCGTATTTTTGCCAATCGGCACTGATTACCATTATCGAACAATTTTGTCAATTGGCTTTACTATTAGCTACGTTCTCTTTGTATCGGTACCTGATAATCAGCAAAGCCGTTCGTCAACATCAACCAAATGTGGACGTGTGTGTCGGCTCAGACTAATCGCTTGAAAAACTGGTCGGCAGATCGATTTTTGTTCGGCATGAAATCGGAAAACATAAAAAGAAATCTTGCCGAAACGAATAGATAGTTGGGGTTGGAGATACTTGTTCATCAACACAAATGAGTGCCTGAAAAACTGTTTGTTAAAAATAAGCTTTGTGAAAATGGAAACAGAATGGACCAACGAAAATATTCTGAAATTAATAGAAATGTATCGTGATTGTTCTACAATAATTTATAGGACTGTCGAAATAAAAATTATAAAGAGAAGAATAAGCGACACGATACATTAATGGAAATAGCTGCTTTTCGAGATTGATTACGTTTATATCATCTGAAATTAAACCTTTAGTCAAATCGGTTGCATTGCATATTTCCCTGCTGTGTAAACTTGGACGCATCCAAAATCTTCCTTTTCTATTAGCTTTTCTTCCTTTTGCAATGACTACATATAAATGCAGCTGCAGCAGTTACTATCTCATCGCCACTCAACATTTTGCACTAACACAGTAGATGTTTTAATATTCACAAAGCCAATGGGCAAAAGTGTTCGGCAATGCCGATCGATCCTAATTGACAAACGCCGAAGGAGTGGGGATGCAACTAAAGCCGCTCAGCAAAATTATTCGACAACGACTGGTAAATCGACGCAGTCAGGACGCATTTAAGGCTAAACAGATTTACGCCAAAATATTCCCAAACCGGGGAATTTCTAACGAAAAAGCTTTCTAACGAGTAAAAGTACTTTTACAAACGTTTTTCTCTTATTTCATCACATCACTAAAAACTGCCACTGCACTGAACTTTTCTGGCTACTGACCTTCCGAATATCGGTTTCTTACTATTCTTCGGTTCCTTGATATCATGCCTATGTTAAAGAGAATAAGAAACATTAAGTGTGAGTACTGTGGTGGAGCTGGAGAGAGGGGATGGGATAGGAAAAAGGAAGGGTGTTGCGTTTCGTCCTGGGCCTGTTAGTGGACTCATCAGTAAGGCTACCAGCAGGCCCTGCCTTAGACGTTTGGATATTGGAGGGAAGGTTAAAGGCGGTATATATATGGACGAGGTAGTTGGAACAAGTGCTTTCGAGAAAGTCCTATTTCGTATGTCCCTCTAGTGGTAGGTGCAGTAGAGCCGCCACAGTACAATAGAGCTATTTGACAACGTAACGTGAAAGCCTACACAACTATTCATAAGTGTATTCGGTCGCATATAACACTTACTTTTACCTTCACGGTATTTGCTACAGCAAAATAAATTATTTTATAAGCCCATTGCCTTGTCAAAAGTATAATTTGATACAACAAATTCCCTTTCTATACCTCCAGATTTCACAGGATATATAGGATTATTCGCAGCTTAAAATTACTTTACTTAGAAGTTTTCTTATAATGTAATACGTACCTTTACGTATGCTTCATCGCATCGTAGTTTCGACTAGTAAGAGGTACATGTAGTCGTTTGTATATCTAAGATAGTACGAATACGTCGCCTTGAAAATTATTTATTGCGGGGCCCTGTATGGCAAGTGACTTTAAGATACATTACTGAACGTTACTTGTAAGTGGTACATACACTTACTCGAATGAATAATCGGACAGCACTTGCAGCGAAATACATCAAACACTGAAGTCATGATTTTAATGAAAATTCGCACGTTTATAGATCATAATGGACTGTACATGAAGCAATCTTTTCGTCGATAGGAAATCTCTTTAAAGGGTCGAAATCAACCCACTGAAATTTCAGCATTTTTCCATTTTTCAAATACAACTTTATCTAGAACTTTTTTTGCAATCGGGCGATAGAGTTCAAAAACTGGACATTTTTTATACAAAAAGTTTTGCTCTGTCTCTCACCATCACAAAGATACAGACGAAGTAAAAGTCGTCGCCAATACTATAAATTATGAAATCAGGTGTAAAATCAATCCTTACAATGCCATTTGCTCTACGGTTTTTTAAAAATAGCTTGGTAATGGTGCGAAATAGAGTACGAAATATGTTTGCGAATTGATATCATTCCCTCAAAGAAATTATTCGTCCACAAAACAATTCTTCCACGTACTGTCCATTATGCTTTATAGATAAGCGAAGTTTCATTAAAATTAGGATCGTCATGTTTCATCAATTTCGTTGTAAGTACGAGTAACTGTAAGTAGGCAAACCATGTGTCCCATGTGCGCAGAACGCTACATTTTTAGCCATTTGTAGTGCAAAGTTTAATTGCTGATAACTTAAAAAATACGGCAACATCAATATTTTTGTACATGGCCCTTTTTCATTGTCTCAGTACTTAGAATACACCTGTCAAGTATTTCCCATGTTTTTTAAGCACCCTGTATAATACGTTTTATGTATGCTGAAATAATGCCCTTGGGTTTGGTAGAATATAATGATTTAGTAAAAATTAAATAATTTATTTTATACGAAATTTTCAATGATTTTATTTAAAGTTGTGTAAATATTAATTAGTGTTTTATAAAAGTAATTAAGATATAGTGACACCCATTCACATTTCCTATATTTCCAACTTTACTTCATTTATGTACATACTAATATAATTATAATAAAATTTGTATATGCTTATTCTGCGTTTGTGTTGGCAAAATAATATGAATATTACACAAAAATTCTTACTTTAGTACTTCCTTGCTGTAGGACAGCTTAAGATGCCATCAATGGCGATTTATCAGTAAAACTGCTGGCAGGAGCTGTGATTAAAATCATATACATTGTATGAGAGTCACAACTTATGCACGGATAGTGTTGAAGTAAAAAGTGTTTTGGCAGGTTCAAAATATTGGCAAAATATATAATCTGAAAGCGTAATATCTCCTCTACAAAACGAGACCTCCATCACTGGAATTGATCGACAGATTGTCAAGTGATAGCACTTAAAGTGACACTACCTTTTGTCACCTCGTCACAAAAACACGATGGAACAAAGAGCAAATATTAAATTTTGTTTGAAGCTCGGTAAAACTTTTACAGAAACATTTAAATTGATGAAAAATGTTTATGGTGATGATTGCTTAACCCGTACACATGTGTTCGAGTGGTATAAGCGATTCCAAGACGGTCGTGATGCTTTGGAAGACGATCCAAAACCAGGCCGGCCAAAAAAGAAAAATCACTATGAGTTGTTACAAAAAGTGCGTGAAATGATCGCCTACGATGCGAATTCGACTGTGAGATGGATGGCGGAGGAATTAAATACGATCAAAGATATAATTCACGAAATTTTGACAAAAGATTTAAACAAACGGAAAGTCTGTGCTCAATTTGTTCCTCACGCCTTAAACGAGGACCAAGAAATTGCTCGCGTTGCCGTCGCTGTTCGTGAATTTTTGGCAAAAAACAAGTCTGTGTGCTTCAACATCCTCCATATTCGCCTGATTTATCTACGTGTGACTATTTCCTGTACCCAAAACTCAAACTGGCCGTGAAAGGAACGTTTTATGACAATGATACACAAATCCAAGGAGCCGTGACGAGGTTCATTGAAGCGACTCCGTAAAACGACATAAAAAAGTCGTTTAAAAAAGCATTGGTTGAACGTGCCCAGCTGTGTATTGATGCGGAAGAGATGTATTTTGAATAAAAAGGAATAATTTTGGCAAAATAACTACTTGTTTTTTTTTAATTTAAAAAGTTCCGTTATTTTTCCGACATACTGTGTATATCAGTAGTGGAAACCCTATCTGAGTTAGTTAACTGAGAGAACACAGTTCTAGTCAGACACATGAAAGATTGTAAAGGTACCCACTTTTCTAAAAATATACCAACCACGACAAAATGATGTATTTTTACTTTAATTAAATAATTATAAAAAATTAATAGTTATAACTTAAAAAATGCCTTAATAAGAAGAAACAAGGAGAAAATAATATGAATTTTGTGCAGTCAAAATTAGAGACTGAAAATTCATTAATTATTTCATTACTGAATGTGAGCAAGTCAGCTTGATGACACATTAATAGAAACGCATACCTTATGGAATACAAAACTTGCGTCAGTTATTATCGACTTAGGAAATTCCCTTCGTTAATTTTACGTACAATAGAAATTCCTCATAAAAAAAGATTTTTTTTATGCAAACTTCAATCTATTACAAAGACACTAATTATTTACTACCTTAACTTGTTAAAGTAAATTAAGAAGAAAGATAAAATAATTTGGATGAAATATTTGAATAAAAACTAATTAAATAGGTATTTACGTATTAAATCCTTCTAATAAATGAATAATATATATTTTTCTAACGAGAGCGTCCATATAAGGCGATTTATCTTCTAAATACCACACCATACAATAATCTTATGTAGGCGATTTAATCTCATTAGGATTTTCTAAATTAACTCCGAAACAATGCAGGTGTAGTTGCCTGTACGGTGAACTAGGTTAATTAAAAATTCAACAGTACGTCTAAGTGGCTTTTGTGCGAAAATGAAAAGCTCTGCAGATTTCATTCGACCCTATTCAAGGTATAACATATAAAAGCACGTATATACTGCATCTCTTACATATTGTTACAAGGATTTAACTTCTATGTTTCCATATTATTGTAATTCAATGAAATTTTGAAAGTGGAAGAATCCATCGGTACTATGCTTAGTATACATGCATGTATATTGAACGAGTAAATATGAACATTTTTTAACAGCTGAATTTAAATATTAAGGTAATTATTATAGCAATATTTCATAACAGATTGGTTATAAAAAAATGTTGAATAAATCACAGTCACCTTCCTTCTCCTTTTTTTTATTAAACTAATTTAATTAAAATATAAGAATTCGCTGAATTTAGAATTAAGCTAGATAAATAGACTTGTAAAGTAGTATGGCATATACTTAATACGAATAAAAGAATCTTATTATGACCTATAAATTTTGAATTTGATTAACTTATGTTTATGCATACAGGGGCCGATTTATTGTGATATTAAAACACTACTTAATTTTGCTTAAACCATAATGATATTCACGTCCTTGAATGTACATAAATATTGAAGATAAACATTATTATCACATTTTTAAATCACTTTTTCATAAAAAATAGTATATATAAATATAGTACAATAATTAATTTGATAAGTAATTAAAAAAAAACATTTAAAAACGCCAATTATCAAAATTATTCTACTTAATTTATCAACTAATTACAACAAATAGTATTAAAAAAATGATTGCATGAATAATGTAATTATTGCGATACTTACCTGAATTTATAACACTAATTGTAAGGGGCTGTATGAATGGAACAAAAAATTTGCTTTCTCGGTCTTTTTTACGATCTCCCAAACTTGCATTGTCAATGTGACACAAATTTAATGCAGTTTATATATAGAGGAAGTAATCCAAATATGGGCTACTTAAAGTATAGGGCTGCCCTGTCAGGAACGGTGCAGAACTACGACTAAAGAACAAATAAAGTTGTACAGAAGAAATAGTAACCATCGTTTGTTGTATTAACGTGTTCTGTTGCAAACAGTGTCGTTGTTACGATTTTCGCAATTGCAAAGGTTTTCACGAGTATGTTTGTTTCATTGTTCTAATAATAAAAAGCTCAATTTTGTAAAAACTGCATCAGAAAAATAGGTGAAGTCTATTCCGATTTGCTTCCTTTTTGACTTACGTCGGTTACTCTGAAGCCAATTAGTACGTAAGTATGAAGTATGACTGTATGTACAATATTAGAATATATCAGGAGTAATTACAAGTAACGCTCTGAAATAAGTTTTGTTTTCAGTCAATATTTTCTAATAACACTGTCCTACAAATTTAAACTTTTTTTCTGTTTTGTAATACTCACAGGGTTATTCTTATAGAGTCCTGCTTCCTAAATACGAATCCGGAGGCGGAATTGCTCCTATACCCTCAGTTTTCGAAAAACACGGGTTTTTGTAAAAACACGCTATTTTGGGTAAAATTGAGGTGTTACGCGGAAACGGAAAACTCTAAGAAGTTTTTTTTAGTCTTAAAAGATAAAGGGAAGTTTACTCAGTATGTCGGTACTAATAGTTATAATATTTTGTTGTTTTGCATAGTTGTAAATGACCGTCAAAGTTTAAAAAAGTATCGGTGTGCGTAGCTTCTACGCGATATTTTAACATTTTTACGAAAAGTTCTTCGTCTGGCGCGCAAAATCTATACAGTGCCGGATTCTGTGGACTTTTCTGAAGAAGAAACGACTTAGCAGAAGTGTCGTAACAGTTTTCAATTCGGACAAGCACAGAAAACATGCGTCGGCAACGCGTGTGCGACGTTTTGCCGCCATGCAGCCATTGCTCGCCTATATCGGCTCGGCAGTGCCGTAGCTACACATAATCGATACAACGCCGATAGTGCCTAAGGCTTCTAGTTTTCATATATATTATGTATGTCAGGTTTAATTTTTCTATATATGCGTAAATACTTGGCACAGAATTATAAAGAAAATTCTGAGGAGTTGTATTTTTAAGCATTTTTGATATTCGTTGCACGGATGTACATATTTTTTTAATATGGAGCCGCACAGAAATGAACACATTTTTTTGTTTACGAACTTACAATATCTTTTCTACAGTTTAACTATTTTAAGAAAATGTTGTAACCAAACAATTGCGGCAAATCTTTTATAAAATTATGGTTAGTAATAAATTATTAAAAATATAATAAAAAATACATATAATTATGATGGATATTAAAAATATTGGATATATAATTTGTTTGTTGCCACGTAAGAGTATAAAAAAAAATTAAACAATAAGAAGACAAAAAACCAAGCATTAAATACATAGGGTAGATATCCTGTGTACGATTTTTCTGGCGTCGTTTATGCGTAGCTACGGCACTGCCGAGCCGAGATAAGCGAGCAATGGCTGCTTGGCGGCAAAACGTCGCATACGCGTTGCCGACGCATGTTTTCTGTGCTTGTCCGAATTGAAAACCGTTACGACACTTCTGGTAAGTGATTTCCTCTTCAGAAAAGTCCACAGAACCCGACACTGTATAAAGTTTGCCCGCCAGACGAAGAACTTTTCGTAAAAATGTTAAAATATCGCGTAGAAACTACGCACACCGACACTTTTTTAAACTTTGACGGTCATTTACAACTATGCAAGACCACAAAATATTATAACTATTGGTACCGACATACTGTGTAAACTTCCCTTTATCTTTTAAGACTAACAAAAACTTCTTAGAGTTTTCCGTTTCCGCGTAACACCTCAATTTTACCCAAAATCGCGTGTTTTTACAAAAACCCGTGTTTTTCGAAAACTGAGGGTATAGGAGCAATTCCGCTTCCGGATTCGTGTTTGGGAAGCAAAGCTCTATAAGAATCACCTAGTGGCTATTACAAAACAAAAATCGTGTTGGACAGTGTAATAATTGTATCGTTCGTGACAAGCAGAAAATAGCATGATAGTTTCGTGTACAACGATACCATACATGGAGCACTTTGAATTCTAATTGTACAAACATATATTGTTTATTATAATAACGCAGGCAGTAGATGTATTGTTCTACAAAATTGATATCTAATTTAATCATTGTCAGATTATGCAGCTATAAAGTTAAGTTGACAGCTATTGATTAAAATACAAGAAAGCTTGATATTTATTTAAGGTCATACCTATTCCTTTTTATTCGCTAACGTCCATATTAGAGGGCTGTAATAGTTATCAAAATATTAAACAATCAAAGAATTCTTGTTAACCTCTTAAACTTAGAATTTACATAAGAATATTGGATTAGTAAAAAATTCATGTATTTTTTTTACCATAGCTTAACCTCCAACCTTTAAATAACGATGTATTCAACATGCTATGAAGAAATCCCTGAATGATTGAATGAAATACTAATACAAGGCCAATGAAATATAAATATAGCTTAAATTGAATATTACGCATAATATGTTCCACTGACATCCATGATTCGAATACGCGTGAAAGAGAAAGACGTGCGACAATTTCCATATCTAGTTGCATCGGTCAGCTGACAAAGGAAACAATTGATTTTCCGATTTCACTGTTCACGTCGGACTATCGCCATGCCTTTCCATTCTCGTGTTCTTTCATGCCATCTTTGCTCACGGGCTGGGATCGAGCATATGAATGAAGCATTTTCCTTATTCTCCCTGGAATATCCGTCGAACGTGTAAAGAAATATCAAAATATACAGGATACATTGCAAAGAGTAAAAGAGTATATTCTGCGTACAAAAGTGACAAAGAATAATTGATGATTAAGTTTCTAAGAGATTCTTGTTATGGACACATACATATTACTTATACGCATTAAACTGTGGATATATCTAGTACATTGAGCTACCATTCTATTTTACATCATTTGTAATAAATAATATTTCGATTTTACTTTTCATTAATATTCTTAATATACAAAATTCATACATCATTCTAAAAATATTAAGGTACATAAATATAATTTGTGTAATGCTTCAACACTTTATTCAGCAAAAACCTAAACATATAAATCTAATTAATAATGAGTTACTTGATCTAGAATAACGAAATAGCTGTTCTTGTATGATTTCCTTTTATTAAATTTTACATATCAACATGCAGTGATTACAAAAGGTCATAGTTTGTATCCATATTTTTCAGTAACACGTTTGACCTGGTTCTACATTTTACTTCCACAACATTTTGGTAGTCGCATAGCAGTATATATTCTCAACTGAAGAGGGATTTTAATATACTTGAGCTTAATTAATTAGCACCTAAGTAGCAAAATAATATACAATGGTGGAGAACATATGTTACGAGCTAGGGTTGCGAGTAGCACGAGAGGCCGGCAGAGTTTTGCTTTAAGAAAATGGTACATAAATGAACCTAATGCAAAATCGGAGAGCTAGGAAGAGCTTCTAGGAAGTTGGTAAAAGTGCACAACCAAACTCGATGCGAAATCGAGGAGCGTTTAAGAGGATGATAGATTTAAAGACGAACCCAATGCAAAATCGGGAAGCTGTAGGATGCAGATGAACTTACTACAAAATCAGAAAGCAACAGAAAACGTTAATTTGGCCTCATAATTTTATTTATTTATATATCGATAAGACTCGAGTGGTACAGCCGTACCGTGTGAGAACGGTCAACTGCTAATATAACAGCTAAAAGAGTGCTAGATTTAAATGCTGAATTGAAATTAATTAACTTGAAATTTTAATATAAATGAAAGTATATTATAGACTAAGTGTGATTGCAAACGGTTATGCCACGGAATAGGATATATGTGTATATGAAAAACGTGAAAATATAAAGATACATAGTTTCAACGCACTGGCAATACGGAAACTCGAGAATGGTAATAAAGTACAATGGTTAAATAGAAACTAATCGTGATTCTATAAGATGATGTGATTTGAAAGAGTCAAGGCTCGATCTTACTACAATAGTTACAGAATCACGACGTGAAACTGCAATACTGATTCCGGCACAGTAACGATGAGTGTAATGCTTTAATTCGCACTATCCGGTGATGCTTGGATTCTGAGAGTTTATATAGTATTAGAATATATAGGAACAAAGTATTCTTCTGGAAAATTTTAACGGTATACGGGGACGGCGTGAAAGTCAAGAAATAAAGATTTCATGGAAAAATTAGAGGCTTGTCCATTTGGAAACACGTGGGATCACGCATCCGGCTTGAATTTATCTTATAATAACCTTTATGGCGTGTTTCTTTCGTGGAAGCCTAGTTAGGGAGAATCTTTGTTGTAATGAACGAAAACATATTCACTGTACATAAACCATACATTAATCTGTACCAAACCATAAATAAATAACTAACGAATATCAGTATTAATTGTGAGTATAGGTATTGGTTCGGGCCGACTTCTAAAAAAGAAGAAATATTAACAATTAAAAAAATGATTAGAAAAAGTTTAGAAAAGGATGTTACTATTCTTGCAAAAGATTTTCTAAAGAAATTTAAAATAATAAAATTTTTAAGTTTCCAAATTATAAATGCCAGAAATGGTTATTATTTACATTTGTTAGAAAGTGTAGTATTAGATTTTAATCGCCTGTATAAACCACCCTGTATAATCTTTGCCAAGAAATAGTGTAGCCGTAAATTATTGCATCGAACGGTGACACTGATTGATCTCAGCACATTCAGGGCTACATGTATTAACACTTTTCATACCGACAACTCAGGTGAAACTTTTTCACGGACGAAATTTTGACTGCCGTAGTGTCAACATGTAAACATCCAGAAGACCGAGTACCTAGCTCTTTCAGAATCGAATATTTTCAAATTAAAATGGGTTCCTATAATGTTTCACTTCAAGATTTACACTATTTCCAGCAATTTATGTATTTCTGATGGACTACACGCAAAAGGTATTTAAATTAGATACACAAACAGAATAAGTAAGTACCAAATACGTTGACGTGCAGTGAAAAATACTAAATTCCTGTGTACAAAATAACCTGTAATATTTGGAACAGAATTCAAAAATTGAATGTAGACTTGAAAAGAATGAAAAAAGTTCATATAAACATTTATCCTATTTGTCCGTATTTATGAGATATAATGAATTCTATTATTTGATATCTGATTACCTTTGCAAGAGATGCTCAAGATAACCATTTTGCACTCCAAGTCGGGTCTGTAAACGTCTAATCATAGATCTGGTTACTTTCTCAATCGTTCCTGATGTTACACAAAGTTTTTGAAAACGTTGTTTTATTCTACATATAACGTAATAATTTAACATTTTCAGTAGATGATGAATATACAATAAATTTCTTCCATTTATTTAAAAAATTATTTAATCCATTTATTTAAAAAAAGTTTGACTTAAGAATTGCCTAGTTACTTGGTTAAAATGTGGCCGTCACGCATAAACCTCATGCAAAGTCTTGTATCGTATTGGTCTATTACTCTAGAACTTATAAAAGTATCAAATGGTGATATGGAAAACATCAAACATTATTTGTAAACAGAGTAGAGAGAGTAGAACCTATTTCATTTATGGAAATAACTATGACGACGCAGAATCCGTTATATCTCAGAAAGAAGTACAAATAGAAGATACATTTATACGCACTTTTTTCATGGTTTTCAGCTGTATGAAAAATTCCTAAAGAAAGTCTACATGTTGCGAAACATCTTCTTTATTGATACTTACGATTAATTAAATATATATTAAACAAGTCTGAATGCAACATCTATTTCAATCGTATACAAAATGAATAAATACTAAATATGTTTTATTCTGACATGTAAAGTAAGTCCTACTTAATGAATCTGAACGCTAAAGCTTTTTTGTAAAGAATCACTTTACCAACTAATCTTGGGCAATTATTGGCCAATTCGATTGCGATATGCCTTTCACTACGATCGTTGAAAGAACACTTAAAGGTTTCGAATGATTAGACCCTGTTCTGAATCGCGAACAGAACGTTTGTTTACACTGATACCTTGCTCGACTGATTGTTCCGAACCATGAACAATCTATCCTTGTCTCGCGTGTAAATTCCGTGATTGAACTTTCCATGAGTGTGGAAAAATATATATTGTAAGGATTATTTTAATTAAATCCCACTTGAATGGTTTCAAGGTACGGGAAGGTAGAAAAGTCTCTTAACAACGACAAATAAAATGTTAATTAATAATAAAGATACAATATCGCAGAAAGTCTCTCACTCACAGAACTCTCTTAGCTCGAAACGTCTACCTCTCATGAACACTCTCTCTGCACTCTCGCACCCTCGCTTTCCACGCATTCTCAACCTTTGCACGCATTCATTCTCTCTCATTCTGTCTCTCTGTTGTTCTCACTTATCTCAGACATTCGTAAGACTCAGTCAGTCACGTTCACCCGAAATCTTGCGCGACCACACACCTTCCGTTCACACGTCAACTAAATCGCTCTGTCCCAAACACTTTTCATTAGCACCTCAGTCAATCTTAACTAAATATACCGTTCGCTCAGCAATCGCTCTAGTCCAAAACCATTCACACAACATTCTGTCTCCCACAATATATATTGAGTTTGTTGAATTCCACTGGTTGCATTTCTTACAGTACCCATTTCAGTAGTTGTAGTAACACGACCTTCGGTATTCCGCATAGGATATATCTTTACCGCTCGAGGTATATCCACTTACAACAGGCTTCACAAACTCTCAACCTAGTGGCTCCCAGTGGTGAAACAGACGTGGGCATATCCACGAAACTTAGTGGCACCGATTGGTGAAATAGACACCGGCACATCCACGAATTTGCCTATCCTTCAGTTCCTAGTGGTGAAAGAGACACCGGTTCGTCTGAACATTCCTATTTCATCCTAGTCTAAGCGTTTACTTCGGCTACGACGCCGTGCGTTACCCACGCTCCGGCACCGACAGCAGTAACACGAGTGAGAAAGTGTCCCAAAACACATTTCATAAGAGAAGCATTATTGTTTGTATGAATGAGATTGCCCTTAGAAGTGCATAAGATACAATTTTATTTATGCTAAGAATTTAACAAAATATATGTGCAATTAGAACAAAAAGTTTTGTATACGCTAATACATATACCTAAACTTTCGTGAAATCGTATTTTCGGTTTATGTATATTTTGTTGTAAACTAATAGGAGAAACATCACTATTTTTTCAAATCTGCTTAGTTTTGATTAATAAATAAACTGCTATTCTTGAAATGGTCGAAATTCCTGTATTTTTTAAAAATTTGAAATATAGAAGTGTATGTAGACTTATGCAACTGACTATATACTTGTAGCCTATATTTTATACTTCGAACACGCATCATTTTCGTATACCAAATTAATTCAAATTGATGTGAAAAACAATAATAAGCTATTTTTTTATTAATTGTTATGGTCTTAACTATAAATTGCGAAAATAGTGTTATTATATTTTATTAGAATATTCAGAAGCTGTGATTGTTTTAACCGAAACAGATTATTTTCATTGATACGTCCTTAAATAACACTAAAAATATTCTAAATACTAATATTTATTTTTTAATTGATTATGCTGGCTATTTATTACAATTTCAAAGAAGCTATGTGGTAGGGTCTTGTGGTTGATCCTGAATATTGCATCCTTGGTTGTGCCGTCTATGAACTAGTTGAAAGACCACCAAAGAGAACAGCATGGGACGGTGATGAAAGAAGTATATAGTGAATTCAATTAATACTAGATTTATTGATTCATTGTCAGTTGCCGTGTGTGGGTGCGTGTGCGTGTGAGGGTATATGCGTAATATAACTTGAATATTCATGGAAGAATGTGTATATTTAGAAATGACAAGTTTTGATTGACTCGTTTGAACTTATACTTGGTGTTCACTGACTGAAGAGATTGATGCTCTGTCACTTGCTGCTGATGATTGACATTCTACTCTGGTTGTAACGTGTAGCGTCCCGCAGTGCAACGCAGATTGTCGGCCAGACAATCGGTGACCGTTTAGAGGTTGCTAAGGAACGATTCCCGCACAATTCGCCGAACCATGATTAGGCGATGAAAAATCGTATTCCGCGCATAGTAACTATATTAAAGTGGTTTCAAAATTTGGACTCCTAATAAATGAGTAACTATAACAAACAAATAATTTTCGAGTTAAACTTTTGAGTTCTTTCAATACTGTTCACCAGTAAAAACAAGTACAAGTTATATGTATATGTAATAATCCCTTAATGTTGTTTTCATAAAGCGAAGAGAAATATTATGGGAATTGAAATTTTTGTCTTAATGAAACAATCTTTTTACCATTTTTCGTTCATGCTGAATTAACGGTTACTGTTGATCATAGCTACGTTTCGGACTTTGAGATCTAACATCAATTGTGAATGACCTAGTCTGCAATAATGTACTGTTGATTCTTCTTCACAAGTAGTATGCTGTGCTTTAAACCAGGCACTATGGCGATTTATTAGAGTGCATCCTTTTATCCAACTTAACAGGTTCCTATCGGAATTCCAAAGAGAGCTTGTTTTCAGCATGTAAGGTTTGTTTAATATGTGTGTGTATAATTCGATATGTATATACATATGTATACGTATACCATACAGTTATTACAATAATTTCTCGCCAAGAACTCGAGTGAACCCGTGGATAAATGCGTAGAGTTCAGATCTATCCATTATTGGGGGGGGGGGGGGGGCCCCACATCCCTCACAATATCCAAGTCGAAACATACGCTGCCACAACACCGCAGCCATAAAAATCATCAGTCCGATCAGTCGTTGTAGTATTCTAGCCTACACCAGAGAAGGCCGTGAGGACTACCTTGCTTCGAACCACGATTGACGATCAGTGACGGGAGTTCAGCTCGCCTTTGATCGGAGCCGAGCGGTTTAAATCCCCATACAATGTATGGATACGTTAATGCAAGATTAAAAAAATTTTTCTTTATTTTTTCTTAATAAATTTTCTTTTAACATATTCGCCAAACATTTCTGGTGAATATGAGACCAAATACGACATAGTTCGGATTACATTTACCTATTAAAATATGAAAGTATTGTATTAATAGAGGAGATACGAGAAGTAGGATATGGAGGAGAAGTAAATCGCTAGGATAGATATATCGTATAGAGTAAATGAAAGCTACAGGGAGTGAAGTGTATAGTCCACGTATTGCACATACATATCAGCTTCCTTTGAAAAAATTATAAATTGTATACTTTAAGTAAGTACATCATATCCAATGCCATAATGTTATTAGATCATGTACTTTGCTACAAACAATCTATTTCTGCAATTTGTCAGAAAATACAATACCTCGTAATTATTCCATAAATGTCAAGTAAAAGTGCTACAAATTATATCGTGTTAGGTTCCACTTTAATAAAGAAATTGCATTAATATGATAAATAAATTACCTTAAAGGAAGATAAAAAAATAAAAATCTTTTAAGTTTGCATTAGGGCAGCGATACATGGGCATTTAAACTTCTTCGAATGCTCGGATTCTCATTCTCACTTTGTGTTTCGCACGTTGTTCTTTCCGACGACAGAGATTAGACGAGGTTTGAGTTTCGTGTCCTCAGTGGTCTTGGGCCCGGCCGCAAACTCTAGGCGAGATAACATTATATGTGTATGAATCTGGCACCCATATCACTCATGGATCATGTATGATCCATACGGTGCGGATCAGACTGAACGACACAATATACAATGTACATACATTTGTCCCCCGAAATACTACGCAGGGGTTCGGAACATTGATGTATCACGTTAATGAAGGCTCGCATAATTTTGAGACTTCCCTTCTCACTCGTATCACAAGTTTATATTACATACATAGTTATAGACTGGGTAAAAATTTAGTTATTGGGACAAAGAGGAGGGGTTGGGGATATTAATCGAAAGATATGCCTGAATAATTACAAGGTAATTATTTAGAAAAGGGGGGATCACTCCGATTTCGATGATTTTCGAGTATGTTATAAAAATCAACATTTTTAACAACTTTTTTCTATACATGTAACCTCCGCTCGGCCTTCGTTTCCGAAATTTGTCTCAAAAGAGATCGGTACTACTACATCGAATTCTGTTTATACGTACGCGTTCGTGGGAGCGTACACGTAAGCGTTTGATCGGCAACTGTCTATCGTTTCTATATATAACAGCGTAGCGGCCAGCGACGAATATTATACTGTGGCGGCAACGGCAAGGCCATTTCTTACATTTTTCCTATTCCCTCCGAAACTTTCACTTTCACTTCCTGTCTTCAGTTTTCCTCACGGCCGCGCGAGCCTGGACAATGTCCACCAACATTTGGCGGCCAAGCCCGCGCGGTCCTTAACCGACTACCTCCGAAATTTTACCCGCGCTTCTTCACTTTCTCTTTTATTACCTCCTTCCGTCTTCCTTAGCTTTTCCCGCGTTTTTCCAGCTTTTCTTTCCTTGTTCAATTCTAACGCTGTCCTTCTTCCCACCAACCTTTTTTAAGGACTTGCAAGTCCAGCCGAGGGTCTTGTCTTGTTTCGACTTCCATTCGTCATAGTTCTGTCAGTGCGTCTTGCCGTTGCCCCCACGTCGCATCAAGAAAAAAATAAAAACTTACAAAAAGTAAGAAACTGCAACTTTACTACCACCGCGCACCCCTTCAATACAATGTGTAAAAAACTTTTTCGAAATAATGACTGAAATGTTTACAACTTCGAATAATATCAATAAAGATCATTAAAACAGAAAGGAACGTGTGGCCGGTCGCCTGGCGGCGGCCGGAGTGAATGCTTCTTCGCGGACCTAAACTTCATTAAATTAGTTACTAGATGGAGTAGTTCGATTTGAGTAAGGTTCGGGCCGGCTTATTATTTCGGCCGCCGTGAGACGGCCGGCGACCCGAATCGAGTTCGGAAGCACTCCCATTATACGCGTTCGTTGCGGGTCTCCTCGATGCGTTTAAAGAAACAGTGGGCAATCAACGATCAAACGTTTACGCATACGCTGTCCCGGACGCGTACTTATAGAAAGAATTCAATGAAGTAGTACCGATCATTCTTAAAAAAAAATCTCGGAAACTAAGACCGAGTGCGGTTATATATATAGGAAAAAGTGGTTTAAAATATTAATTTCTACAGCATATTAAAGAATCATCGAAATTGGTGAGACCCCCTCTTTTCTAAATAAATACCAATTACAATGGTAGTAACAGGGTTCTTTTATAGGTTCCAAGATATTACGAAAGACATATTAGTACAACTACACTGCATGCTGTTTATATGTTTGTATATGTACACAATGCGTACACAGTCAGCCGATGCGTTGGCCGCTTCGCTCGCCGGCGGATTTAGTTTGCTTATTTTTTATCTCGTCGCCAAGCGGCACTCCGTTTGCGGCACGATCCGAGTGCATTATTTGTGGTGTCCTCATTGCTATTGTACGTATAGGCAGAATACAATGCAATTGTACTAATATATTTTTGCTAACATTTCTAAACTTCGAAGTTAGAGCCACTAGTATTTCGTGACACATAAGCTTCCTATTATTAGGATATACCGCCTACCTCACTGTGGAGTCGCATACTATTGTTTAGAAATGTTAAATATGTGTTGCATTTTATATATTTACTAACATATGAATGTTAAGAAAATAATAATGTTATTAAAAAATTCCCAGATCCCGAGCATCTACCCTTTAATGCCGATCATGGGCACAAATCGGGAAAAGTTTCTCAAAATGTTGAATTTTACAACATATTTCTATTTCATAAAAATCGAATAGGGAATCCTAATATAAATATATACCCAGGTGTAGCCTAAATAGAATTTCCTTCATCTTTTAAATATTATAAAATGTACTGCGCTTTGAATATTTTGTATATTTTTGCATATTACACGTATTCTCCATTCTTTCAAACATTTATAGTTCCTATAAACGCATAAAAATTTGTAGTGAATTTATTATATATTGTGTACATATGTTATCCATATTTCAAGAAAGTATATTGTACATTTCGTGATTTTTCATAGTCCCTGTGACTACAAAGGTCACAAAAAACCGCGTTTATCAAAACTGCGTAAGTACTTCGAGGAATAATTATACCTCTGCTTACTATTTCCTACATGTTGAAGAACGAGCCCTGCATTAAGGCATAACTCAGATAATATATTCTGGTAGATGAGTCTCAAACAAATTTTTAAGTGATATTTTTATATTTCTATCACAATGGCCTTACAAGCATAATAAATATGAGTTATAAGAATTACATTAAAAACTTTTTATATTTTAATTTCATGGTTTTATATTTTTTAATACATGCTTCTAGAAATTTATAAGAAGTTTAAGCTTTCTTCAGCAATAATGGTTCCGAGCATATAATTATGACATTACAGTAATGTAATTAATTTTGTAAGTTGATAACGACATTATAAAAATACACGCCAGCCGTGCAAAGAAATTAAAATTAATTAAGTCAGCTCAGATTTTTGCTTATCTTTTACAAGAAAAATTTTATCTATGCATTGATAACATTACTGCAAAGTATTACAAAATGTAGGAAGATAAATCATTGTTATATTTGTTTTATACGCACAGAGTGTGCATATAATCTCCACAATTTTTTTTTGTTCGCATCTAATTGGAAAAAATCACTATTATTATATTGTGTACTCTTTGAAATTATTCGACATTTGTCTGAAACAGTTTTTGGCATCATTCGCGGCTTACAAAATTTTGAAATAGATTTATTTAAATGGGACACCGTGTATAGTGGTCAAACAGATTTCTTCGTGACGCGGAAAGAGAACGATCTACTTGAGTCTGATGACTTTATCGTCTTCAGCGATATTTCCACAGGAATTTTTTACACTCACTGCATTAAGGCGGTAGTCCCAGGCATGGCAGAGAGTTGACTTTACCGACAAAATGGGCCATAAATATGGGTTTGCGCGAAACAACTTTTCGTCCTTATAAAGGAGAATTTGGTGTCGAAATATGGCTCATTCGAAAGGGGCGGGTTCAGCGCGGTTCGGTCAGGTAGTCTTGTGATCAAATTATGTTGATATGTAGTAATATGAGCGTTGTAATGCGGAGCAAAAATCGAGGGCTTGATAGTCGTCGTATCTAAGCATTTTTTTGATACGGAGAGAATGATCTGCATGAAATGAATACCTGACCGACACGCGCTGAAGCTTTTCCTTTCGAATGAGCTATCATTCGACTCAAAAGCTTCTGATATAACGACGAAAAGTTGTTTCGCGTAAAGGCATGCTTTCTCGGAAGACGTCGCCATATTGACGATAAAACAGAGCAAAATACGTATCAAGTTTAGTTCAGATGATATGCACGAGAGGCGCCTAATCATCAATACAAAATTGTTGGGTGAGAGTATAGGATTAGCTCCAAGTACCACTACATTCAACCTCGCCGGACGGGCGTCGTCGTCGCTTTCCGCCTACAACAGATAGTTGCGCGTTTGTTTTCCGCCCGGCAAGCGACACCGCGATATATTTATAGAAAAGCAAATCAAGTAGCGATGCCTTTTAGACGCAATTCAACGCAACGCGTTCACGACAGTCGCATAGGCGGAGTTCAATGTAGTTGTATCAGCGTTTCCTTTTACATTTTGAAAAGTAATATGTATGGGAACATATACTGGAGAATGTTTTCGGACTTTTTTCTTGCAAAACTTAGGTGTAACATATGAAAATATCTAGACTAATCGGAAAAATGCAGATTTCGTAGTGAAGCTGTAAAAGTACTACTTTTATATTTTTATGGCAACAACATATTATTATAACTATTACCCCCAATTTTTTACATTTATTGGAAAAGGGAACCGTAGTCATAAAAATCAAAAACCAATCTTTTTGATATATTTCAAGCAAAAAAGCAATCTTCACTTTAAATTTATATATGTTCTTTATGCAGTGAAAGCGTTACGTGATTTTTAATATGTCTACATGCGGAAGAACAATATACATATACAGTAGACTCTCGACTATCCGGCCCCCGCGGGACGAGATCTCGGCCGGATAAACAAATGGCCAATTAATCTGGCAGCATGCTTTATAGATTGTTATGTTTATACCAAACAATTAATATTGACTATATTTATAATGTTTAATATTTATACACACGTATGAACATACGGTACATATATGTATACAATCGCACCATCTCAATATAATATAATTCTAATATTTGTTTAATTTCATCTTTCACAAAAAAGTTGGTAATCTTTTCTGTTTCCTTTATTTCGCTTCGTTCGTTAATGTGATGTCACGCCACTTTCTCAAAAATGATATGTCAATTGCTGATGGATCTTCTTCCTGTTCAACATACTACGTCGCAGTTACAAGTGCAAACCTTTCCTTCTGCGTGACTCACTTTCTCATCTCTATCTATACTCTAAGAAGTGCGGAATACTGTACTCAGAGATTTAGTACGAATGGAAAAAAAATTAATATGTGGTTGCGTATTTAAACAATTGCAAATACATGTGACTATAATTATGCAAGGAAGTGAATAATTACAGAATATTTCATATCAACGAAAATGTGGCAGGATAAAACGGAGGCCGGTTCAAACCGGGCTGCATAATCGGGAGTCCATTGTAAATAGAAGTTGTACATTCTGTTAACTGAAGCTATTTCACATATTTATATTTTAAAGTTGGAAAGATAATTTTAATGATGAGATTGGCAGAGTGACTACGGGTTCAGACTGTATACCCATACTTAACATTTTCGTCATAAGATCGTTATTCATTTATTCGTAACTATACAATATGCCAATAAGTGGCAATTATTTCAAAATATGTTAAAGAAATTTTAAGAATATTTTACTGTGAAATATACGCACAGATAATTTCGGAGCACGTTTTATGCGATTGTCTCTCTAGCCACGGATTCTTCTACTTACGAGTATTACTTAGCATTTTCTAGATCCCTTAAATGTATGAAATGACACCACGCACCTGTACTTGAATCCAACCAAATTTATTAAAGATAAGTACTATTGAAATAGATTTCTTTAATTTATTATGTGTCAGCGAAGCTAAATGATTTTATAATTAACAAATCGTATCAATAGTAAATCTATTGGTGGAAACTGATTTGTCATGTAGTTATGAATCAAAAAAAATATGGTAAAAGAGAGATTAATTTGTGCGCGGAGCGAACTCACGACCAAAATAATTAGTATGGGATTCACAGTCAGACCGCATAACCACTGTGCCAATCTATTCACTGAAATCGTTCTTTCTATTTCAAGATATACTTCTGGTAAATAGTGTCAGTTGACTGAATCTATTATTTTTGTTATCTATATATTATTCTTTCAGATGTAGAACTATTAAAAATCACGTACGGTACTCACTGCATGAAAAACAAAAATTTACAGTACGAATTGCTTTTTCGCGCGAGATACCTCGACAAAATTGATTTTTAATTTTTTTAACTATATCGCACAATTACAAAAAATTTGAAAGATATTGGGGACAAAAGTTATAATAATACGTTATTATCGTAAAAATATAAAAGTAGTTCTCTTGCAACTTCACTACGACATCTGCATTTTTCAGATTTGTTTAAGAATTTTCATTTTGTACACCTAAACTCTGCAATAAGAAAATCCGGAAAAATTCTCTAACATATGTCACTACATTTCCAATATTTCACATTTTTCTCAGAATATTTGCTTGCCATTAAGTAGGACAAATATGGCAAAAACTGATATTTCATTTCGTCCCCATTACTAACCCCTAAATCGAGATAGAGGACTGAAACTTGGTGTGAGAGCTTTTCTTTGGCTAAGTTATCAAATGGTACATCAAAAGTCTAACTTGGTTCAAGGGCACTTTTGACCCCCTTATCCGGCTATACCTTTTACTTGTGTGGGGCGCGAACTTGAGACCAAAATATTTCGTACGGATTTCATAGTCGGACCGCCAACCGGTCTCATGCTATCGTTGCGATGAATTGTCTCAGCGGCAATGCGGCAACGCTGTCTCCGATTCTTGGCAACGCTGCTGCCTTGAGACGATTTCCCCCTTGCGCCGCAGTCGCATAATAAACAGCTGCGAATTACTTTACGCATTCGTGAAAGAAAATCAAAAGTGGCTCCGCCTCGTATTTGTCAGGCAGCTACATGCTTGTAGGTAATGATCTCACTGTAACGAAATCTACCATGCCTACGAAATCTGTGACGTCACGTGTTGGGACTACCCCTTTAAGGGTGTAGACTCGCGGTAAAACAGAATCTCGAGGTTACCGGCAAAATGAGCCAAAAATATGGGTTTGCAGGATTCGACTTTTCGTCCTCATATAAGAGAATTTTGAGTCGAAATATGGCTCATTCGAAAGGGGAAGGTTTAGTGTAGTGCGCTCTGGTAGTTTAGTGATCAAATTATGTTGATATATAGTAATATGAGCGTTGTAAGGCGGAGCAAAAGCTGACAGCTTGATAACCTTCGAATTTAAGCATTTTTCTGATACGGAGAGTATGTTCTGCATGATATGAGTGCCAGAGCGCATTGCGCTGAATAGAATGAAAAGTTGTATCGCGTAACGGCATTCTTTCTTGTATGGCTTCGCCATATTGACGATAATACAGAGTAAAATACGACCTGTTATGCACGAGGGGCGCCTAATATTAAAGACCAAATGAGAGTTGGCTGCGAGTGCAGTAGTAGCTCGATGTACCACCTCATTCAACCCTGTCTGTACGTGTCTCGTCGACGCTTTCCGCCTGTAGCAGATTCCTGCGCGTTTTGCTCTCCGCCCGGCAAGCGGCACCGCGATATGTCTATAGAAAAGCAAAACAAGGAGCGATGCCTTTTAGTCGCAACGCAACGCAACGCAACGCAACGCAACGCAACGCAACGCGTCCGCGACACACGCATAGGCCGAATTCAATGTAGTTGTACCATCACTTTTTTCATTTTGAAAAGTAAGATGTATGTTAACGTATGTTGAAGAATATTTTTGGATTTTTTTGCTGCAAAACTTATGTGTAACATATGAAAAACTCTACACTAATCTCAGAAATGCAGATTTCGTTGTGAAGTTGTAAGAGCACTATTTTCATATTTTTATGGTAACAACATATTATTATATCTATTGTCCCCAATATCTTTCAGATTTTTTGGAATTGTGCGTTGTAGTTAAAAAAATTAAAAATCAATTTTGCCGAGGTATTTCGCGCGAAAATGCAATCCTTACTTTAAATTCTTATGTTTTCCATGCAGTGAATACCGTACGTGATTTTTAATAGTTCTACATCTGGAAGAATAATATATAGATAACAAAAATAATAGATTCAGTCAACTGACACTATTTCACCACAGTATATCTTAAAATAGAAAAAATGATTCCATTGAATTCATTTGCAAAGTGGTTATAGGTTCTGTCTGTGAATCTTATATTTGTTATTTTGGTCGTGAGTTCGCGCCGCGCACAAATTAATCTTTCTTTCTTATATTTTTTTTTTTTTAATTCATAACTATATGACAATTCAGTTTGCTTCCATAGATTTACTATTCATATGATTTGTTCATTATAGAATCATTTAGCTTCTCTGACACCTAATAAATAAAAGAAATCTATTTCAATAGTACTTATCGTTAATTAATATGGTTGGATTGACGTACAGGTGTGTGATGTAATTTCATACATTTATTTGATCTAGCAAATACTAAGTAATACTCGTAAGTAGAAGAATCCGTGGCTAGAGAGATAATCACGTAAAATGTGCTCCGAAATTATTTCTGCGTATACTTTAGAGTAAAATATTCTTAAAATTACTTTAACATGTTTTGAAATTATTACCACTTATTGGCATATTGTATAGGTACGAATAAATGAATAACCAACTTATGACCAAAATGTTAAGTATGGCTTTACAGTCTGAACCCGTAGTCACTCTGCGAATCCAATCATTAAAATTATCTTTCAAACTTGAAAATATAAATATGTAAAATAGTTTCAGTTAATTGAATTTACAACTTCTATTTACAATGGACTCCCGATTATGCAGCCCGGTTTGAACCGGCCTCCGTTTTATCCGGCCACATTTTCGTTGATATGAAATATTCTGTAATTATTCACTTCCTTGCATAATTATAGTCACATGTATTTGCAATTGTTTAAATACGCAACCACATATTAATTTTTTTTTCCATTCGTACTAAATCTCTGAGTACAGTATTCCGCACTTCTTAGAGTATAGATAGAGATGAGAAAGTGAGTCACGCAGAAGGAAAGGTTTGCACTTGTAACTGCGACGAAGTATGTTGAACAGGAAGAAGATCCATCAGCAATTGACATATCATTTTTGAGAAAGTGGCGTGGCATCACATTAACGAACGAAACGAAATAAAAGACACAGAAAAGATTACCAACTTTTTTGTGAAAAATGACATTAAACAAATATTACATACATATTATGTAGCATTATATTATATTGAGATGGTATGATTGTATATATGTACCGTATGAACATACGTGTATATAAATATTAAACATTATAAATATATTTAATATTAATTTTTTGGTATAAACATAACAATATATAAATCATGCTGCCAGATTAAGTGGTCATTTGTTTATCCGGCCGAGGTCTTGTCCTGCAGAGGCCGGATAATCGAGAGTCGGCTCTATATATTGTTGTTCCGAATATAGAAATATTACAAATCACGTGACGCAGTTACTGCATAAAGAACATATAAAAATGTAAAGTGAAGATAGCTTTTTCGCGCGAAATATCTCAAAAAGATTGGATTTTGATTTTTATAACTACGGTTTACTTTTCCACAAAATCTAAAAAAATTGGGTATAATAGCTATAATAATATGTTGTTACCATCAAAATATAAATGTAGTACTTTTACAACTTCACAACGAAATCTGCGTTTTTCAGATTAGTGTAGAGTTTTCCATATGTTATACCTAAGTTTTGCAGTAAAAAAATCCAAAAACATTCTCCAACATGTTACCATACATATTACTTTTCTAAATGTAAAAAAAATGATGGTACGACTACATTGAATTCTGCCTATGCGTGTGTCGTGGACACGCTGCGTTGCGTTGCGTCTAAAAGGCATCGCTTCTTGTTTTTGCTTTTCCATAAACATATCGCGGTGCCGCTTGCCGAGTGCACAGCAAAACGCTCGGTAATCTTTTACGGGGGGAAAGCGTCAGCGACACAAGTATAGGCAGAGTTGAATGTAGTGGTACATCGGCTACTCCTCTAGTCCCAGCCAACTCTCATTTGGTATTTATGATTAGGCGCCCCTCGTGCATAAAAGCTGAACTAAACTTGATACGTATTTTGCTCTGTTTTATCGTCAATATGGCGAATTCATCCGAGAATGCATGCCTTTACGCGATACAACTTTTCGTCCTTATATGAGAAGCTTTTGAGTCGAACGGTAGCTCATTCGAAAGGGGATACTTCAACGCAACGTGGTCAGGTATTCATTTCATGCAGATCATTCTCTCCGTATCAAAAAAATGCTTAGATTCGACGGCTGTCAAGCTGTCATTTTTTTGCTCCGCTTTACAACGCTTATATTAGTACATATCAACATAATTTGACCACAAGACTACCTGATCACGTTGCGTTGAAGCCTCCGCTTTCAAATGAGTCCTATTTCGAGCCAAAATTCTCTCATATAAGGACGAAAAGTTGTATCAGGCAAACCCATATTTTTGGCTAATTTTGTCGGTAAAGTCAACTCTCTGCCATGTCTGGGACTACCGCCTTAAGAAGAAGAAAGAAACTTCAAACATTCTACGCGACGTTAACTGCTGGCCGCCAAATTAATATTGGCCAACTGATTCGATGGCGTGAGGTGTCCCGACTGCTGGACTGGATAACGGTGACGCGATGTCCTGAACGGTGGACTCGCTGATTTCTTTACCAAATGTTTGTTGACTGTTCGCTTCGCGTGGTCTTCGTTGACTGACTTTTCGCTTCCTACCGATAAAGCTCAACTCGTCGGCCGCGTGCTTCCGAACGATGAAGTGCGACAGTGCCCGACCGCTTCTTTCCGGACGTCAAAGCGACCTTTCGGAGTTGTGTCCGAGAAGGGATTGTTACCGCGTTGATCGTGCGGCTTGTGTTTTGCAGGCCGCTGGCTACAGTCCGAAAGTTTACCGTTAGGACCAGCGGCTGCAAAACACTAGTGCGACTCGTCGTTTGCTCGAACAAAAATATATTTCCGCCGAGCTGCAAAATGACGAAGGGCTTCCGAGATTTATGATTTCTCGACCTGTTCTGTCTTTCGTGTGACGGAACAAACATTCTACAGTTTTAGATTTTAGAATTTTTCTTGTTTATACATTAAATGAAGATTATGCAGTTAGTAACAACATAATAAGGAAGTAATGTATAAACCTTAAAAACAAACGGAAGTTACGTATAAGTACCATATTATTAACGCATCTTAACGTATATACAGATATAACCGTAAATTTCGATTTTGTGATAGTTAATTATTGATAAATGTTGTTATTTTTTGTTTGATATCAATGTATTTTTGTTATGTGAAAAGAATTTTATGAATATATAAACTACAATTTTTTATTTTGATTGTAATTTTAGTTAACTACCTTTTGTTTTATTTCTAAAGACATTTTTGCAATTAGAAAATGTTAAAGGCATCAATGTTTTGCCAATTTAATTAGCTGTTCAAATTTTAAAAAGTTTAAAAAAATGTGTATATCCTGTGATCTTTCCATATTAATTTACATTTGCAAATCATTAAATCATACTTTTATTTTGTATAAAAATAAAAAACGAACAGGTCAATGTTTTTAATTAGAAAAAGGCATAAATATATTGGTAAAAGTTTCATCTCGAAATTAGGAAGAACAAATTTCACTGTTGCATTTACATTTGTTCGCGCCCGGAATGATCGCTGGTTGAATTGGGCGTGCCCTTGAGAAGAACGATTCAATTTCTGTTTGATATTAATGGACTGTATAAAGTGGACGCTTGACTATTAAGAGAAACTCTTCTATTGCAAGACTTTTACTATCGTGTCCAGCGGTTGGACCACGATATTCTCCAGTTTATCGATTAAGGAGACGGTCCCTTCTTGGTGCTATCAATCCTTTACGAAGTTCTAGTTCTTCCTTCGTCGTCTAGAAGCGCTCTGCCCTATTGTCAAATTCGCCCCCCCCCCCCCCCCGCTCACGAACGGTTGGCAAGCCTCGGCCCTTCAATGCTTCCTTTTCCATCCGCTCGCGACTGTCTCTTGTCAAGGTGGTGCGAAATTAGGCGGGATTTCCAACGCCTCGAAAATCCGCGCGGAAAAGTCACTTTCTCTGAGGAGTGGCTCCCACATGGTTTATGACTCGCTGTCCGATATTGACATCGCGTTTGGCCAGAACCTTCAAGTGGTTACCATCTGGTTCCAGCCTGCCAGCAAAGGATTTTGCCTTCCTGCTGGCCTCCTTGTCACAAACAGCGTAAATTCCCGTCGCCAAGTCATGAATATGCAGCACCACTCGATGTTTCCCGAACAATATTGTTCCACCTATAATCTGAACTTGGGTCATCTTACAACGCTTGGCCAGAGAGCGTCGGCGTATCTGTACGTAATGGAGGTCAAATTTTTGCTATTGTGGCGGACTGTCGAGCGTCCTATGGGAAAGTCCGAGGATTTTGGGTTTCCGAAGGACCGCATGTTGCGTGCGACCGAACCGAAGTGCGGGCAATAAAACGTGAGATCTGCCAGATCCTCGGTTCGGAGGAAAGGACAGTTCGGAGGAGCACGGAAAAGGCAGAGCGTTCCGAGCAATCGCCACGTTGACGTCGCGCGTTAGGATACACGATAATATAGCTAGTCGTTAAAAACAATAAATATCGTTGTTATCGTTTATCGGAGTAGTTAATATATTGCACCCACGTCACATCCCAAACTATTAACGTAGAGGAAAACGCACTTTGATTTTTAACACGTTGAATGTCATGGGGTCACTAGTGACCGGCGATGCCACAATTAACTAAATGATTCAAATGAGATAAACAATCACATTTCGAGAAATTTTAATGATTTTGATGTTACAGCAATAATATATAGTATCAGAAGTATCGTAGAAAAGTTACATAATTACATTGTTTTAATAACATAAATATGTTACGTGCATAATTACGATGCATCGTGTTGGGACAAGTAAAATAATTCTGATGTAATTATTCAAACCTACAATATTCGTCTGGTATTCAACGTGTTAAACACACACATAGTGACACATGGGATGTAAATCCGACCAAGCAACCTTCTCACGATATACATTGGATAATATTAATGATACGCCAGTAAATGATTCATTCAATTACAATCCTTTACACACGTTCGACCAATCACCGACGGGCACGAAGTGTATGAAAATATATGATGAATCGTAGGGGTCTCGACGACCATCTAGTATCGAAGTCAATGATGTTCACGAAAATACAAGCGACACACAGGCGACTAGCTGGTCGCTGTGACGTCTCTATGCATTCGAACAGATGCATGCATTCACACGACGAGTACTTTTTTAGTACCCAAACGTCAGCAATATCTTTAATGAACACAACGACGAGGCACAGATAAAAAAGCAATGAGATTTAATACAGAAAATACAGAATTTCAATTTCGAGAAGGAATTTGGTATTTAAATATCTTGCTTGGATTATTTCAATCGTGATATTAAAAAGGCACAATGGAAAAAAATTATAAACATATTTATTTTATAGCTTCCTTGCATCGAATAAAAGCACTATTTCTGAATTTTATAAATACATTATATTTATCTTTCATTACTTTCATACTGCTGTACTACATGACAGTGCATAATAAAGGAGCTTTGGAGTAAGATAAAAGAAATTAAGTAAACGTGTCTCATAGATATTGTTGGTTATATATTTAAAGGAATAAACACTATTTCATAATAGAATGATATATTTGTATGAATATATTATAAACTTCATCGATACATATTATTTAAGTTGAATCGCCGTCTCATTGGAGCGCTTCGAACTTATGGCTTGACGGAAGTCCTACAGATATTTTATTAGATGTGTCATAATTGTACAGCCGAGTTTGGTTACTGAATTTGGTCGCCGAGTTCGACCGCCCAGACTTTGATCTCTCAGTGACCTGTTCACCGGCAAATGATCGACCGCGGGTGTGTAAAGAGCCAGAGTACATATTATTGATACGGTCGCAATACGAAAATTCAATTTATATCGACATTTTTATTTTCTTAAACATATAATTTATAGACTTAGAAAATTATAATCTTCAGCGATTCCTTAATTTTTGTGAGGTGTGCATTAATGGTATAAAATAATATAGATATCACTATCCCTTTATTCGGTTGTTATTATCATTTATATTTCTATTGTTACTATACTAATATATTGCCATATATATTCTCGTATATTATGCACTGTTATGTAGTATGGCAATATGAATTGTAATGAAAGATATATATAATGTATGTATGCAATTATTGTGATAACTAAATTGTAATTAATGTATTTATAAAATTCAGAAATAGTGCTTTTATTCGATGCAAAGAAGCTATAAAATAAATTCATAAATCTCAACAATCCTATAACATTTCAGTAAAAGCTGAGTGAATTGTTAATTTACATTCATATTATCTACTCGCTAAGATTATTTTATAAGACTGAAAGTCCACGAATTTGCCGCATTTGGTATGAATTAAAAAAAATAGCAAAAGATCACTCTGTACAATGGAATGTATTGAAAGGTTACCTGTTTACAGAAATTTTCGTAGCTTTCGTGTACTGTGCGATAATAAACTTTTGATTAGTGAACAGTATAATCGATAATATCATCTTGAAAATTTCTTATTAAAAGGATCTACTTAGCAAGAAACATCAGAACACGTTATTGAACTCTTAAAATTTACTAAAAATTAAAGTATATATAAGTGTATAACTTAAAAGAAAAATCTTATTTGTCTCAATATATAAAAGTTATCTTTAGAAAATGTCTCGCATTGTTTTAACACCTATTACAGAGGAACTACCAATAAGATTTTATATTGACTTTCTTTTCTCTACTAAAATGAATACATCCCGGAAATAAGCCATCTGGCACATCAAATGTCAACATGTTAAATAATTACTCATATCTAATAAAGTAACTTATATTTAAATGATTAATCGCCTTTTAAATATAAAAAATTCCATACATTGAAAATAATTGGTAAAAATATAGTATAAATACCTTAATGACCGTCCACATTTTTTTATTTTAAAAAGCATCTAAAATTATACGATCTTCAATTGTTTTATTATAATCGTATCACCAGCAATATTATTTACACCATAATTACAGTTGCTTCTTATAAGGTATAATATATACTTCTTTTCACCATTATATTTCTCTCCGTCATTACTTATTTTTATAATGTGCACTTATTTTGTAGAACTAAACTCTTTTTATTTATATTAAAAATTTGTAATAAGGAAAACTTTAATGTACTTGTTTCATTTTATAATGTTTACATTTGTTATTATTACTTCACTTTGGATGAATAATTTATGTAATTCATCAAAAGTAGACCAAGAGTTTACTCGGTCACTGCTCGTTTAGTGTTCACTTTAAATGAAATGCAAACGAAAACAATCTTTATACTTTTCACAGTGTAAAGTCTAAACTCGCCCTAGACTTTATTGCGTTAACTGATCGAATTTTTTTAAACACCGTTTTATCGCCTTTGTAATATACACTACTGAATATCTTTTAACGTTATTTACAACTTTCCTTATGAAAACAAAATTTGAATTCTATTTCAGAAACCAAGGAAGACCTGAAAGTCTCCACAAATACAAGCATTAAGTAAGAAAAAACGAACAACGTTGTATATAGCCCCCTCGAATGGAGTGAAACAATTTTTCTTTAAAATCATTACTTACGATGAAGTTGTAAATATATCCAAAGAAGATCTATCAGTGTAGGGCAAACTATTATAATAAACTTGTATAATATAGTTTTTATCAGTATTTTTATAGTTCGAAAACTGTAAACGGATATTATCAAATTCGGAACAAAAATTAAATTTTCGAAAATTACAAGATGGAGTCAGTGGCAAACACATAATTCATTTAAAATATCTTTATAGTCTCTAAAAATATTGATCCAATTATTGCAGAAAAGTAGTATTGACCAAGAATGATCAGTGAAATCTCTCGGTGGGTGTAGATGGTATTGTTGTATTACGATCATAATAGCAGAATAACTTAATATCATGTTAATTTCCAAAATTCCGTTTTCAAAGACAGTTCGTTTTGTAGCTGAAACTTCAAGGGATATGATCGGATTTTTTAAAATTTTTTTAATTTTCAACCTTCAAAATGAAATTAGAAAATAGAAATATATTCATAATTTTTAGTATTACGGAATTAATTTTTCAATGTAAACAAAATTTGTTTGAATACGTTGAACCTCCTACATTACAACTAAGAACAGAAATTCAACCGTTTTCGTGATAAAGATTCAGAAGTGCAGCGCGATTTCCTAAAAATGGACAAATATTGCGAAATTTCAGGCTATGTATTTTGTAAACAGTTTCTCTACCAATAAAATGATGACTCTCGCCTCCTAATTTCACATATAACACATTTCAGTACATTCAACACATATAACACAGAAAGTATCTTATATTTTTCAATGTTATAAATAATATCATTTTTATGAATAATAAATTTACAGTAGAACTATCGTAAGATCATGTAGGGTTATGTAGAGATGTGCTTCCAATTCTTTTTAATAATTAAACATGTTAACTTGCAAGTTTCAGATAAAAGGAAATATTATTACTTGAATAAAATTTACTACTTATTGCCATAAAGTCTCAGCCATTTCCTGAAATATCGATCAATAACCTTATGGAGCGACAAAACCACGATTCCTAAGGATTAGCTGCAACAGGTTACGACCAGGAACTGTTGCAACGTATAAAGTTCCTAATCTTATAACGTGTAAACGAGGATTCTCTATATCTAATTAAAATTTAACGTGGCTAGGTAGAAAGGGGAATTGTTGGACCACGGATGATCCTGTTAACGAAGTTGCATGAACTTTGTTATTATTGTTCGTGTTAGACCTTCTTAAGCCAGCCTTCCTATTACGTGTGCGTTTCACATTTAATAACACCCACCCACACCCCCTTCCTCTATCTCCTTCAGCCGATTGAAAATTTTAAGTGAAACTAATAATATTTTGAAACTTCGAACGAATATCAGTTTGCACGTTTATTTCCGTTTTCTTCATTTTTAAACTATTTCTATAGTTTACAATGAAAAGTAATTCCTCATGAAAAGTAAGTGAAATTGCAAGTTAACATAGTCACATATAAAACTTCGTTTTTAGAAAAAATACTTTGAACATCTGCTTACGTGTGCATTTGTACGTATAAGATTCGAAATAACGGATCCCTATATAGATTGCTGGTTTCGCTTGTGTACATATTTGTAAACATGGATCGTATACTGCGTAGTAATCTATGTATATGCATTCACTCAATTCAAGTCAATTTCGATGCGAAAATTTGATATCACAAGATTGGATTATTACTCGTACGAAAGAATGCCTCATTTCTTGTACACATGAAGCACTCGGCTTATAAAGATTCATTTCGAACTACAGATCGTTTACTTATAGAGTTTGAGTATATATTATATCTGTAGAATGTTGATCCATTGCATGTTCGTGACACGCAGAAGAGTTTGAAATTGGCAGGAGTATGTTCATATTATGTGGGGGCTCTCCTGCACCTACCACTAGAGGGACATACGAAATAGGACTTTCTCGAAAGCACTCGTTCCAACTACCTCGTCCTTATATATACCGCCTTTAACCTTCCTTCCAATATCCCAACGTCTAAGGCAGGGCCTACTAGGTAGCCTTACTGATGAGTCGACTAGCAAGCCTTAGGACGAAACGCAATACGCTTCCTTTTTTCTATCCTATCCCCTCCCCACAGCTCCACAATTATTTATATACTATATTATTATTATGATTATATTATTTGTTTACACTAAATCATTGTCTAATATCTAATATCTAAAAAAAATCAGAATTTTCGGAAATTTATCATCTTTTTTATTACCTGCAAGGAAATTTAAACACTTCCAAAGTATTTTAATATGCAAAAAATAAAAGAAAACACAAAAATTGTAGATTTTATGGAATCGAAATAGGTAAAAATGAAAATGGTAATGGGGCTCTATAGCTCCAGGAATTCAGGCCACAAAAATACATTGCATAATTGGTCTACTCTTGTACCTAGTCGGTAGTTGTATATTGTTTATTTGGTTGTCGGAATTAACAAGAAATGATTGAGATCTAGCTGTCACCAATGTTGTATCTAATAAAAAAGATACAATCTTTTTATCTTAGAATCTAATTTTCCAGACACCTCTATTACATTATCATCCAGATTGCTGGCACTAGTTGTTCCTACAAATGTCATTTGCTATTACTTAATTTACATAATGACGACTCATAATGTCAAACTTGTTACACTAAGATTTGCCATCATGACCCAAAAAATAGGGATCGCACTAAGTGATATTATTGAGTGTAAGAAGAAACACGTACAGTCTTTATTTAACGCTTCTTGCGTCTTTGTTGATACTGTTAATACATTTGATATTTTTTGCTTTTCTCTTGCTTTAGCAGTTTTACGTTTTCTGCTTGCTACATATTTCTCGTATTCTTCCACTACTTCCTCGGCATGTTTTCTTTTTAAGTTAGAGAGAAAATTAGACAAAGCACATTTTGTCTTTAATTTCTGTCGTTTTTGGTTCGCATTTTACGCAACAAGCAATTACTTGTTCACTTGTACTTTTCTCAAAAACTAATTCAAAAAATGTACCATCTAATATCGTTGGTGATTTATTATGCTGTAATTGAAAACTTATAATTTCACTCGAATTAGATGGCTCTTTTTCAGGATTAATTATTGTTTTACACTCTGAAAAACTCATTATAATATGATTGCATTGAGACGAGGAAAATTAAAAAAAAATCAAAGTTCACAACAATCAACAGAACTTCTAGTATCAATGAACGAGATGAAACTGATTCCGCCAGCTAAACGTTGCTGCCGCAACGAAAATCGTGACTCTTGTTACTTCTGCCTTCTACCGTCGGCTTTTACTTTGTCAAGCACCAAAATCTGATCAACGTACATCTCAGTTTTTAAGCAGTCTTTGCCGTAAGCGGTGAAATATTTGAAGTAGCATGTGTTACGGCGTAAAATGAATGGTAAATGACATACCATATAACCATAACATTTCAAAGCTAATAATACTGTACATAGCTTAGCCATCCCAAGAAATTTTGAACTTACAAATAGCAAGAATAACTTTTATGAAGCCATTGAACATTTTCTCATTTATGAGCGTCTTAGTGACAGTTGCCCTTTTTATTTTTGAATTAGTATTCTAGCTTGGTCTCCTTAATTTTAGCATGGTTTGGTAGAGTCAAAGAACTTCATAAGATTATTACCTGCTACGGTCGAGGGATTAGGAATTTCCCATACACGTCACTCACGAGTACTTGCATTACCTGAGGGTGACCGTTAGCTTTCGAGGCGATTACTTAGCCAACGCCTCACTAAAAAGAACAACCAATAGTACAGACACAACCTCTTCTCCTACCAATCTCAAAAATCGAGGAATAGCCAATCAGACCAGGTCAGCCTTACTAATACACCTCCACCGAGGTAATTTAAGGGAAGATTTTCTCCCAAATAGGCAGATTCTCACAAAATTTAGAAATAGTCTAAAAGATCACCACGGATTGTCAAATACACACTTTCTCCGATAAATATCTTATCACAGCATAAGTTTCAATAAAGTTACATTTTTATTTATGACTGTTAACTCGTGCTAATGTGAATTCATATATACCTTCCACCATCCGACTACCAACGATACACTCGTCATTAAAGTTAACGTGCGATGTGAGCATACTAGAAAGACTTTATTTCAAATTCCTCAACCTTCAATTTGCTCGCGCCTAAACAACATGAATGTACTATGCACTATATAGCTGATCCATGCCCCGCGGACGCGTGCCGTAGACACATCGTGTCAGCAGTACACAACGCACGACAATGAATAAATAATAAATGATAATTAACAAATAACAATTGAAACTGTAATTGTAAGTGACACATAAATTAGTTATCTTAAATAATTTATTTATGTTTATTCAAATTATTATTTTTGCCTTTTATTTAATCTCACAAGTGACAAATTTGCTATTTAAGTAATAATTTAAGTAGGTAAACATTTATTTAAATAATGCTCAACTTTGGATATACATGAACCAACTTATTAGATAAAATTTATATATTTTCATTTTAATATCAGATAGAAAAACATAGGAAACGTTTTTTATGTTGCAGTCATAATTGTCGCCAACTGCCAGGTAAAAAGGTTCTACCAAATATGACGGTAATGAATACAGTAGAAGTTTATTGGATAATAGGGACATTTGGATAATAGGAGTCTACTAATTCTCCTGTAACTACTAATTATTCATTCGTATAATAAAATATGGTATTCATATAAGTGAAACATTGAGTAATATTTACATATATATGCACACAGTTGTTCGCAAACTATTCCCACAATAACAAAATTTGATTTTGTAATGGTATATGTGGTTAATTTGTGAATTAAATGAATTTACTTTTTTTTCTTTGTGAAACATCACTTCTTGTATTTCAAAACTATATATTGCTAGTTTCATACATTTGTATATACCTGTAATATAAATTAATTGAAACTATGTTCAATTATTTCATGACAAACATTTTCGTACACGTGCTCATATGCAAAGTATCACGAATTTCTCAAGTCAACATTTAGTAAATTGTCGACAATGACATTTAGTGTTTCTGAAAACTTCAAGGAAACGGTGAGCAGCAACTGCTGAAGGGGGTAGACCCGTCGAAGTGACGACACAGATTTCGTAGGCATGGTAGATTTCGTTACAGTAAGATCATTATCTACAAGCATGTGTGAGCCTGACCTTCGAACGGTCCCTGACGTCACTGCGCTTAGAACGAGCCATGTCGTCGGTTCGGCGGTTCTTAGTAGACTGAAGAGGTACGAGCCACTGTCTTACTTATAAGCGATCAATCGCAATTCTGAGAGGGGGAATGGGGCATCGCCAACATGTCCTCATAGCATTTCAGCGTTTCACTTTCGTGTAACAGATCCGCGTACCAAATTTCTGAGATGAAATGATGATGATTTTTGTTCAGAATTCTTTAAACATATTCTATGTACAGGTTTAAATTCTTTAAAACTGCGAATTTTTTTTCAATTCTTGACTACATGATACTATTGATTCCTTCTGCAGTTTTACTACTCATTTACCTTGTTAATTATAGAATTACTAAGATTCTTCGACACCTAATAAATAAATAAACTTTAATTCAATAGTACTTATCAGTAATAAATGGAGTTCACTTGAAGTAAACGTGCATCGCGTCATTCCATATATTTATTTGATCTAGGAAATGCGAAGTAATACCCATAAATAGAAGAATCCGTGGCTACAGAAACGATCGCGTAAAATATGCTTCTAAGTTATATCTGTATCTACTTCAGAGTAACATACTTTTAAATTATTTTCCACATGTTTTTAAATTATTGTTACTTATTTGCATACTGTATAGTTAAGAATTGTAAAAAATGTAAGAGGAAAAAATTGCGCTTGTGCAAGGCACGAACTTACGATCAAAATGTTTAGTAGGTATTTTACAGTTTGACGCCGTAGTCACTCTCCCAATGTAACTGCAATTGTTGAAATCAAGTTTCTAACTTCGAAATGTAGTCATGTGAAATAGCTTCAGATAAACGATAAGGAAAGTCATCGAACTCAAAAATTCTGAAACTCGATGCACAAGTAAGTACTGGAGGACCCAGTAATACTAATCTATCTTTGTCGGTGTTAATTTTCATTTTTAGGGGGTGAAATCAATCCCCAAAGTTTTAGCATTTCTTAGTTTACTCAGTATAACTTTATAATGGTAAGAGATAGGACAAAACATCAAAAGAATAAATTATTCAGTTTTCTTATAATCTACAACCCTGCGGCAATAAAAGTTATCACTATCGTCCAATTTGTTTTAAAGAAACAAATGATTTGTATTTGTGCATAACGGTAAATTATAGAAATGATTATTATGTACTAAAAAGTTTCCATTTTGAGTGATTTAACAAAATATGAAATGAAATAAATTGTTTGTTTGCGTCTTTGCTAAAAACAGTTAATTACTGTTGTACGCATCTTGCTATAATTTTGGTCAATTCTTCATTCTATTTGCATTTTTTAACCCAATATATGAATATTCTATTATACTTCATGGTCGAATATATATTCTATACTTAAAAATTCTTATATAAAAAATTGTACTACACGTGTACATGAAATATATTGCAAAAACACCTATTCTCGAGTGATTATCGCGATCACCCTCTCCCACATATCAAATATTGCTTTATTTCTTACATATTTATTTAGTTAGTTAATGCAAATATTTTCTGAACATACATATACATACATGTTGATTATGCGTCAAGAGCTATTTGCCCGTTTGAGAGGGAGAGCCTGATCGTGATGGTTTCGAATAATCACCCGAGAACAGGCGTTGCAAAAAGTTCCATATACACGTGCAATAATTTTTTTTAAATATATCTTTCAGAATGGAATATATACTAGACCTTCAAATATGATAGAACATATCTACTTTATACAAACAGTGTGATGAGTCGAACAAAAACGTAGGCATATACGAATAACGGCAATTAATTGTTTTTAACAACGACGTAAACAACAAAAATGACTTTATTTTATATTTCGTTAGTTCGTTCAAAATGAATACCTTTTACTATATAATAGAACCATTTTTATCATTTGCCGTTATGCAATAAAAAACGGAGAATTTGCGCATATAAAACAAATTGCACTATGAAGATACATTTCATTGCAGTGGGGTTGTAGAACATAAAAAACTGTTCAATCTATCACGTTAAAGTTTTGTCCTATCCGTTATCATTACAAAATTACACTCAAAAATGTAAAAAAAAACTAAAACTTTGGAAGTTGATTTCACTCCCTGAAAGTGAAAATTAACACCAACGAAAAATAGCTTTGTGTTACTGTTTACTACTGTTTACTGTTTACACTACTTGTTTACCGAGTTTCAGAATTTTTGAGATTGGTAACTTCCTTCGTGAAACTACAACTTTTTCTGGTTATGTATTTTCCTTCCGAATGTAGAAATATCAAAAATCACGTGCGATACTCACTGCATGAGGGGCATATAAATATTTGAAGTAACGGTCGCTTTTCGCGTTACACACATTGAAAAAGTTGGTTTTTGATTTTTTGAACCACGGCGCACTTTTTCGGAAAATCAAAAAAAAATTGAGAAAATAGTGTGTTATTAGGATAAAAGTATAAAAGTAGTGCTCTTACCACTTTACTACGAAATATGCATTTTTCAGATTTTTATAGGGTTTTTCATTTTTTACACTTAAGTTTTGCAGCAAAAAAAAAGAAAACATTTACCAACATATATTAGCATATATCACGTATGAAAATGTAAAAAAAATGATTGTACAATTACATTGTACTCTATCTATTAGTGTGCGGGGGACGCGTTGCGTCGACAAGCCAGCGCCGTTCGTTTCGCTTTTCTGTGCATAAACATATCGCGGTGCCGCTTGCCGGGGTCAAAACAAAACGAGGGGCGAGCTATTGCAGGAGCGAAAAGCGTGACGTCACACGACCAGACAGGCTTCAATGTGTAGTAGTACATACATCGTGCTGCTGCTACATTGGCGCCAACTCTCATTTGGTCTTTACGATTAGGCGCTCCCTCGTAGAGAACAGCCGAACTAAAGTTCACACGCATTTTGCTCTGTATCATCATGAATATTGCGAAATCACACGGGAAAGCATGCTTTTGCGAGTTTCGAATGTTCGTTCTTATATGAGAAGATTTTGCGTCGAACGATTGCTCATTTGAAAGGGGAGGCATCAGCGCAGCGCGCTCTGGTCCTCATTTCATTGAGAACATTCTCTTTGTATATGAAAATTGCTTAGATGCGGGGGCTGTCAAGCTATACATTTTTTTTCTACATTTCTACGCTCATATTATTGAGCTTCAACATAACCGGACCAAATGACGACCAGAGAGCGCTTCACTGAAGTCTCCCCTTTCAAATGAGCATCGTTCGACGCAAAATCTTCTCATATAAGAACAAAAAGTCGAACCCCGCAAAAGCATGCTTTCCCGTGTGATATCGCCATATTGATGATGATACCATTGACTAAGGACAGGATACACCACTCATCCAATGCTTCTGTTTGTCACACGGTTTTGGGACTCCTGAGCTCCATTACCATTTCCGTGTCACTTGCGACATCGATTCATCATCAGAAAAGACCACAGAGCCATTGTAACGGCGAAAACGACAACTAAATCAAGCGATAGTCAGTAGCATTTAAATGTACAGAGTGGCGATAAACTATCGTGTATACTCGGCCGACGTATACATGGACCCCAATAGTTCAGTCATACGATGCGGTTTTATTTCGTCAGTTAGTTTACCGAATTAACCGATGCACTGAAGTATGTACAAACTATTGCATTTATGCAAATCAGTTATTTGCTGAATCAAATTTTTATCACCTTTCGAAATACTATTTATATTTAGTATGTGTATACACGATAAAATTACTAAATCGGTTATTTTTTATGGTTACTTTTGTCACGTATCGGAATGGCTCCTGTATCCTGTATACCATAAAGTGCAATTATACTCGGCAATAACAAAATCATATAGGTATCCAAACAACATATTCATTATGTGTATGGTAACGTTCGGACTAACCACATTAAACAACGTAATTTAAAAGTAGTACGTAGTCATTATGTTTATGTAAAGACAAAACTGCGAACGAGTTAGCATGGCAATCAATTTAGTAAGTATATGTATATGTATACGCATGAAAATTAAATTTTCTGTGGAGACATGGAAATGTGTGGACTACTGTTTTCGGTTAATGTTGATGTGGTAAAATAACCGAGTTGGTCAAAAACCGTATTGTGTGAACGAGCTGTAAATAAACCTTTACATAGCAGAAAAATAAGCTGCCGAAGCAAAGCTCAAATGAATCAGAGCCAATAATCGTATCCCGCGCATAGTAACTATATTAAAGTGGTTTCAAAATTTGGACTCCTAATAAATGAGTAACTATAACATACAAATAATTTTTGAGTTGAACTTTTGGGTTCTTTCAATACTGTTTACCAGCGAAACAAGTACAAGTTATATGTATATGTAATAATCCCTTAATATTGTTTTCGTAAAGCGAAGATAAATATTATGGGAATTGAAATTTTTGTCTTCATGTAACAATCTTTTTTACCATTATTCGATCATGATGGATTAACGGTTACTATTGATCACAGCTACGTTTTGGAATCTGTGATCTAATATCAATTGTAAATGACCTAGTATACAACAATGTATTGTCGATTCTTCTTCACAAGTAGTATGCTGTACTTTAAACCAGACATTATGGGGATTTATTAGGGTGTATGCTTTTGTGCAACTTAACAGGTTCATATTGGAATTCCAAAGAGAGCTTGTTTTCAGCATGTAAGGTTTGCTTAATATGTGTGTGTATAATTCGATATATATATATATATATATATATATATATATATATATATATGTATACGTATACCGTACAGTTACTACAATAATTTCTCGCCAAGAAGTGGAGTGAACCCGTGGATAAATGCGTAGAGTTCAGTCCTAACCCCTATTGGGGGGGGGGGGGGGGGGCTTCACTTCCGTCACTATATCCTAGACGAAACATACGCTGTCACAACTCCGCAAACATAAAGATCATCAGTCCGATCAGTCGTTGTAGGAGCGATGACAGCGTTGCCAATTTCTCGTATTCTAGCCTACATCAGAGAAGGCCATGAGGACTACCTCGCTTGCAACCACGATTGACGATCAGTGAAGAGAGTTCAGCTCACCTTCCATCACAGCCAAACGTGTTAAATCCCCATACAATGTATGGATACGTTAATGCAAGATTAAAAAAATTTTTTTTTCTTTTTTTCTTAATAAATTTTCTTTTAACATATTCGCCAAACTTTTCTGGTTAAAATGAGACCAAATACGACATAGTTCAGATTACATTTACCTACTAAAATGTGAAAGTATTGTACTAATAGAGAAGATGTGAGAAGTAGGATATGGAAGAGAACTAAATCGATAGGATAGATATATCGTATACAGTAAAAGAAAGCTACAGGGAGTGAAGTGTATAGTCCATGTATTGCACATACATATCAGCTGCCTTTGAAAAACTTATAAATTGTATACTTTAAGTAAGTACATCATATCCAATGCCATAATGTTATTAAATTATGTACTTTACAATTTGTCAGAAACTACAATAAGCGTAATTATTCCATAAATGTTAAGTAAAAGTGCTACAAATTATATCGTGTTTTGTTTCATTTTAATAAAAAAATTGCATTAATATGATAACTAAAGTACCTTCAAGGAAGATAAACGAATAAAAATCTTTTAAGTTTGCATTGCATTAGCGCAGTGATATGGGCATTTAAACTTCTGCGAATGCTCGGATTCTCATTCTCACTTTCTCTTTCGCTCGTTGTTCTATCCGACGACAGAGATTATTATATTACATACATAATAAATTTATATACATAATTATAAACTGGGTAAAAATTTAGTTATTGGGCCAAAGAGGAGAGGGTGGGGATGATATTAATAGAAAAATATGCCTTAATAATGTGGGGTGTGAGATAAGGGTGTTTGGGCAGTATGAAAATCGGATCGAGTGAAATATCAATGAGGAGTGTTTGGGTTATGTGATAGTCGGATCGTGTGAGGTGTGAATAAAGAGTGTTTGGACCGTCTGACAGTTCTCTGAAATAAGAATGCATGTGGGTACGAATCGGTGATTGAATGTGATTGTGTATGAGTGAGTTTTAAGAAAGCAAGAGTGTCGCGAGGATGGAAGGAAAATGAGTTGAGTTGCGTAAGAATATTGAGAGAGTGAAGACGACCGAAGAGAACCGTGCGAGAAATCTGCGAGAAAAAACTGTATTTTATTTCTTTTTACTTTTCCATATTAAATATTCCTTCAGAATAACTGTGGTTAATCCTTGTTGTTGAAAATCCCTACAATAATTACAAGTTAATTATTTAGAAAAGGGGGGGGGGGGGGTCTCGGGGATTTCGATGATATTCGAGTATGCTATAAAAATCAAACATTCTGACAAACTTTTTCCTATACATATAACTGCCGCTCGGCCTTCGTTTCCGAAATTTGTCTCAAAAGAGATCGGTACTACTCTATCTTTTGTCTATACGTACGCGTCCGTGGGAGCGTTTGAGTAAGATTTGATGGGCAAATGTCTATCGTTGCTATACATAACGGTGTAGCAGCCAGCGACGAATATTATACAATGTGTACAATTTTTTTTCGAAATAATGACTGAAATGTGTACAACTTCGGATAATATCAATAAAGATCATTAAAAAAGAAATGAATATGTGGCCGGCCGCCTCACGGCGACCGGAATGAATGCTTCCTCCCGAACCTAAACTTCATTAAATTAGTTATAAGATGAAGGAGTTCGATTTGAGTAAGGTTCGGACTGGATTATTATTCCGGCCGCCGTGGGACGGCCGGCTACCAGAACCGAGTTCGGAAGCACTACCATCATACGCGTCCTTTGCGGGCCTGCTCGATGCGTTTAAAGAAACAGTGGGCAATCAACGATCAAACGGTTACGCATAAGCTGCCCCGGACACGTACTGTTCGTACGTTGGCCGCCGAGCTAACCTTGGCCAACTAATTATGTCGTAGATTCCGAATATTTTTGACGACCGTTTTGAATTGTTTGTTAACTCCCGGATCGATGGAGTTTTAATGACGTGAGTTGTTCGCGTTGAGGCTCGACGTCGATTATGCGCGTCGTGTGCAGTTCGTTTATTACTCTTGTTCCGGTTCTTCGCGGTCTGTCCGTCTCGATGGTTTTTTTCTAACTGCCCCCTTAGAGACACAAACTCACCTCGCTTCGTTCGCGCCGGAAGTGAGTTTGCTGCGTTGACCGAACACACGTGGAAGTGGAGACGCCGAATTTTCCGACTCGCTGGTAGTGATTGCGTTGCCCTGTTCGTAGCTCCGACTGGCCGCCTACACGGCGCACCAATCAGCGGATCGGAAGAGGCCGGAAAGCAACGGTCCCAATTGGCAGGCCTCGTGGGCAGAGGCGCTTGTTGTGCCACCTTTTTGCAAACGGTGACATCTCGACCGCAAGGGCTCGCGTTTCCTGAGTTTTTCCGGCCCGCGTGACGTCAACCACCCTCCTTTCGAGGGTGTCTCCAAGGGGGTGGTCGCCGCGTCCGCGCGGCATGTTGTTTGCATGCCGCTGGCCACGGTCCGCACGTTTACCGTTAGGAACAGCGGCTGTAAAACACGTGTACCTCTCGTCGTTTGCTCGGACAAAAATATATTTTCGTCGAGCTGCAAAATGACGAAGGGCTTCTACAGGTTTACGATCCTATATTCTAAACGGTTCCGTAGCCGTGCGACGGAACACGTACTTATAGAAAGAATTCAATGTAGTAGTGCCGATTATTCTTCGAAAACAATCTCGGAAACTAGGACCGAGCGGCGATTATATGTATAGGAAGAAGTTGTTTAAAATGTTGATTTCTACAGCATATTAAAAAATCATCGAAATCGGTGAGACCGCCTCTTTTCTAAATAAATACCAATCACAATGGTAGTAACAGGGTTCTTGTATAGGTTCTAAGGTATTAATAAAAACATATTAGTACAACTATATTGCATGCTGTTTATATGTATGACTATGTACACAATGCGTACACAGACAGCCGACACGACAGCCGCATCGCTCGCTGGCGGATTTGGTTTGCTTACCTTGCATCGCGTCGCCAAGCAGCACTCCGTTTGAGGCACAATGCGACTGCATTATTTGTGGTGTCCTCATTGCTATTCTACGTATAGGCAGAATATAATGCAATTGTACTAATATATTTTTGCTAATATTTCTAAACTTCTAAGTTAGAACCACTACTATTTCGTGACACATAAGCTTCCGATTATCAGGATATACCGACTACCTCACGGTTGAGCCGCATACTGTAGTTTAGAAATTTTAAATATGTGTTGCATTTTATATATTTACTAACATATATGCTAAAAAAATAATAATGTCATTCAAAAATTCTCAGAACTCGAGGATCTATCCTTTAAAGCCGACCATAGGCACAAATCGAGAAAAGTATCTCAAAATGTTGAATTTTCCAACGCATTTCAATTTCATAAACATCGAATAGGCAACCCTAATATAAATATATACCCAGCTGTAGCCTAAATAGAATTTCCTTCATCTTTTAAATATTATAAAATGTACTGGGCTTTGAATATTTTATATACTTTTGCATATTACGCGTACTCTCCATTCTTTCAAACATTTAAAGTTCCTATAAACACATACAAATTTGTAGTGAATTTATTATATATTGTGTACATATGTTATTCATTTTTCAAGAAAGTATATTGCACGTTTCGTGATTCTTCACAGTCGCGGTGACTACAAAGATCACAAAAAACCGCGTTTATCAAAACTGCGTAAGTACGTCGAAGAATAATTATACCTCGTCTGTGATGATACACAGCAAAAACATGTAAACTTTAGCACGGCTGTTCTCCGCGAGGAGGCGCCTAATCGGAAAGACCAACTGAGAGTTGGCGCGAGTGTAGCAGCAGCTCGCTGTGCTACTTCATATTGAAGCCTGTCTCCATGTGGGTCGTCGACGCTTTTCGCCTCCGCAATAGCTCGCCGCTCGTTTTTTTCGAGTCCGGCAAACGGCACTGCGATATGTTTATGCATAGAAAATCAAAACGAACGGCGCTGCTTTTAGACGCAACGCGTCCCCCGCACACTTAAAGACAGAGTAGAATGTTGTTGTACAATCATTTCTTGTACAATTTGAAAAGGAGGATGATTTCGAATTTTTTTGGCTTGCAAATGCAACGCGACCCCGCCACACCTGTACACAGAATACAATGTATTTAGTAGTACAATCATTTTGTTTACATTTTGAAAAGATATATATGGTAATATATGTTGAAGAATGTTTTCAAAACTTTTGCTGCAGAACTTAGATGTCAAAAATGAAAAACCCTATAAAAATCTGAAAAATGCATATTTTGTAGTAAAGTTGAAAGAGCACTACTTTTATACTTATATCATAATAACACACTATTATCCCCATTTCTTTTTGATTTTCTGAAAAAATGAGAATCAAAAGCCAACTTTTTCAAGGTATTTAACGCAAAAAAGAGATCGTTACTTCAAATATTTATATGCCCCTTATGCAGTGAGTACCGCACGTGATTTTTAATATTTCTATATTCGGAAGAAAAATACATAAACAGAAAGAGTTGCAGATTCACGAAGGAAGTTACCAAACTCCAAAATTCCGAAACTCGGTTAACAAGTAGTGTAGGTCTCCAATAACACAAAGTTATTCTTCGTGGGTGATAATTTTCACTTTTACGGAGTGAAATCAACCCCCAAAGTTTCAATTTTTTTTTACCTTTTTGACTATAAGTTTGTAATGATAACGGATAGGACAAAACTTTAGCGGGATAGATTGTTGAGTTTTTTAATGTCTGCAACCCCACTGCAATAAAAGGTATCTTCATAGTGAATTTGTTTTAAATACAAAACTCTTCCGTTTTTTTTCTTATTGCATAACGGTAAATGATAGCAATCGTTCTATTACATACCAAAAAGTATTGAAGGATCTATCAAAAGATCTAATCTATCGAGAATATACACTTTGAAGGATCTAACGAAATATAAAATAAAATCTTTTTTTTTGCCTACGTCGTTGTTAAAAACAATTAATTGCCGTTATTCGTATATGCCTACGTTTTTGTTAGTCTCATCACTCTGTTTGTATTTTTCACCATAAAGTAGGAATGTTCTATCATATTTGAAGGTGTAGTATATATTCCATTCTGAAGGACTAACTTAAAAAAATTTATTGCACGTGTATATGGAACTTTTTACAACGCCTGTTCTCGGCTGATTATTCGAAACCATAACGATCAGGCTCTCCGCCTCAAACAGGCAGAAAGCTCTTCACCCAAAATCAACATGTATGTGTATGTTCAAAAAATATTTGCATTAACTAACTAAATAAATATGTTAGAAATGAAGCAATATTTGATATTTGGATGAATGTGATCATGATAACCAGTCGAGAACTGGCATTTTTGCAATATATTTCAGCTACACGTGTAAAACAATTATTTATACAAATTTTTAAGTATAGAATATATATTCGACCGTGAAGTATAATAGAAAATACATATTTTGGGGTAAAAAATGCAAAACTCGACCAAAAATATAGCAAGATGCTTATAACGGTAATTAATTGTTTTTAACAAAGACGCAAACAAAAAAATTATTTCATTTTATATTTCGTTAAATCGCTCAAAATGGAAACTTTTTAGTATATAATAATCATTTCTATAATTTACCGGTATGCACAAATACAAATAATTTGTTTCTTTAAAACAAATTGGACGATAGGGATAACTTTTATTGCTGCAGGATTGTAGATTATAAGAAAACTGAATAATTTATTCTTTTGAAGTTTTGTCCTATCTCTCACCATTATAAAGTTATACTGAGAAAACTAAGAAATGCTAAAACTTTGGGGACTGATTTCACCCCCTAAAAATGAAAATTAACACCGACGAAAGATAGATTAGTATTACTGGGTCCTACAGTACTTACTTGTGCATCGAGTTTCAGAATTTTTAAGTTCGATGACTTTCCTTATCGTTTATCTGAAGCTATTTCACATGACTATATTTCGAAGTTAGAAAATTGATTTCAATGGTTACATTGGCAGAGTGACTATGGTGTCAAACTGTAAAACACGTACTAAATATTTTGGTCATAAGTTCGTGCCTTGCACAAGCGCAATTTTTTTCTCTTACATTTTTTTCAATCCTTAACTATACAATATGCAAATACGTAACAATAATTTAAAAACATGTGAAAGATATTTTAAAAATATGTTACTCTGAAGTATACACAGAAATAATTTAGGAGTGTATTTTACACAATCGTTTCTGTAGCCACGAATTCTTCTACTTATGGGTATTACTTCGCATTTCCTAGATCAAATAAATATATGGAATGATGCAATGTACTTTTACTTCAAGTCAACTCCATTTATTACTGATAAGTACTATTGAATTAAAGTTTATTTATTTATTAGGTGTCGAAGAATCTTAGTAATTCTATAATTAACAAGGTAAATGAATAGTAAAACTGCAGACGGAAACAATATTATCATGTAGTCAAAAATTGAAAAAGAAACTTAGAGAAAAAAATTTAACTTGTGTGGGGCGAGAACATGCAACCAAACCATTTCGTGTGGACTTCACAGTCGAACCATAAACCGCTGTCGTGCAATCATTGCGACGAATTGTCACGGCGGCAACGCGGTAACACCGCCGTTGATTCATGGCAACGCTGCTGCCTTGAGACGTTTTCCCCCCTTGCCCCGCAATCGCGCAATAAACAGCTGCGAATTACTCTACGCTTTCGTGAAGGAAAACGATAGTGGCTCCGCCGCGTATTCGTCGGGCAGCCACATGCTTGTAGGAAATGACCTTACTGTAACGAAATCTACCATGCCTACGAAATCTGTGACGTCACGCGAGGGGACTACCGCCTTAAGTTTGCACTGCATTCTTCGATTGCTCGTATTCTCATTTTCACTTTGCTTTTCGTTCACTGTTCTCTGTGACGGCAGAGGTTAGACGAGGTTTCAGTTGCGTCTACACAGCAGACTCGGACCGGCCGCGAGCTGTTCACGAGAAAACCCTATATGTATCCGGCACCCACACCACTCATGGGTCATGTATGATCCCTATAGTACGAACCAGACATTGAACGACACAATGTACAACGTACAGTTGTTTCCCGAAATACGCGAGAGCTCGGAAAATTTATGTATCTCATAATTGAAAACTCGCGTAATTTTAAGACTTCCCTTCCCACACCTCAGGAAACCCTTCCTTGCCCTTAACATGAATTGTAAAGGAAGAAACATTTTTTTCGAATTTCGAATTTGCAAAGTCATTATTATAGAATTGATATATCATTATATATCATTATATAGAATTGATTTAAACTGTTAAAAGGGCACCCACGGTTACTCAATATAAGAGAAGAGCGATGGGGTATACGGAAAATTAACTACAATCCTTGAATCAGTGCGACACAATTAATACAGATTTGTCCGAACATACTGAAAAAGAAGTGCATTCAAATACTATACGTAAGCTTTTTAATAAAAATAGATACAATGAACGCATTGCTGAGAAAGATCACACATTAATGAACTTAACCAAACCAAGAGATTGATTTTTCTAAAAGAGTACATTTCGAGGGAAAATGTGTGGTGAAAAGACACCATATCCGCTAATGCGAATAATGTATTCAGAAGTGATAGAAGAACAATGGTGCGACGTAAAGGAAAAATAGATTGAAAAAAATGACAAGAACAAATAGTATATGATAGTATACTGTTACCATAAAAATATAAAAGTGATGCTCTTACAATATCGCTACGAATTCTGCATTTTACAGATTCTTTTAGGATTTTTCATTTTTTATACCCAAAATTTGCAAGAAAAATGTCCGAAAAAATTTTCCAACATATATCACTATATTTATGTAATATTCCAGATTTTTCTTAGTTTTTTTACTTGCCACTAAGTAAGACCAATATTATTCCGGTATTCTATATTCTTTCTGTTTAAAAGTCTGTTTTTCATTTCACTAGCACTTAAAAACATACGATGGGGCAGCTTGACAAAAGCCACAGTTTATGGCGATTCAGGTACTATTCGTCCGCGATAAGAAGGCACGCAAGTATTTACATTCCCGTTCTAATTACAATCTCCTAGCCTCCCTACACGCACACGCATTGTTTATTATTAACCGAATACGTTGAAGATCAAAAGTGGTTTAATAACGAAGACGGCGTGTGGCGATAGGGAAGATGGTAGACCATATCTACAGTGAGGATATAAAGACTCGTCTGCCCTCTTTTCGTGGACGGAAAGTACGTGCGCACTCGTGGTCGCTCCGTCGAGGGAAATTGTAAAGTTCAAGTGTATTTTGTATTGTAAACGAACGTTGATGAAAGCAACTAACTATTCATGTTGTAAGTGTAACATTTTTTTAAGCCTTCATAAATGTATCAATTGTTAACGCGATCAGAATAAGGAAAGCAACAAAGAAAACGAAGCAACGGCACAGAGGCAATTTATTCATCGACGTCCGACACGACACTGTCGTTTTTCGCCTGCCCTTCTCAGGCTCGCGTTCGCTGTTTGTTTTATTTGGGCGCGAGCTCGCTGCACGCGCCGTTTTCCGTTGGCAGGGAAGCGCCTACAATGTGTTCTTAAATGATACAAAGTCTCTTATATAATGGTGTTTCGAGTTTAATTGAGTTTGAAATAGTTTTCATAGCATTACGTTTACCTTTGATATCGAAAAAGAATCAACTACGATAGTTTTGTGTTGATGTCTAATACTCAGATTTCCGCGGAGTAGCATTGAAACGTTTATAAAACATTAAAAAAACGTTACAATTATAATATGAATACTTGCTTACTTTCATTAACGTTCGTTTGAAATACATAGAACATTTAGACTTTCCTATTTGACTCGAGGTAGTGGCCATCCGTGTGCATGTACTTGATTTGCCGTAAACCGTAGCCTTTTTCAGGCTATCCTGACCATGGTTTTCACTTCCGATGTGTGGGAATCGGGAATGAATTGTCAGTCCCTCTAGAACAGTCGGATTTGAAGCAACGGGTTCGATATTCTTGCGTTCATGTCGTGTTACTTCGATTTATGTCTCTGGTTGAACTGTTTACTTGTAAAGTGAGACAGTAACAGTTTTCAGCAATTCTCCAGGTAAGGTTTTATTTATTTTTATTTATTTAAGTATGTATATTTAACTATAGTATATTTAACTGGAATACTTTTGTTTATAGATGCTACCGAACTATGCAACCTAAGCTGGAGCAAAAAAGAAGACTCGGGCGCAAGGAACGTGTGTCCTCGCCAAATTTAGGCTCGCTGATTGGTATTGTCAATAATCAAGGAAAACCAATCAGCGAGTATTAGAAATGCGCTAGAGAGGTGGAAGTCCACCTCTACCGAGAATTGTGACCTTTTAGGCACAGTTGTCGTAGACGTCGTAAGATCAAGACCATACGACCAGAGTGTAGATTCGAGTGTGCTCAAATAAAACTTGAAATATACGTATTACAAAAATTACAGTCCACTCTATAGCGTCTCAAGTCGTCGCTAACACTGACGACGCAGTGACGCCCCAACATTTGGTCCTTCGAGCCGGATATTCAAGCTAGTGTTTGGCATCTGGTTTCAACTAGTGATCCTTATTGGAGGATTTCATCAAGCACATCAGACATCTACGCCCTTTGGATACTTTGGATACCACGAAGCTGCCGTTCAAACATCATCGTCAACGGACCAGTGGGATCAACTTCACTGGAGAATTTGGAAAACACGAAGCTGCCGCTTGGACGCAACCTCCGACGGAACAGTGACACCAAAATTCTCCGCAGGGACAACTCTCGCAGGGTCAAGAATTCTACAAGTAGCCACCCACGCTGAGGTTACAAGCTACGGAATCTCAAACCATCGTTGAGTGAGTAAACGAATCATCTTCCACTCTCAATTTCCTTCCCGTCGCATTCTACTTCCATTAAAATGGCAACTGAAGGTAGCAAATCTCAAGTTTTGAGAAATTTGAAAAAGCAGCGTGCTTCCATTAAATCGCAAGTAACGCGTTTAGGAACTTGCGTTGAAACTACGGAAGGTTTATCGCTCAATTCGCTCGAAACCCGCGCCAATAGATTAGATCAACTTCTCAATGCGTTTGAGGACACGCAACTGTCCATAGAAGCCGAAGATCTCTCCTCAAATCACGATACGGAGAGAAACGCCTTTGAGCAGCATTATTTTGCTATCGCGGATTTAATAAATTTACGCAAACGTGCATTGGGAGGCACGCATAGACCCCAATCTCGCGAATAGGAATGTAGCAGAATCTCCAAATACTATAAGGGTAAAACAAGCTAACGCTTTATTACCACAGATTCAAATTAAGCCATTTGACGGCAACCCATTAGAATGGAACAGTTTTCGCGATACCTTCGATTCACTGGTCCACCAGAACGAAGATTTACCGGCCGTACAAAAATTCCATTTACTTAAAAACGCCTTACGGGGAGAAATAGCGTCGGTGATCACCTCGCTGACTGCATCAGAGGAGAATTATGTAGTTGCTTGGAAATTATTGCAAAAACGTTGCAACAAACGTCGACAAATTGTGTATGCACATTTAAGGTCTTTATTAGAATTGCAAGACGTTAGGTTAGATTCTCCGGACAGATTGCGCGTGTTAGCCGAGCAAGCTGAAGTGCACGTAAATGCTCTGAAAGCTTTAGAACAGCCTGTGCAACATTGAAGCGCATTTTTAGTTTACATAGTCAGTAACAAATTAGACAGGAATACTTGTAGAGCTTGGGATCTCACTTTAGAAAACCACGAATTGCCGCAATTTGGACATCTAATCGAATTTATAAATAAGCATGCGCGCGGAGACGAACTAGACAATACCTGTACTCGCCCGAATCATCAATCCCAAATAGTCACGCGGTCACGCGAGAAACAACGCCATTTAGGACGAGCTTTCGTAACCACTAATTCGCGAATTGCGTGTGAAATTTGCAAAGGGGAACATTTTGTTTATAATTGCCCAAAACTTTTAGAGGCAGCACCTAAAGACCGTTTAGACATCATTAAAAAGGGAAAATTATGTATCAATTGTTTGCAGAGCGGTCACACAGTCGCCTATTGTAGACTCAGTAGCTGCAAAAATGTGGTAAAAAACATCATACCCTTTTACACATTTCGGAAAGGGAAACTAATAGTCAAGCAGATATTGATAGACCCACCACCCTTTCACCCTCGCCACAAACTTCGAGATCCTTTGCCGTTATTAGTAACGACGAGGTATTATTAGGGACGGCAATCGTTACGTTTGTAGCTCGCGATAAAGGTGAACACGATTGTCGCGTACTGTTAGACAGCGATTCGCAAACAAATTTCATAACGGAAAGATTGGCCGATAAACTACAATTAAGAAAACGGGAAATAGATTCTTCGGTAGGTGGAATTGCCAATGTTGAGACCCGCGTCAAATACCTGGTCAATACGGTAATTAAATCGCGCACCACTCAATTTAAAGACACGGTGACTTTAGTGACACTCCCGTCCATCACCGGACTGCTACCTGCGCGCCAGGTAAAACGTACCGAAATTGATATTCCGACCAAAATAGCATTAGCTGATCCCGATTTCAATATTCCGGGCCCAATAGATGCAATTCTCGGGAATCAACTGTTTTTCACACTCTTATGTTCCGGACAGATCAAACTTTGCACACAAAATATTATTATACAAGAAACGTTAGTAGGCTGGATAGTTACGGGAGCTGTAATCCAACACGAGCATTTATCAAAGGGCAATCTTTCACGAGCACTGCACGCAACCTCGTTAGATAATTCGCTAACAAAATTTTGGGAGATAGAAGACATAGCGGAGAGCAAGATTTTATCTAACGAAGAACGGGCATGCGAAAATCACTTCGTTGAAAATACAGTTCGCGATGTACATGGACGCTATATCGTACCCTTGCCATTTAAGGAAAGGAAGAATTTCATAGGCGAATCTCGAGACCTTGCTCTCAAGAGATTCTCTTCACTCGAACGCAAGTTCTGCAAGGATCCTGACCTTCTTATACAATACAAACAATTCCTGTCAGAATATCTAGCATTAGGCCACATGGCAGAAATCAGCGAGGCGCGAGGCTGTAAGGGTTTCTACCTGCCGCACCACGCGGTAATAAAAGATTGCAGCTCCACTACTAAGGTCAGGGTAGTTTTCGATGCTTCGGCAAAGTCTTCATCGGGCGTATCCTTGAATGACACCCTTTTCGTCGGTCCCACCATTCAAGACAGCTTATGGGCTATTTTACTACGATTTCGCTTTCACATGTTCGTCTTAACGACGGACATAGAAAAAATGTTTAGACAAATTAGACTGCATCCTGATGATGCAAAATTTCAAAAAATATTATGGCGCGATTCGAAAGAAGAATCAATCAAAACGTTCCAATTAAACACGGTTACGTATGGAACCGCTTCGGCTGCTTTTTTAGCGGTGCGATGTCTGCAGCGACTAGCTGAAGACGAACACACTAGATTCCCGAATGCGTCGCGAATTTTTAAAAGCGATTTTTATGTCGACGATTTGCTCACCGGTGCGTCTACGTTTAATGAAGCGATCAACTTACACAATGAGTTGATTGCATTAGCTAAATTAGGGGGCTTCCATCTACGTCAATGGGCCTCAAATAACCTTAAGTAGATTAGTGATTTAAAGGACCATAACGATCAACAGGCGCTGTGCTTAGATCTCAGTCAGACAAAAAAAACACTTGGAGTTTTTTGGAGTCCATCCAGTGATTCCATAACTTACGCGGTAAACCCCCTTAGTAAAACTCGGCTCACTAAGTGACTAGCTTTATCTGAAATAGCGCAATTATTCGACCCCCTTGGACTTCTCGGTCCCGTGATTATACGCGCAAAAATAATTCTGCAAGACCTTTGGAAGTCGAAGGTCACTTGGGGTCAACCAATCCCTGAGGATATAGCCAGGGTGTGGTTAGAGACCAGAAATGAACTGGTTCAATTGAATTGAATTACTCTCCGTGCCCTCGGAGAGTAATATTAGAAAACTTGCAAGAAATACAACTCCACGGCTTTTGCGATGCAAGCGGAAGGGGCTACAGCGCTTGCATATACATTCGTACCCTCGACCACTCAGGCAGGATACAGGTCGCTCTATTATGCGCAAAATCCAAAGTAGCCCCCCTCACGGTGATATCCTTACCGCGGTTAGGGCTTTGCGCGGCTAGACTATTAATACGCCTATACAAGGAGGTAGCGAAGGCTTTGACAAATATAACCTTTGACGCGATTAGATTTTGGTCAGATTCAACCATAACTTTGCAGTGGATTGGGACAGCTCCATATTTGTTGAAAGCTTTCGTAACCAATAGAGTCAACGAAATTCAAACAGACGCGGACCCTCGTAACTGGGTGCACGTACCAGGACACGATAATCCAGCAGATTGTATCTCTCGCGGACAATTAGCATCCACATTTATAAATAATAAGGTATGGTTAAACGGTCCTGCATGGCTTTCCCAAGACGAATGTTATTGGCCGCACTTGGACATTCCGCAAGGAGAAATACCCGAACAAAAAAACCCAGCAGCGTTCCTTGCACGAGAAGGGACGAATGACCTACTAACGCGGTACTCGTCCATAGCACGGCTTCATAGGATTGTAACTTATATACTACGATTCATTCACAATTATAAATCGAAAAAATACGGGAAATTTGTCGGCCGCGGAAATTAGTAAAGCGCATTTAGTCATCATTAAACAAACCCAGTTAGAGTCATTTTTGGTGAAGATGGACTGTTTGGAACGAAAAACAGCGATGCCCAAAAGGAGCAGGATATTAAATTTAAATCCGTTCCTCGATCAGGACAAGCTTCTACGAGTAGGAGGTCGGCTAAAACACGCCCCATTAAGTTACAATCAAAAGCACCCATTGTTATTACCCCATAGGCATCATATTACAAATTTGATAATTGAAAACGAGCACTTACGTCACTGGCATGCAGGTACGCAGGCAACGCTTAATGCGGTCCGCCAAATTTACTGGCCGACAGACGGAAAGAGAGCCACCAAGGCCATCATACACAAATGCATAAGGTGCTTTAAGGCAAAACCAAAAATTCCAACATATATAATGGGCAACTTACCCAAAGATAGAGTCACCCGGACACGACCGATTCAAAACGTAGGCGCGGATTATTGCGGTCCATTTTTTACCAAGGAAAGGAAATTTCGTAACCGTAGCAAAAGCAAGGCATACGTAGCGATTTTTGTATTCTTCGCGACCAAGGCCGTTCATTTAGAACTTACAACGGACCTTACTACTGAATCTTGCTTAGGAGCATTCAAGCGATTCTTTACGAGAAGGGGAAAGGCCGCGAACATCTACTCCGACAACGGGACTAATTTCGTGGGCGCCAAAAACGAGATTTTAGAAATTCAAAGATTTCTCAGCAGCAACGAGAACAATAGTAAAATTAATCGTTTTTTATCGGACCAGGGAATTAATTGGCACTTCTCGCCGCCTCGTTCTCCGCACTTTGGTGGATTATGGAAAGCTGCGGTAAAATCCTTTAATGGACACTTGTACAAAACCATAGGTAACGAGCTGTTCACATTCGAGCAGTTTAATACCTATATTATCGAAATAGAAGCCATTTTGAATTCCCGCCCTCTAATCCCCCTCTCCTCAGATCCGAATGATTTTATTGCCTTATCACCCAGTCATTTCCTGATAGGTGATTCGTTAACGCAACTCCCTGAGTATGATTTAAGAGACACACCCGTAAATAAACTTTCGTCATGGCAACACATCCAGCGAGTGAAACAACACTTCTGGAACCAGTGGCATACCGAACACTTACAGACGCTGCACACAAGAAGCAAGTGGCATCTTCCGAATATCACCCAGGTCAAGAAGGGTACGTTGGTGATCATCCGGGAAGACAACACACCTCCTTTAACATGGAAACTGGGACGGATCATTGACATTTGCCCAGGAGAAGACAAAATAGTGAGAGTCGCGACTGTCAAGACAGCTCAGGGGATCTACGAGCGTTCCATTAAAAAATTGTCCGCACTCCCCATTGATAGCTCGGAATAATGGGATATATACAAACACCGTGTACATATTAGAATCTATGTCGAGGTATAAAATAAGTTGTAATTATTTAGAAATTTGAAAAATACTTCTTGCATTAAGTATATATGTATATTAGTGTAACCAGAGCTCGCTCAGGATAGTAGCATTGTCAATAGCTTATTGCAACTTCAAACTAGACCAGTATATCTCAAATACATTACGCGCTACGCGATCAATTGTCGATTTCGAACGTAACCGTTCAAGGTGGGCGGCATGTTAGTGCCCAGCACTAATATTCTTTGTGACACGGACGTGCGTAGCCGGCTATTTGTGAGATTAGGATTTTTGGTTAACATCTGGCAGGCAATTTAGACAAATTATTTTCCTGACGAGAGAACGCATACTTTATTGCTTAGTTTTTAGGATTTCGCTTCCCTCGTCCTCAATACCCAAGACGTGTCATAAAGGGGGACAGTTCCGAAGGGTAGTTCCGACACTTTGTAACGGTAAACGCTCCGAAGTCATACCTGGAGGAATTTTCCCATCGTTGCCAATTGGTACCGCCGCCCCCACCTTCCATGCACCAACAACCTCCCAGAAAGGCGCGCCTCAGGCGCAAGGGAAGGGTGTCCTCGCCAAATTTAGGCTCGCTGATTGGTATTGTCAATAATCAAGGAAAACCAATCAGCGAGTATTAGAAATGCGCTAGAGAGGTGGAAGTCCACCTCTACCGAGAATTGTCACCTTTTAGGCATAGTTGTCGTAGACGTCCTAAGATCAAGACCATATGTAAAACTCAAATAAAACTTGAAATATACGTATTACAAAAATTACAGTCCACTCTATAGCGTCTCAATTCGTCGCTAACACTGACGACGCAGTGACGCCCCAACACTACATGTGATCCTAATTTATATACCGAAATACACTGCGACACTAGTATTGGATCTATTTTATTGCAAAAGCAAATCCCATGGAACTTAGGATGAGAATGTTTAGGGGTTGTCCGTAAAATCAAACGATTTCATGTTCGTTTAGCTGCCATACATTTTAAAATTATAAAAAATTGCAATAGCTCTGGATTAATTTTAAACAAACAAAGTGTTAATCCATGGATTTATAAATAAGCTTTATTTCTTCAGAACTACAATTACGAATTAGAATATAGATCTGGAAATCGAATGGGTCACGTTTATGCCCCAAGTCAGGGTTGAGAAACTTCTACCCCACCGATGATTTAAGCAGCGTCTCTATTGAAACTACATCAGGGAACATTTCGTTGATGTTCCACGTTTTTTGAAAAAGTTTCCGCTTGTTATCAAATGTTGCTCCAGGTCCCAATATGTTTCTGTCGCCGGTGTTACGTACCAAACAAAATTCTTTTTTTTTTTATGTACAGGGAGTCCTGCATTTTCCCGTACATGCTTCGACAGTGTGTTCTACAAGTAAAAATCAGACTAAAATGTTATCTAACAAAAAGTCCATAAAGGCTTTGTTAAGAATTTATGATACAAATATGAAACATGATGTAAATGCTGTTAAATATCCTATATCTCCATTTCAAAGCGACGTCCGCCTTTGTTGACACAAATTGGACATCGACGTATTATTGAATTTATTGTTGATTTCAGTTGGTTGCAATTTTGTCTAATCCCTTCACATTGCGATGTTGATTTTTGTAATTAATTTGTTTCTTGTCCGTACTTTAGAGTGTCCTATAAGTAAAAATCTAAAGAAGTAAGCTCAGGTGACATAGGAGGCCAAGAAATTGGTCCCCCTCGACCAATCCATCTTTCGAAATATTGTCTATTAAACCAATTCTTTATACAATGGGCATAACGTTCTAGACACCCATCTAACTGTATCCAGTCGTTTTGAAGTAATAATAAAGATACATCTTCTAACAGTGGCGGAAAATCATTTGATCACGATACTATACATAGTGGCAGTTCTGAAATTTCCGCCACATAAGCCGTATATGAACCGCATATCTGTATACCCGCGATTAGGGAATACTTTTGGCACTTTGAAGACTATGATCCATTCACAAGGCCAAACGAAACTGAAATTATGTTCGTAGTATGACATACATGTTTATGTTACTTAACATAAACATTACGTATCTCGTCTTACCCTGTGTTGAATTGAGAGGAATAGCGTTATCATATCTTTCGCATTTCATATTTTTGTTATAACTTTTCAACAAAGCATTTATAGACTTTTTGTTATAGAACATTTTGGTCTTATTTTTACTTCTAGAATATATTGCCGAAATATATACGAAAAAATCAGGGACGCCCTGTGTATATATATATATATGTATATATCTATTAATCGGCGAGAATGTGATTCAATGATGCATAGCATCGTGGGAACTCCTTTGTTGATCGCAAACTTAGCCTTTGATATTTAAGAAATTTAATCTCTTCGTGTAACCTTCGTGAATGATTTGGTAATGTAACGCATTCCTTCCTTGACATCAACGTGGTCCAAGAACAATCTAGCCATATCTCTCCTTAGAATTTAATCATGTAAACAAGATGCCATATAGGATTTCATCGTGTGAACTGATGTACCAAAGTATTTTCGACGTAATATTCAATACATTTAATATTTCATATATGTATATGTTCCGTTCGATGAGTAACAAATTGTTTGTAAGTTTTAAAAATCTTGACAATAGAATATAACTTGGCAGTGCATAGTCATTGTACAGAATCCCTGGCCAATAATGTATATTATAATATTTAGTACAATAATATAGAGTTATCCAAAATAGACTATAGGAACACCTACCTTCACCTTCTTCGTTCCCTTTCTGTTTTACCCTTTTCTAATCTGTTTTTATTTCTATTATCTTCGTTCGTTCTATTTTCAATTTTTATATTTTTCACCTCTATTTTACTAACAAACATGGCGTTTGACAGACATTCTCATTCAACATCCTAAAGGTACTTTTGAATAACCCTTTATTTCATACATTACAAATATCCAACGAATTTCGATAGTATAACACCTAAAATTCATTTTATAACTTTTACGTGTATATCGAAAATTGTATTACTCATAAGCTAAATTGCGTCGTGGCATTGTTAAGGCGATAGTCCCAGGCATGTCAGAGAGTTGACTTAACCGGCAAAATGAGCCAAAAGTGAGTTTGCGGATTTCGACTTCTCGTCCTCATATAAGAGAATTTTGGGTCGAAATACGGCTATTTCGAAAGAGGAAGCTTCAATGCAGTGCGCTCTGGTCGTCATTTGATCCGATTATGTTGATGCACAATAATATGAGCGTGGGAATGTGGAGCAAAAATTTACAGCTAGACAGTCGCCGAATCTAAGCAATTTTCGTATACAAAGAGAATGTTCTCAATGAAATGAGGACCAGAGCGCACTGCGTTGAACCCTCCTCTTTCAAATCAGCTATCGTTTGACGCAAAATCTTCTTATATAAGAACGAAAAGTCGAACCCCGCAAAAGCATGCTTTCCCGTGTGATTTCGCCATATTGATGATGATACAGAGCAAAAATGTGTAAACTTTAGTTCGGCTGTTCTCCGCGAGGTGGCACCTAATCGGAAAGAACCAATGAGACTTGGCGCGAGTGTAGCAGCAGCTCGCTATACTGCTACGCATTGAAGCCTGTCTGCATGTGTGTCGTCGACGCTTTTCGCCTCTGCCGTTGCTCGCCGCTCGTTTTGTTTTGAACCCGGCAAGCGGCACTGCGATATGTTTATGCCTAGAAAATCAAAACGAACGGCGCTGCTTCTAGACACAACGCGTCCCCCGCACACTTAAGGCGGTAGTCCCAGGCATGGCAGAGAGTTGACTTTACCGACAAAATGGGCCAACAATATGGGTTTGCGCGAAACAACTTTTCGTCCTTATAAAGGAGAATTTGGTGTCGAAATATGTCTCATTCGAAAGGGGAGGGTTCAGCGCGGTTCGGTCAGGTAGTCTTGTGATCAAATTATGTTGATATGTAGTAATATAAGCGTTGTAATGTGGAGCAAAAATCGACGGCTTGATAGTCGTCGTATCTAAGCATTTTTTTGGTACGGAGAGAATGATCTGCATGAAATGAATACCTGACCGACACGCGCTGAAGCTTTTTCTTTCGAATGAACTATCGTTCGAATCAAAAGCTTCTCATATAACGACGAAAAGTTGTTTCGCGTAAAGGCATGCTTTCTCGGATGACGTCGCCATATTGACGATAAAACAGAGCAAAATACGTATCAAGTTTAGTTCAGCTGTTATGCACGAGGGGCGCCTAGTCATCCAGACAAAATGACAGCTGGCTGCGAGTATAGGAGTAGCTCCATGTACCACTACATTCAACCTCGCCTGTACGTGCGTCGTCGACGCTTTCTGCCTACAACAGATTGTTGCGCGTTTGTTTTCCGCCCGGCAAACGACACCGCGATATATTTATAGAAAAGCAAATCAAGCAGCGATGCCTTTTAGACGCAACTCAACGCAACGCGTCCACGACACTCGCATAGGCGGAGTTCAATGTAGCTGTATCATCGTTTCCTTTTACATTTTGAAAAGTAATATGTATGGGAACATATACTGGAGAATATTTTCGGAATTTTTTCCTGCAAAACTTAGGTGTAACATATGAAAATATCTAGAGTAATCTGAAAAATGCAGATTTCGTAGTGAAGCTGTAAAAGTACTACTGTTATATTTTTATGATAACAATATATTATTATAACTATTACCCCCAATTTTTTAGATTTATTGGAAAAGTGAACCGTAGTCATAAAAATCAAAAACCAATCTTTTTGATATTTTTCAAGCGAAAAAGCAATCTTCTCTTTAAATTTATATATGTTCTTTATGCAGTGACAGCATTACGTGATTTTTAATATTTCTACATTCGGAAGAACAATATACACATATACAGCAGACTCTCGACTCTCCGGCCCCTGCGGGCGAGATCTCGGCCGGATAAACAAATGTCCAGTTAATCTGGCAGCATGCTTTATAGATGAGGGCACGTTTTTTGCGATTATCTCTCTAGCCACGGATTCTTCTACTAACGAGTCTTACTTAGTATTTCCTAGATCAAATAAATGTACGAAATGACACCACGCACTTGTACTTCAATCCAACCATATTTATTAACGATAAGTACTGTTGAAATAGATTTCTTTTATTTATTAGGGGTCAGAGAAGCTAAATGATTCTATAATTAACAAATCATATCAATAGTAAATCTATGGATGGAAACCGATTTGTCATGTAGTTATGAATCAAAAAGAAATATGGAAAAGAGAGATTAATTTGTGCGCGGAGCGAACTCATGACCAAAATAATTAGTATGGGATTCACAGTCAGACCCCATAGCCACTCGTCCAATCTATTCACTGAAATCGTTCTTCCTATTTTAAAACATACTTGTCACAAATAGTATGAGTTGACTGAATCTATTATTTTTGTTATTTATATATTATTCTTCCATATGTCGAACTATTAAAAATCACGTACTGTACTCAATGTATGAAAAACATAAAAATTTACAGTAAGGATTGCTTTTTCGCGCGAAATACCTCGACAAATTTGATTTTTAATTTTTTTAACTACATCGCACAATTCCAAAAAATCTGAAAGATGTTGGGGACTATAGTTATGATAATACGCTGTTATCGTAAAAAATATAAAAGTAGTGCTCTTGCAACTTCACTACGAAACTGCATTTTTCAGATTTTTTTAGGGTTTTTCATTTTGTACCCCTGAACTCTGCAATAAGAAAATCCGGAGAAATTCTCTAACGTATATCACTACATTCCTAATATTTCAAATTTTTCTTAGAATTTTTTCTTGCCATTAAGTAGGACAAATATGGCAAAAACTGATATTTCATTTCTTCCCCATTACTACCCCCTAGATCGAGAAGATGGTTGAAAGTTGGTGTGAAAGCTTTTCTTTGGCTACGTTACCAAATGGTACATCAAAAGTCTAACTTCGTTCAAGGTCACTTTTGACCTCCTTATCCGGCTATAACTTTTTACTTGTGTGGGGCGCGAACTCGCGACCAAAATATTTCGTACGGATTTCATAGTCGGACCACCAACCGCTCTCATGCTATCGTTGCGATGAATTGTCACAGCGGCAATGCGGCAACGCTGTCTCCGATTCTTGGCAACGTTGCTGCCTTGAGACGATTTGTCCCCTTGTCCCGCTAACGCACAATAAACAGCAACGAATTACTTTACGCATTCGTGAAAGAAATCGAAAGTGGCTTCGCCTCGTATTCGTCAGGCAGCTACAGTGCAGTGATCACTTGATGCCGAGGCAAGCCGATTGGCTGTCGCATATTAGCGACACCTTCAGTCACACGTATTATATTCATTGGCTGAATCGGTCACGCGTACAAGTCTACTGCGTGACAAAGGATGCGAAACGAAACACGTCGAGGTAAAGTGAGATAGGACGACTTGGAACTACAACTGAATCACATTGGCGTAAACCTAATTTTTTTTCTCGCGAGGATGTGGGGAAATCTTGAAGAAGCTACCTGGCAGGGTCCGCTCTCGCGAATCCTTAGCGAATATGAAGGACCTACTACTATGCATGTAGCATCCAAGAATTCGGAAGAAAGATTTTCTACTGGCTAATGGGCGGAGCGAGCGACCAGCTCCCCTTGCCCCTGTGCCGTTCAGCTTGCTGGACGCTCGCCAACAAGTCATCACTGCACTGTACATGCTTGTAGGTAATGAACTTACTGTAACGAAATCTACCATGCTTACGAAATCTGTGACGTCACGTGTTGAGACTACCCCCTTAACCATTCCGCTGAGATAAGGGAACGTAGGATAAGTCACCGTCGCGTTACCTCTTGAGGGCTCTGATTCGCTCAAAATTTATAAACAATCCATCTCCCGTGTAGTATTTTAAGGAGTACAGTACCGTGCTCGCTCTCAAAGGATCACTTCTGAATCATTATTGTTTCAGATCTTGAAGAAGGCGTCTCTATTACCGTTTGTGATCAGCGATTGAATAGTCGTAAGGTGCATGATCGGGTAATCTGCTGTTGTACACCTACCAATTTCTACTCAATCTTTTGTAAACAGCGCATCAGCATTAGTCGTCTAATATTTTGTTAGTTCGTCATGATAATATCATTAGTCAATCAGCGCATCAGTATCAGTTATTTTGTGCAGTAGTCAGTCATCATAAACCTTTATCCTAGTCCTTTGTACAGTATCCCTTACCCAGTCTCTTCGACGCCATTCCTAGTCTCCTAGATTGTATAAATGTATCACAGATTCTGAAAAATTTCACTAATCAGTATCCAACACCCCGGTGCATGTTGAGCTAGAGTTCGTTAGAGTTTTGTTCGAAAACCTAAGTCACGAAAAGACTCAGTACCACGTATATTTTTATAAGTTTTCTTCTACTTTTCTTTGTATTTTAATTTTAATAATCTCAAATAATTTGAAGTAGCTAGTGTGCAATATTTAAATTTTTGTTAAATTCATTACTCAACATTAACGATCTTTTCTCCATTGGCAGGAGCCAACAATTAAATCAAAGAAAGGATTAAAGCAACGCAAAAACACGTGTATATATATATATATATATATATATATATATATATATATATTCATAATGAACCATAGATCTGCCATATACATTATTGTAATATTGGTGAGTTTTGAATAATTTTACTCTATAATACAATATTGCTTAGGATCACAATTGGTAATGGCAATTTAATGCTTTATCATTGTGGAATTTCCCTAAAATTATCATTCCTGCGATTCATAATTCTATTTGTACAATAGTTGTAAAACTTCTAACCACGACATATTATGTGAACAAACTCCACACATACAATCGCTAATATAAGTGCTCCTATAATCGAATTTGTACTTACTTGATAGATTTATAATTCACTTTATAAATTCTTTTATGTTCATATTATTGTATGAACTTCTTACTTTTGATTTACAATATATTAGACTTACTTTATATATTTTAAATTTGTTAATCTTCATTTCTACATTTTCTATTAATATTTATTTATTGCCTCCAACTCGACATTAACGACTTCAATACCAGGAACCCTTATGAAATTATACAATCACGAACTTACAGAAACTTTTGGAATACAATTTATCAAATAGAGATTTTTCTAAAATTTCCTTCTCTGATCCATTACTGCAGTTATAACTAACACCCCCGTTCGGACTCGCCCGTACATAACACTGACGATAAATGTCGCCGCTTGTTGCGTGTTTCCATCCGGATTGGTAAAGAGGTAAGTAAAATATGGAATACACGGTACCGCAGGGCAACTGACAGAAATGTTCCTCCAGTTAGGACAGTTTGTTACTGTTGTAAGGTTGGCTACTGTGTGTATATGTAGGCCGTCGTATTGTACAAGGCGGCGATTGGTCAGTATGTATCCTGTTGAGCTAAAGCATGTATCGTGTATGAAGAATAATAAAATATAATCCGAAGACATTATTAAAGCTTGTGTCATTAGCACTGTCACCCTGTAATGGAACAGTTATCCGATTCAGAATCGCATTGTCGCCGTCGATATCCACGCGGGTAAATGTATATATACAAAAATGTCGAGAAAAGTGACGCTGAGTAATGATTTAATTCTCCAATTAATCAAAGAATATAGAAAGTTTGAATGTTTGTAGGTGCTTTCAGACGAAGCGTATAAATGCAGAAATGTTAAAGTTTGGATAAATTTGATGCAGTACTAGTAAAAAGAAAAAAGGAAAAATCTGATTGCATAGTTTTAGAGAGAACGCAGAAGACTGCAATACCTGAAAAATTAAAAGCAGGAGCTTATTAATTGTTGTAACTGCGAGAAGCAAGTCTTCTTCACTCATTTTCAGTCTTCAGAGATTTTGTCCAACTTTTGCCCAGTTTTTTTAATGGTCGTATTGGAATACAAGGACTTTGGAGTATTTTTGTACCTCCTCATTTTAGGTACTTTTTCAATTGTAAAAATTGTAGAAGTATGACTTGATGATAGGTCGAGTAATTTTATCGCATGTATGTCATAATCGACGTTTGCTATCGCTTAATTGAATAAATCCGGAATTTTGTTTATATCTGATAGTTAATAAGTGGATCTCCCTGACGAATATTCTTTTAATTGGCTGTTAATTATATAACAAATTCACTCTGCTTCATATTTCTAACACACATAATAACAAAATATCATTCTAAATATAATCATAGTACGTTTTAAATAGTATTTTATATCTTTTTTATGCAAAAAAGACGAATTTGTTATCAAACCTGTTGTGTTACCTATGTTATAAATATGAAACAAATCAAGGATATCAATTGTACAATGTTTTAAAAAAATTATTGTTTTATAAATTACATATCAGTTTATCAATAAAGAATACTTGAGGAGTTATTAAAAAAAGGGCCTATCTGCTAAAACCGTATTTCAATAGATTAAAAATTGAACCTTTTCTTTGTCTGTTGAGTCACGACATTGCTGAAAAGCTTATACAAACGATATTGCATAATCCTAATCTTGAATGTAGTATAAAATGACGGCAAGAAGAGCAATTGCTCTGCTTTTAATAAAATATAACAAAACTTTTAAAAAATTACTTTGGAGCACCGTTTCCGAAATACCAACTTTTCGTATGATATTAGACATAAAAAATAATTACATACATATAATATTTGACTAAAAACACATTTTGGTACACATAATCCTATGTAAGTGTCTATGTATACATACACGATGGGACAGCTTGGCCCAGGTTTACGATAGGTCAACCATAACGGGAAGTGTTGGGTTGCGTTCCGTCTCTTAATAGGTTCGGAGCTCGCGACTTAAAGAGAAAAGTGGACAGTATTTAAAATGTGTTTTCGAAGTACGAGCAGCGGTGACAATTAACTACTAATGTATGTTTCGTTGCGACAGTTTCTATGCAATTCATTCGGTACGACTGTTTCTGTATGACTATTTTGTATGACTCCTTTCGTGTGACTGTTCTACACGTCTGTTTTAGTGTAACTATGAGACTGTCTTAGCCCCACTCTTGGAGTTTGCAATTTCTCACTGATTGGTTCCTTCCAATTTTTGGGCAGTTCCAATCAGCGGGCCTAGTTTGGAAAGACACACCTTCCCTTACGCTCTCGGCGTGTTTCCCTGAGGAAGGGGTCGCGGATTTCACCAAGGGGGCGAAACGTAAGAATTTGACGGGGGTGGGCGACACATCTGGTCAACACCTGGGACGGTTTCCTTGCCCCTTGCATCGGCCGCGGAAACCGTTGGGTGACCCATGGTTCTTGAAGACTGCTCAGGCCGTGAAGGTTTACGACAGGGTAATAGCTATTGAGGCTAATGAAAAGTATGCGAATGAAACTAAAAGCTATACAAATGCTATGGCAAAAGAGTAAAAATCCGGGAATTGTACCATCTGGCGAGTGTCGTCCAGATGGCAGAAAAACTAAATTAACGAATCCTCAAAAATAGCGGTACTTCTAATCCTTGCCATAAACCTCCTACAAAATTAGCCTGAACAGAAAGGTTGCTGTAAGCCTGCCGTGAACCGGGGCCCTGACCCAAACATTTGGCGTGCAGACGGAGAAAGTTCGGAGGGAAACCCCGCAAATTTTCCCCACGTGCGCGATGCCGGAAGGTCCAGCAGCGAGCCTCGTAACGTTGGGGGTAGTAGCGGCTAGGAAAGGGCGCTGGGCCTATAAATATACCGGACGACGAGTCAAGAGAGCGTTTTTGTTCACGAAGACACTACGAATAAAGCGAAACGGAGAGATTGAAGTCGAGAGAGCCATCCTTACACATATTACTTTAATCCTCAGTATTAGATTAACTTATTACTATAATTTCAAATATTACTTCTTTTCAAGCCTTATGACAATACGGGCTATTGACAACACGGACTGTGAGCACGAGGAGGGGGAGGGGGAGGGTGGGCTGGTTCAATTTCTGACGAGGCAATCATGGAAACCCTTCAAATTTCTCCTTCCAAATTCTTTCCACCCGTGACCTTCAACTTTGGTTTTCGGAATGATATCAATTTAGAGTTACACGTACTTTTGCTCTGATTCCAAAAGTTCGATTCGAGTCATCAAGCTGGTCATTGACACAACGGATTCATACATTCAAACTGATTCCATCAAAAACTCTTTGAGACTCTTCAAAATCATCGATCTTAGATTTTTCAACACTCGTTCAAACTGTACATTCAACTAGATTCTATTACCGATTAATCAATCGTCTATAGACCATACAGTCTGTACATACATTATTTATAGTATATTTGTTGTAAATACTGTGAATATATCATATTTAAACCTAACTAGCTGTACATCATTAATTTGCGGTGCAGCATACTCTCAACCCGAGAGGTTCGTTCAGAATCACGATGCTCGGTACATAACAGAAATAATGACAAATATATGTAAGAGACTTTTTTAACATTTATTCAAGAGGAAACAGATTATAATTCCTGCTTAATAAAAATACATAGTTATGTCAATATTGGAGATAATTATTTATAAATTCATTTGTTGTATAGAGAAATTTAATTTTCAATAATCTTTTTTAATTTTGTAGACTTGCTTTTATCCAAAAAGCGTAATAAGCTTTTAATATCCTTAACCTTGCAAGGTGGGGCTCAATGCTACCATGCCCCAAACTACCCTCGTTTTTTGTCAATAAGTAATATATGTGGCCAATAATGAATCTGTAAAATTTCGTTCACAATAGTAAACTGCAGGTACTTAAAAATGTAATTACCACGTCACTAAAATTTGTCGTTTGCTATGTCGCGCTTATCTTTTTGACGGATTGTAATTATTATGTCATGATTTTGCGCGTTGGGGTCAGAAATCCCAATAAAAAAACATTACTATGTAATTCACATAAAAACGAAGGAAGAGTTTCAAACAATTTGAATAATTTTCTACAAACATTGTGCTCTACCTTCTATGAAAATAAAATGTAATATTTTGTTTTTATTTTATAACGACTATAAGTAATTATACATTAGCACCGTTTAATTCAACTCGGGGAATATGTTCTAATGAGAATTATTTAGACAACATTTCTTGTATTTTTACTTTATACGAAAAGCATTTATTGCATGTCACGTATTTTCTTGAAGCATATAAAAGATCAACACGAGAAACGGAAAAATAAAAATTATATTTGATTTTTGGTTGTATTTTAGCCAATTTGATTTTCATTGCTGTTATTTTCGACTCACAATCAGTCAGTAAATGTTTTCTTTTTACGCTATTGTAATTCTCATAGTTCTGTAGTAATACTTTCGGACTCGAAGTCCATATATTGGGAATTGGTGACATTTTTGTCATTATTAGTAGCATGTATTGGTTTTTAGTTATTAATATCAGGTGTTCGGAATCGATATTCCTGCACTTTTAGAGGCTAAAAAATTCATCCCTGTATTGCCGCTGTAAGACGGCTTACGGTAACAGATGTTTAAATCGGCACATGTATATAAATGTACAAATGCACTTCTCTTACGATTTACTGATCGACAAGGCTGTGATAGGAAAACACGAGTGACCGCTACGACGATTCGAACGAGATTGTTTTTGAAAAATATGGAATCCAATGTAATCCAATGAAACCATGATGATATATTATAGGCTATTCAGGATTAGATCAACTTTTTGTTTCCAAAAATATAGAAAAAAATATGCAATCACATTGGCAATTGCTTAAAATGTATTAATTTTTCACCTGTTGAAGGTTATTTGCAAAACAAGCAGAAAAGATATTCCCACTCCCTATCGAAAGGTAATCTTCCGTTCTCAACTATCATATAGATTGTAGATCATTGCGGTCCTTTACAAAGAAGTACATAGTAGAGATCATATATTTATTTTAACGATAGTTGCAGGTTTCACTAAATCTGTTAAGTTATATAGTTGTAAGTCAATCGCTACAAAAGAAATTATAAAAAATGTAGAATATTTCAGATAATGTAGTAAACCACGCAAAATAATTAGTGACCGTGGTTATTACCTCATTTTTATATTGAATTTATTTAAGGAATTTGTAAACGAAGACCTCATTAATCGTGTATTAAATGCAACAGGAACGCCCTGATCGAATGGGCAAATTGAAAAGTATCATAGAATGATCACATCTATGTTAATTAAATAAAGCGAAACTCCAAAAAATTGGAATAAAGTTCTTGAATCAGTAGAACTGAAGTGTTTGCTACTACACATGTGGAGTAAATCAACTAGGTCCAACGAATCATAATTTAAAATCCATATTAGCTAATTTTATCTAGTTTGTTTAAAATGATAGGCAATTAGATAACATGTATCACCAGACAAATAAAATGTTGATTTAGTGACAAAGGGGAAGTACTGAGGCGTACAGCAAATGTTCTAAACCGGGAACTACATATAATGTTGACGATTATGTAATGATCCGTAATCATGACGTTACACCTGATATAAATGAAAAATTAAATCCGAAATTTAAAGAACCGTATCAGATTATGAAGGCCCTCAATTATGGTCACTACGTGATTAGCGATATTGAAGGACTTCAATTATCTCGTACACCATTTACCACTGTAATCGATCCAGATCAAATGAAATCGTGGATCCGTAGTGATGAAAACCATAATGAATAATATTATTTCCTTCTTTTTCATATTTCATGTGTTATTTTAAGTTTGTATTCTACGTATTATACTGGCTGTGTCTATTTTATGTATCATTTGATTCATATAATTATTTTATGTGTGTGTTTCCTAGCAAAAAATCCATATATTTTGTTGCATACTTTGTTAATACAAATTCTGCACTTATCTTACTTTTCACGTATTTTATGTTTTATGTCATGTCGTTTTACTTTACTTATCAAATTATTTGCGCTCTGTTTTAATGATTCTGTTTGTAAAGAGTTGGTAGAAATATGAATGCGATAATGTTCCTCTGTTCATTATTTTGCTACATGAGAGAAGACCGTTATTTGTCAGGACTGCCAGGGTTTGTTTGCATACTACCGAAATACTGTCACCTACCCAATCACTGCCACTATAAGCTATTTTGTCTAAAATTTCAACGAAATCCTAAAATATTATGCATGAAAAAATCTAACATTGCATTCTAAGTACAGTGAATATAATAAAATAAAACAACACTTAAGATTCTTTATCACTGTTTTATAGAAAATGATAAAAAAATGTATGTCGATTAAAAGTGCGAGAACGATGACTGTTCTACTATCAAAGGAAAGTTAAGGTACTAAAGAGGAGGTTTTTATTGTAATAGTTGAGTTGTAAATATAAGGAAAGATGAGTTTTTTAGGTTCTATAATCTTCGTAGAATGTAATGACAATAATAGTTTAACGATTTATTTAATTATTTTTATTTAATATTGAAGTGACAGTAACTGGTATAAACAATTTACATAATTGCTCTTGGAAACAAACGTGTATATATTATATATTCGTTTATATATATATATATATCGTTTATATATATTCGAGGTTTTCAATAAATGTTTCTAACAGGTGACAGTAAATGAGGTACCAGTAATTGAATTAGCAATGACAGTATTAGCTCGGGCGTTGTTTTCGTTAAATTAGTGAATATACAAACAACAATAGGGGTTTTAAGGATCTCATTTTTTTCTTACAGTAAGGACACTGAATCGTAACAGACAAAAAAAAAATACGTGATTTTGATGAATGAATAATATAAATAGTGCAATGAAGTCATAGTTGATCATTCAGGCGGCAATAATTGGGTCATTTACCGCATCTGTCGAAAAATTCGAATCATTTCAAACATGTTTCGAAGTATAAAATTCTTGAAAATCTTGATAGGTTTAAAAATTTTGAAAAATTCGATAGATGTTAAGAATTGGGTAATAATTTAATATCTTATAAGCACTTCCAATATGTATTTTTTTCCAAGCAATACTACTTACATACAGTGTTAAGGAAAGTTTAATAAATTCAAGTTGTCATAAACACCCTTATTTATATTATTCGTCTGTATATTTTGAAGTATGTATTGTGAATGTCCTATAGAGAAAGTGAGGGTAAGGAAAACAGAACGGGAAATAGAAATACAAATTGCGTACCAGCAAATTACTTCTTCATATTAAAAATATTTCGAAACCTTCAAGACATGCAAGATTTTCAAGATTTCCAAGATATAACGAAATTTTAAGGGTTTAAAATCCAAACCTTTGACAGTTTTAAGCTTCAAATCATGTTCGAAGTGATTTAAATGTTCAGAATCCTAATAAACTTCGAATCACAACGAAGTTGACATTCGAATGCCCGTCGCTGTTTACATGATCTCTACCCACGTCACTTGAAAATTCTGAAAGTCCGTTTTAATGAAGAGGCTGTGCCTATACTTCGTCCAACGAAGATATCTTCATCTTTATATGTACATTGACTGTGAATATTGACGTTCAATATGCTTCATCACTTAGGCGTTTGTTTTTCTTTACCATATCGTCTCGTTGAACCACATATAGTGCACTGTCACGCTACATTAATGGTCGCAGATTATTAGAAGTGCACTCTCCCTATTTTTTCTGCTTTACAGAACCTCTCGGTTAAGGGACCTGCACGACACAATCTTGGTCAGTAAATTATACAGGATATACATCAGGTAGACATGTTTGTAGGGGAGAAGGTGAGGATATGAGCCAGGGATCTAATATGGACTGTGACAAGATATGTCGAGAATTAAATCAAATACAACAATAATTAATGTTCCCTGTCATCGTCATACAAAACATCCCGTATGTTTTTCCAGCTAACAAGTGGAAGTATCTGTTTTCACTCGTCTAAAGTTTTCTCAGAAATGATTCATTCATTTTTTCTTATAATAATTGATAAATGTAATGTGCTATATATAAAGGTACAAATTACTTTGGATAAAGTTCCAAGGAGCCCAGGTCGCCGATTAAGGTGAAATTTGGAGGGGTGAGGGGGGGGGGGGCTAAATACCAAATTTCAATGACAGGTCTTTAATAGTTTCCAAGATATTAATTCGAATAACGCATTGAATCTTGCCTATACGCGCGTGCATGGGCTAGTGCTGCATAAGCGGTGTGCTGCCACTTGAGTACTGCTCCCATAGACACGTAGCCCTTGCCCTCCTGCTGTTTCTATAAACCCAGGATGCAACATATCTAACATATTTGTGTCTATCGATATCGGTAATGTTGGTGTCTACAATCCGATATTTACAATTTAACACGTTCACGACGACGCGTACCACCGGTGGCTCACGCTTGATTCTCCCATCAGGCGACGAGTAACACTGGTGGCACGCACTTATATGTCCCATCGAGCGGCGCGTATCACCGGTGACTTACGCTCGAGTCCAAAAATGTAACACCATAAATATAGTTCGTTTAGTAACTAGAAAAAATTGTAATATAGTTGAAAACGAAAATTTAAGGTATATTAATTGAAATTTTGTTTTGCGTGTCTTATCTTAACAAAATAAGTACAGTGGTGAAGAAGGGGTAGTAGCGCCGGCAGGTGAAGTAAGGCATGAATACGAGCGCCGTTCCACTGCGAGAAACACAAATAGCAGCGCCGCGGCGCGCCATCGTAAACGTGTTAAAACTGAAATGCGTGGAGGGGCGCCACCCCCTTGCCGCCCCGTCGGACCCAGCACAGCAATATAACAATTCCCAACCTTAACCTGATCTAGCGTCTATTTTAGAAATAAACTTCGTTATATTGTATTATAAGTTAATAAAAACTTATTTGTCAACTATAATTAACAACTTCCCCCTTTAAGGCGGTAGTCCCCAATGGCGGCCGGGCATGTCAGAGAGTTGACTTTACCGACAAAATGAGCTAAAAATATGGGTTTGCGGGGTTCGACTTTTCGTCCTCATATAAGAGAATTTTGGGTCGAAATACGGCTCATTCGAAAGAGGAAGCTTCAATGCAGTGCGCTCTGGTCGTCATTTGATCCGATTATGTTGATGCTCAATAATATGAGCGTGGAAATGTGGAGCAAATATTTACAACTTGACAGCCGCCGAATTTAAGCAATTTTCGTATACAAAGAGAATGTTCTCAATGAAATGAGGACCAGGGCGCACTGCGTTGAAGCCTCCCCTTTCAAATGAGCTATCGTTCGACGCAAAATCTTCTTATTTAAGAACGAAAAGTCGAACCCCGCAAAAGCATGCTTTCCCGTGTGATTTCGCCATATTGATGATGATACAGAGCAAAAACGTGTAAATTTTAGTTCGGCTGTTCTCCGCGAGGAGGCACCTAATCGGAAAGACCCAATGAGAGTTGGCGCGAGTGTAGCAGCAGCTCGCTGTACTACTCCACATTGAAGCCTGTCTATACGTGTGTCGTCACGCTTTTCGCCACTGCAATAGCTCGCACCTCGTTTTGTTTTGAGCACGGCAAGCGGCACCGCGATATGTTTATGCACAGAAAAACGAAACAAACGGCGCTGCCTTGTAGACGCAACGCGTCCCCCGCACACATATAGACACAGTACAATGTAGTTGTACAATCATTTTTTTTAGATTTTGAAATGTGATATATGATAATATTTGTTGACGAATGTGTTCGAATTTTTTTTGCTGCAAAACTTAGGTGTAAAAAATGAAGTCTTATACAAATTTTAAAAATGAATATTTTGTAGTAAAGTTGTAAGAGCACTACTTTTATACTTTTATCATAATAACACACTATTATCCCCAATTTTTTTTGATTTTCTGAAAAAGTACACCATGGTTCAAAAAAACAAAAATTAACTTTTTCAAGGTATTTAACGCGAAAAAGGGACCGTTACTTCAAATTTTTATATGCCCGTTATGCAGTGAGTAGCGCACGTGATTTTTAATATTTCTACATTCGGAAGGAAAATACATAAACAGAAAAAGTTACAGCTACACGAAGGAAGTTACCAAACTCAAAAATTCTGAAACTCGGTAAACAAATAGTGTAGGTCCCCAGTAACACAAAGCTATTTTTCGTGAATGTTAATTTTCACTTTTAGGGAGTGAAATCAACCCCCAAAGTTTTAGTTTTTTTTATATTTTTGACTATAATATTGTAATGATAACGGATAGGACAAAACTTTAAAGGGGTATATGGTTCAGTTTTTTATGCTCTACAACCCCACTGCGATAAAAGGTATGCTCATAGTGCAATATGTTTTAAATACTCAAATTCTCCGTTTTTTATTGCATAACGGTAAATGATAGAAATGGTTATATTATATAACAAAAAGTATTCATTTAGAACGATCTAAAGGAGTATAAAATAAAATCATTTTTTTGTTTACGTCGTTGTTAAAAACAATTAATTACCGTTATTCGTATATGCCTACGTTTTTGTTCGTCTCATCACTGTGTTTGTATTTTTCAGCATAAAGAAGGTGTGTTCTATCATATTTGAAGGTCTAGTATATATTTCATTTTGAAAGCTTAATTTAAAAAAATTTATTGCGCGTGTATATGGAACTTTTTGCAACGCCTTTTCTCGGGTGATTATTCGGAACCATCACGATCAGGATCTCCCTCTCAAACAGGCAGAAAGCTCTTCACCCATGCTGAACCTGTATATGTATGTTCAGAAAATGTTTGCATTAACTAGCTAAAGAAATATGTAAGAAATAAAGCATTATTTGATATGTGGGAGAGGGTGATCGCGATAATCATTCGAGAATAGGCGTTTTTGCAATATATTTCATGTACACGTGTAATACAATTTTTTATACAAATTGTTAAGTATAGAATATATATTCGACCATGAAGTATAATTGAAAATACATATTTTGGCGTGAAAAATGCAAATAGAATGAAGAATCGACCAAAAACATATCAAGATGCGTATAACGGTAATTAATTGTTTTTAACAAAGACGCAAACAAAAAAATTATTTTATTTTATATTTCGTTAAATCGCTCAAAATAGAAACTTTTTAGTGCATAATAATCATTTCTATAATTTACCGTTATGCACAAATACGAATAATTTGTTTCTTTAAAAAAAATTGGACAATAGGGATAACTTTTATTGCCGCAGGGTTGTAGATTATAAGAAAACTGAATAATTTATTCTTTTGGAGTTTTGTCCTATCTCTTACCATTATAAAGTTATACTGAGAAAACTATGAAATGCCAAAACTTTGGAGATTGATTTCACCCTCTAACAATGAAAATTAACACCGACGAAAGATAGATTAGTATTACTGGGTCCTACAGTACTTACTTGTGCATCGAGTTTCAGAATTTTTGAGTTCGATGACTTTCCTTATCGTTTATCTGAAGCTATTTTACATGACTATATTTCGAAGTTACAAAGTTGATTTCAATGATTACATTGGCAGAGTGACTATGGTGTCAAACTGTAAAACACGTACTAAACATTTTGGTCATAAGTTCGTGCCTTGCACAAGCGCAACTTTTTTCTCTTACATTTTTTTCAATCCTTAACTATACAATATGCAAATATGTAACAATAATTTAAAAACATGTGAAAGATATTTTAAAAATATATTACTCTGAAGTATACACAGAAATAATTTAGGAGCATATTTTCCACAATCGTTTCTGTAGCCACGAATTCTTCTACTCATGGGTATTACTTCGCATTTCCTAGATCAAGTAAATATATGGAATGATGCATTGTACTTTTACTTCAAGTCAACTCCATTTATTACTGATAAGTACTATTGAATTAAAGTTTATTTATTTATTAGGTGTCGAAGAATCCAAATAATTCTGTAATTAACAAGGTAAATGAATAGTAAAACTGCAGAAGGAAACAATATTATCATGTAGTCAGGAATTGATAGAAAAACTTAGAGAACAAAATTTAACTTGTGTGGGGCGAGAACTTGCAACCAAACCATTTCGTGTGCACTTCACAATCGCACCATAAACCGCTCTCGTGCAATCATTGCGATGAGTTGTTACGGCGGCAACGCGGCAACACCGCCGTTGATTCATGGCAACGCTGCTGCCTTGAGACGATTCCCCCCCTTGCCCCGCTATTACACAATAAACAGCTGCGTATTACTTTACGCATTCGTGAAGGAAAACGATAGTGGCTCCGCCTCGTATTCGTCAGGCAGCCACATGCTTGTAGGTAATGATCTCGCTCTAACGAAATCTACCATGCCTACGAAATCTGTGACGTCACGCGAGGGGACTACCGCCTTAAGGGGGTAGTCCCAACACGTGACGTCACAGATTTCGTAAGCATGGTAGATTTCGTTATAGAAAGATCATTACCTACAAGCATGTAGCTGCCTGAGGCGGAGCCACTTTCGATTTTTTTCACGAATGCGTAAAGTAATTCACAGCTGGTTATTGTGCGACAGCGGGGCAAGGGGTGAAATCGTCTCAAGGCAGCAACGTTGCCAAGAATCGGAGACAGCGTTGCCGCATTGCCGCTGAGACAATTCATCGTAACGATAGCATGAGACCGGTTGGTGGTCCGACTATGAAATCCGTACGAAATATTTTTGTCGCAAGTTCGCGCCCCGCGCAAGTTAAAAGGTACAGCCGGATAAAGGGGTCAAAAGTGCCCTTGAACCAAGTTAGACTTTTGATGTACCATTTGATAACTTAGCCAAAGAAAAGCTTTCACACCAAGTTTCAATCCTCTATCTCGATTGAGGGGGTAGTAATGGGGACGAAATGAAATATCAGTTTTTGCCATGTTTGTCCTACTTAATGGCAAGCAAAAATTCTGAGAAAAATCTGAAATATTGGAAATGTAGTGATATATGTTCAAAGAATTTCTCCAGATTTTCTTATCGCAGACTTTAGGTGTACAAAATGAAAAACCCTAGAAAAATCTGAAAAATGCAGATTTCGTAGTGAAGTTGCAAGAGAACTACTTTTATATTTTTACGATAACAACGTATTATTATAACTTTTGTCCCCAAAATCTTTCAGATTTTTTGGAATTGTGCGATGTAGTTGAAAAAATTAAAAATCAATTTTGTCGAGGTATTTCCCGCGAAAAAGCAATACTTACTGTAAATTTTTGTTTTTCATGCAGTGAGTACCGTACGTGATTTTTAATAGTTCTACATCAGGAAGAATAACATATAGATAACAAAAATAATAGATTCAGTCAACTAACACTATTTACCACCAGTATATCTTGAAATAGGAAGAACAATTTCAGTGAATAGATTGGCAGAGTAGTTATGGGGTCTGACTGAAAATCCCATACTAATTATTTTGGCCGTGAGTTCGCTCCGCGCACAAATTAATTCTCTTTTACCACATTTTTCTTTTGATTCATAACTGCATGACAAATCAGTTTCCACCAATAGATTTACTATTTATATGATTTGTTAATTATAGAATCATTTAGCTTCGCTGACACCTAATAAATAAAAGAAATCTATTTCAATATTACTTATCGTTAATAAATATGGTTGGATTGAAGTACAGGTGCGCGGTGTCATTTCATACATTTAAAGGATCTAGAAAATGCTAAGTAATACTCGTAAGTAGAAGAATCCGTGGCTAGAGAGACAATCGCATAAAACGTACTCCGAAATTATCTGTGCGTATATTTCAGAGTAAAATATTCTTAAAATTTCTTTAACATATTTTGAAATTATTGCCACTTATTGGCATATTGTATAGTTACGAATAAATGAATAACGAACTTATGACCAAAATGTTAAGTATGGGTTTACAGTCTGAATACGTAGTCACGCTGCCAATCCAATCATTAAAATTATCTTTCCAACTTTAAAATATAAATATGTGATATAGTTTCAGTTAACTGAATTTACAACTTCTATTTACAATAGACTCCCGATTATCCAGCCCCATTTGAACCAGCCTCCGTTTTATCCGACCACATTTTTGTTGATATGAAATATTTTGTAATTATTCACTTTCTTGCGTAATTATTGTCACATGTATTTGTAATTGTTTAAATTCGTAACCTCATATTAATTTTTTTCCATTCGTACTAAATCTCTGAGTACAGTATTCCACACTTCTTAAAATATAGATAGAGATGAGAAAGTGAGTCAGCAAAAGGAAAGATTGCACTTGTAAGTACTATGAAGTATGTTGAATAGGAAGTAGATTCATCAGCAATTGACATATCATTTTTGAGAAAGTGGCGTGACATCACATTAACGAAAGAAACGAAATAAAAGAAACAGAAAAGATTACCAAGTTTTTTGTGAAAGATGAAATTAAACAAATACTACATACATATTACGTAGCATTATATTATATTGAGATGGTGCGATTGTATATATGTACCGTATGTTCATACGTGTGTATAAATATTAAACATTATCAATATACTTAATATTAATTTTTTAGTATAAACATAACAATCTATAAAGCATGCAGCCAGATTAACTGGCCATTTGTTTATCCGGCCGAGATCTCGCCCCGCAGGGGCCGGAGAGTCGAGAGTCTACTGTATATGTGTATATTGTTCTTCCGAATGTAGAAATATTAAAAATCACGTAATGCTGTCACTGCATAAGGAACATATATAAATTTAAAGTGAAGATTGCTTTTTCGCTAGAAAAATATCAAAAAGATTGATTTTTGATTTTTATGACTACGGTTCACTTTTCCAATAGATCTAAAAAATTGGGGGTAATAGTTATAATAATATATTGTTACCATAAAAATATAACAGTAGTACTTTTACAACTTCACTACGAAATCTGCATTTTTCAGATTACTCTAGATATTTTCATATGTTACACCTAAGTTTTGCAGGAAACAATTCCGAAAATATTCTCCAGTATATGTTCCCATACATATTACTTTTCAAAATGTAAAAGGAAACGATGATACAGCTACATTGAACTCCGCCTATGCGAGTGTCGTGGACGCGTTGCGCTGAGTTGCGTCTAAAAGGCATCGCTGCTTGATTTGCTTTTCTATAAATATATCGCGGTGTCGCTTGCCGGGCGGAAAACAAACGCGCAACAATCTGTTGTAGGCAGAAAGCGTCGACGACGCACGTACAGGCGAGGTTGAATGCAGTGGTACATGGAGCTACTCCTATACTCGCAGCCAGCTGTCATTTTGTATGGATGATTAGGCGCCCCTCGTGCATAACAGCTGAACTAAACTTTATACGTATTTTGCTCTGTTTTATCTTCAATATGGCGACGTCATCCGAGAAAGCATGCCTTTACGCGAAACAACTTTTCGTCGTTATATGAGAAGCTTTTGATTCGAACGATAGTTCATTCGAAAGAGAAACCTTCAGCGCGTGTCGGTCAGGTATTCATTTCATGCAGATCATTCTCTCCGTACCAAAAAAATGCTTAGATACGACGACTATCAAGCCGCCGATTTTTGCTCCGCATTACAACGCTTATATTACTACATATCAACATAATTTGATCACAAGACTACCTGACCGAACCGTGCTGAACCCTCCCCTTTCGAATGAGACATATTTCGACACCAAATTCTCCTTTATAAGGACGAAAAGTTGTTTCGCGCAAACCCATATTTATGGCCCATTTTGTCGGTAAAGTCAACTCTCTGCCATGCCTGGGACTACCGCCTTAATGCCGTTAGCTTTTTCAAATAAGATCAAATTCGCGATGAAGTTTGTTTTTTACAATAGACTAGAAACCACATGAGCTCATGCAGACTTAAGGCGGTACACCCAGGCATGTCAGAGAGTTGACTTTACCGACAAAATGGGCCAAAAATATAGGTTTGCCTCATACAACTTTTCGTCCTTATATGAGAGAATTTTCACTCGAACTAGGACTCATTCGAAACAGGATGCTTCAACGCAACGCGGTCAGGTAGTCTTGTGGTCAAATTATATTGATATGTAGTAATATGAGCGTCGTAAAGCGGAGCAAAAAGTGACATCTTGACAGTCGTCGAATGTAAGCATTTTTTTGATACGGAGATAATGATCTGCATGAAATGAATACCTGACCACGTTGCGTTGAAGTCTCCCCTTTCGAATGAGCCATCGCTCGACTCAAAAGCTTCTCATATAAGGTCAAAAAGTTATATCGCGTAAAGGCATGCTTTCTCGGATGACTTCGCCATATTGACGATAAAACACTGCAAAATACGTATCAAGTTTAGTTCAGCTGCTATGCACGAGGGGCGCCTAATCATAAAGACAAAATGAGAGTTGGCTGGGACTGGAGGAGTAGCCGATGTACCACTGCATTCAACTCTGCCTATACGTGTGGCGCTGCCGCTTTCCCCCCGTAAAAGATTACCGTGCGTTTTGCTATGCGCTCGGCAAGCGCCACCGCGATATGTTTATGGAAAAGCAAAACAAGCAGCAATGCCTTTTAGACGCAACGCAACGCAGCGCATCCACGACAAAAGCATAGGCAGAATTCAATGTAGTCGTACCATCATTTTTTTTACATTTTGAAAAGTAATATGTATGGTAACATGTTGGAGAATGTTTTCGCATTCTTTTACTGCAAAACTTAGGTATAACATATGAAAAACTCTACACTAATCTGAAAAACGCAGATTTCGTATTGAAGTTGTAAAAGTGCTACATTTATATTTTTATGGTAACAACATATTATTATAGCTATTATCCCCAATTTTTATAGGTTTTTTGGAAAAGTGAACCGTAGTTATAAAAATCAAAATCCAATCTTTTGAAATATTCGCGCGAAGAAGCAATCTTCACTTTACATTTTTATATGATCTTTATGCAGTGACTGCGTTGCGTGATTTTTAATATTTCTATATTCACAAGAACAATATATAGAGCCAACTCTCGATTATCCGGCCCCTGCAAGACAAGACCTGGGCCGGATAAACAAATGACCAGTTAATCTGGCAGCATGTTTTATATATTGTTATGTTTATACCAAAAAATTAATATTAAATATATTTATAATGTTTAATATTTATACACACGTATGTACATACGGTACATATATACAATCATACCATCTCAATATAATATAATGCTACATAATATGTATATAATATCTGTTTAATGTCATTTTTCACAAAAAAGTTGGGAATCTTTTCTGTTTCTTTTATTTCGTTTCGTTCGTTAATGTGATGGCACGCCACTTTCTCAAAAATGATATGTCAATTGCTGATGAATCTACTTCCTATTCAACATACTTCATAGTACTTACAAGTGCAATCTTTCCTTTTGCGTGACTCACTTTCTCATCTCTATCTATATTTTAAGAAGTGCGGAATACTGTACTCAGAGATTTAATGCGAATGGAAAAAAAAATAATACGATGTTGCGTATTTAAACAATTACAAATACATGTGACAATAATTACGCAAGAAAGTGAATAATTGCAGAATATTTCATATCAACAAAAATGTGGCCAGATAAAACGGAGGCCGGTTCAAATGGGGCTGGATAATCGGGAGTCTATTGTAAATAGAAGTTGTAAATTCAGTTAAGTGGAACTATTTCATATATTTATATTTTGACGTTTGAAAGATAATTTGAATGAATGGATTGGCAGAGTGACTACGGGTTCAGACTGTAAACCCATACTTAACATTTTCGTCATAAGTTCGTTATTCATTTATTCGTAACTATACAGTATGACAATAAGTGGCAATAATTTCAAAACAAGTTGAAGTAATTTTAAGAATATTTTATTCTGAAGTATACGCAGAAATAATTTCGGAGCACATTTTACGAAATTATCTCTCTAGCCACGGATTTTTCTACTTACGAGTATTACTTAGTATTTGCTAGATCAAACAAATGTATGAAATGACACCACACACTTTTACTTCAATCCAACCATATTTATTAACGATAAGTACTATTGAAATAGATTTCTTTTATTTATTACGTGTCAAAGAAGCTAAATGATTCTATAATGAACAAATCATATGAATAGTAAATCTATGGAAGCAAACTGAATTGTCACGTAGTTATGAATTAAAAAAAAATATATACGAAAGAGAAAGATTAATTTGTGCGCGGCGCGAACTCACGACCAAAATAAATAATTGGGATTTAGAGTCAGACCCCATACCCACTCTGCCAACCTATTCACTGAAATAGTTTTTCCTATTTTAAGATATACTGTCCTGAAATAGTGTCACTTGACTGAATCTATTATTTTTGTTATCTATATATTATTCTTCCAGATGTAGAGCTGTTAAAAATCACGTACGGTATTTACTGCATGAAAAACATAAGAATTTAAAGTAAGAATTGCATTTTCGCGCGAAATACCTCGACAAAATTGATTTGTAATTTTTTTAACTACAGCGCACAATTCCAAAAAATCTGAAAGATATTGGGGACAATAGATATAATAGTATGTTCTTATCGTAAAAATATAAAAGTAGTGTTCTTACAACTTCACTATGAAATCTGCATTTTTCAGATTCTTTTAGGGTTTTCCATTTTGTACACCTAAACTTTGCAATAAAAAAATCCGGAAAAACTCTCTAACATATATCACCATATTTCTAATATGTCAGATTTCTCTCAGAATTTTTGCTTTCCATTAAATGGGACAAATATGGCGAAAATTGATATTTCATTTCTTCCCCATTACTACCCCCCAGATCGAGATAGAGGGTTGAAACTTAGTGTGAATGCTTTTTCTTCGGCTAAGTTGTCAAATGGTTCATCAAAATTCAAATTTGGTTCAAGGGCAGTTTTGACCCCCTTATCCGGATGTATCTTCTAACTTGTGCGTCTCAAGGCAGCAGCGTTGCCATGAATCAACGCCGGTGTTGCCGCGGTGCCACCGTGACAATTCATCGCAATGGTTGCACGAGAGCGGTTTATGGTTCGACTGTGAAGTCCATACGAAATGGTTTGGTTGCAGGTTCCCGCCCCACACAAGTTAAATTTTTTTCTCTAAGTTTTTTTTTAATTCTTGAGTACATGATAATATTGTTTCCTTCTGCAGTTTTACTATTTATTTACCTTGTTAATTATAGAATTATTTAGATTCTTCGACACCTATTAAATAAATAAACTTTAATTCAATAGTACTTATCAGTAATAAATGGAGTTGACTTGAAGTAAAAGTGCATGGCATCAATCCATATATTTATTTGATCTAGGAAATGCGAAGCATATAATGTGTTATATAGGTGTATTTCATATACCTAGGTAATGTATATATAGGTATATATACATATACCTATAAGTAGAAGAATTTGTGGCTACAGAAACGATTGCGTAAAATATGCTCCTATATTATTTCTGTGTATAATTCAGAGTAACATATTTTTAAAATATCTTTCACATGTTTTTAAATTATTGTTACTTATTTGCATATTGTATAGTTATGGATTGAAAAAAATGTATGAGAAAAACATTGCGCTTGTGCAAGGCACGAACTTATGACCAAAATGTTTAGTACGTGTTTTACAGTTTGACACCATAGTCATTCTGCCAATGTAACCATTGAAATCAATTTTCTAACTTCGAAATATAGTCATGTAAAATAGCTTCAGATACACGATAAGGAAAGTCATGGAACTCAAAAATTCTGAAACTCGATGCACAAGTAAGTACTGGAGGACCCAGTAATACTAATCTCTCTTTCGTCGGTGTTAATTTTCATTTTTAGGGAGTGAAATCAATCCTCCAAGTTTTAGCATTTCTTAGTTTTCTCAGTATAACTTTATAATGGTAAGAGATCGGACAAAACTTCAAAAGAATAAATTATTCAGTTTTCTTATAATCTACAACCCTGCGGCAATAAAAGTTATCCCTATCGTCCAATTTGTTTTAAAGAAACAAATTAGTTGTATTTGTGCATAACGGTAAATTATAGAAATGATTATTATATACTAAAAAGTTTCCATTTTGAGCGATTTAACGAAATATAAAATAAAATAATTTTTTTGTTTGCGTCTTTGTTCAAAACAATTAATTACCGTTATACGCATCTTGATATGTTTTTGGTCGATTCTTCATTCTATTTGCATTTTTCACGCCAATATATGTATTTTCTATTATACTTCATGGTCGAACATATATTCTATATTTAAAAATTTATATAAAAAATTGTATTACACGTGTAAATGAAATATATTGCAAAAACGCCTATTCTCGAGTGATTATCGCGATCACCCTCTCCCACATATCAAATATTGCTTTATTTCTTACATATTTATTTAGTTAGTTAATGAAAATATTTTCTGAACATACATATACATACATGTTGGTTATGCGTCAAGAGCTTTTTGCCCGTTTGAGAGGGAGAGCCTGATCGTGATGGTTCCGAATAATCACCCGAGAACAGGCGTTGGAAAAAGTTCCATATACACGTGCAATAATTTTTTTTAAATATATCTTTCAGAATGGAATATATACTAGACCTTCAAATATGATAGAACATACCTACTTTATATAAACAGAGTGATGAGTCGAACAAAAATGTAGGCATATACGAATAACGGCAATTAATTGTTTTTAACAACGACGTAAACAAAAAAAATGACTTTATTTTATATTTCGTTAGATCGTTCAAAATGAATACCTTTTGCTATATAATATAACCATTTCTATCATGTGTCGTTATGAAATAAAAACGGTGAATTTGCGCATATAAAAATTTGAAGTGACGCTCGCTTTTCGCGGTACACACCTTGAAAAAGTTGGTTTTTGATTTTTGAACCGCGGCGCACTTTTTCAGAAAATCAAAAAAAAATTGGGGATAATAGTGTGTTATTACAACAAAAGTATAAAAGTAGTGCTCTTACAACTTTACTACGAAATATGCATTTTTCAGATTTTTTTAGGATTTCTCATTTTTTACACCTATGTTTTGCAGCAAAAAAATTCGAAAACATTCTTCAACATATGTTACCATATATCACTTTTCAAAATGTAAAAAAAATGATTGTACAACTACATACATTGTACTCTGTCTATAAGTGTACGGGGGACGCGTTGCGTCTACAAGACAGCGCCGTTCGTTTCGCTTTTCTGTGCATAAACATATCGCGGTGCCGCTTGCTGGGCTCAAAACAAAACGAGGTGCGAGCTATTGCAGTGACGAAAAGCGTGACGACACACATGCAGACAGGCTGCTGCTACACTCGCACCAATTCTCATTGGGTCTTTCCGATTAGGCGCCTCCTCGCGGAGAACAGCTGAACTAAAGTTTACACGTTTCTGCTCTGTATCATCATCAATATGGCGAAATCACACGGGAAAGCATGCTTTTTGCGGGGTTCGACTTTTCGTTCTTATATAAGAAGATTTTGCGTCGAACGATAGCTCATTTGAAAGGGGAGGCTTCAACGCAGTGCGCTCTTGTCCTGATTACATTGAGTACATTCCCTTTGTATACAAAAATTGCTTAGTTTCGGCGGCTGTCAAGCTGTACATTTTTGCTCCACATTCCCACGCTCATATTATTGAGCATTAACATAATCGGATCCAATGACGACCAGAGCGCACTTCATTGAAGCTTCCTCTTTCGAATGAGCCGTATTTCGACCCAAAATTCTCTTATATGAGGACCAAAAGACGAACCCCGTATACCCATATTTTTGGCTCATTTTGCCAGTAAAGTCAACTCTCTGACATGCCTGGCCGCCATTAGGGACTACCGCCTTAAGCAGACGCTGGCGCAAGCGTGCACGTATAAGCAAAATCCATTGTATTATTCTAATTCATATCTTAGAAACCATTAAGGAGTCGTCATTGTTTGGTATTTAAGGTTTGCACACCCCCCATTCCCACTCCTCCAAATTTCATCTGAATCAACGACTCAAGCTCCTTGGAACTACAGCCCTTATGTTTCTGCAGCTTTTTAAAGATACGGTTGTATTTTAGCATTAAAAAGAAATATAAATAGACAGAATACGTGGACTGATCCTAACGATTTTGAAGTATGTTATAGAGCAGAGTTTCCCAATCTCTTCTGGCTTATGACTTCCTTTTAAATTGGGGCATTCTTTGTGGTCCCGTTCTCCTTCTTTTTGTCTTTATATCCGTAAGAAATTAGAATTTATAAACTATACTCATAGATGTTTCTAATGTATTCTTATTTGCTTATGTAAATTAATCACCGTTACATCTACAATTAAGTATGCACACCTATATACGTAAATTAATTAAACGAAATAAACGTGGTCCACGCTTGAGGTTCGTGGCCTCCCAATTTTTCCATTTTTTACATGGCCTCAAAAAATTGGGCCTCAAGCACATTTGGGGCGGTATGGACCCCGTTGAGAAACCCTGTTGAGGAGGACAAGATTCTGACAACTTTTGTCAACAATAATTGCCACTCGACCTTAGTTAATTTCAAAGATATCTGTAAAAATGGTTGGCACTACTACGTTGTACTTCGCCTGTATTTGTGTCATGCACGCATTGCGTCTACTGCAGATTGCCGATCGTCTAAGGTTGCCATATACACATCGTGATGACAGTCAGATTGATCAATATGACGGGTGGACAAAAAAATTAAATTTAAGCGATTTCAATCGTTAGCTGACTGATAGTTGACTTACGCGGCTGGCCGCGTAACGCCGCGGCAGCTGGAATATTGCTGTGACCTTGACTCAAACCTGAGTTAATATCACTGAAAAATTAATTTAGTCCAAGCCTAACCTAATTAGGTGATATTAATTTAAGTTTGAGTTGGGGCGAACCAGGGCTGTGTAAGTCGATATTCAATTAGCTGATTGATTGAAACCGGTTACATTTAATCTTTTTGTCCACCTGTTATATACCCTCGGTTGCAATATATTGTTAGAAATACTTTACGATCGGCGATCTCTGGCAAATACTACGCGTGCATGACACAACTACAGGCGGAGTTCAGCATGGTAGTATCAACAATTTTTACAGATATCTAGTAAACTAAGATCGAGCAGTAATTGTTGTCCAGACAAAAGTTGTTCAGAATCTTGTCCCCTATGACAAACTACAAAATCGTCGGGAACAATCCGCGTATTCGGTAGCTTTTTCAATTTTCTGTTTTTTTCCAAGAAATAGCGAAGCTGTTCCAAACTCTCCCGATTTATATTTCTGTTCAATGTTAAAATCCAGCCTTTTTTGGAAAAACCAGAACAAAATATGTTGATCTAGATTAACGTCATAAAAGTAAACTTTTACCTAGAGGTATAATTAGTCATACGATTCAGCTTTCAAATATTGTATTTAGTTATTTAGAAATATCACTCTCGTGGCGTGATTTTTAAATTATTATAAGAAAAGGGCGGGAGGTGGTAATGGACTAGGCTGGATCACACTTATTTTAATTTTTGTCTCTTTTTGGAAGGGCTCTCTAGGTATTTCATTATGCCAAAAAAGATACATAGTAGAAAGGGAAAATAAAGGCATACGGTAAAATTAACTTCCGGAAAATATGATCAATGCCATAAAAGCTGTTCGCATTTTCAAAGATTTTATCTTTCGGTATAAATAATTTTGAAATTTATGTGTAACTGCTGCAAATATGAAGGGAAACACAAAATGTACTAAGCATGTTCTAAAAATCTACTAATTGTTACGCTTATTTTACCTTTTCAGCTCTAGTCCATATTACCACCCCATTTTCTCAAACCAAATTTTTGACAGAGTTTTATAAAAATAGTATATCTTCAAAACGGTTGAAATTTGCCGCTAGAATACAACTGATAAATTATCTCAAAACTATGAACTATCATCTTCATCTTTCCTTTATGCAATTTTTATATTTCTAATTTGCATTTTCTTTGAAACAAAGAAAGTGACTCATATTTTCACCTTCTTCTCTACATATTCCCCTTTCGGTTTTGGATTCATCCTACATAAAGGGATTCATTTTGTAACTGAAATTTTAAAAAATATGGTCGTATTTTATAAAGACTTTCAGCTCCTCCCCTTCAAGGTACAATTTTCAAAATAAGATATTGTTTATAATTTTCAACGTTACAAAATTAATTTTCGGACGTAAACAAAATTTATTTGAACACGCTGAAACTTCTACATTAAAACTAAAAACAACGACTCAATCCGACGAATAGTTTTTGAAATAAAAATTCTGAAGTGCAGTGCGGATTTTTGAAGACGGACAGAAATTTTAAAATTCAAAGTTCTGTATTTTATAAACAATTTCGCCACCAATATGACAACCGCCCACGCTCGCTAATTTCGCCTAGATTATCACATATTTCAACTTGAACAAAATTCCTGATGTCGAGATCAAAAAATAACCAATTTGACGTCGAGTGACTCATTCGTATAATCGGTGTTTTTAGTATTTTGAGTTGTACAATACATTCAGTTAACCAGGTATTTACTGCGACTTACAATTAAGTTCGGATCAACGAAGTTCTACTGTATGGTATAACCCGATAAAAATTACCCTTTTTCCGTATTAATCACAATAAATCCACTTTATACCTGAAGTCAAGCCATCATCAAGCGCAATAGGATGCAGTCATGCACAAATGACAGATTTAATACCACACTATATCTGTGTGATAAATAAATCATCATATAGTTAAGTTACAAATATTATTATGTATTTTGTTCTTTTTTCCTTATATACTTCTTTTCGTTGACCCAAATGTAAATATTTATGTAAAATATATAAATATATGTTAATATGTTTTAATATGAAGTAGCTGCGGTCACGTTGTGACCATTGTCTACCATCAACCATCTCTAACTAGTTTATGAATTAATGTTACCAGAATTATCTTCATAGATGCCTGATAACAAATGTGGTAACACACAATATTCGTTGGATTTTGTTGTTATTAATGTATCTATTATCTATTTCTCATATCTACATTTAATAAGTACGTGTTTATAATCAGTAGTTCTTCATTAGTTTCAAAATAACCATAAAATGTCAACTGGTATGCGCGGATTCAACAAAAACAGAATGCTAATAATTGCAACTAACAATAAGCTATATTCATGATTCAAGTGACATTCACCGTTTGGTGGACGCTGCTTGACTGCGTGTATTAATGTTGGTGGTCGACCGATAGCATTCGATGATAGTCAATGGTAGTCAATGGATGGTGCGTGACAGCCCCCATAAACGAAATGACATTTTTAGTTATATATGTAATTAAAATTAGTCCAATCATGAGAATCGTAAGAATGTAATTTTTTTGTTTAAAACATTTGATTCGCAATTTCCCATTTTAGCGATTTTTTGTAGAACTTACGCGATTATTAAGTTTGTAAGAGAAGAGCAAAGGAGCTGGTTCACTTTTAGTTCTCGTAATTACTTCTTGCTTTGAGAAGAAGGTTAATTGCGAAAAATTTTTGTTTGTTTGCTTACATTTGAATATGTCAACGTCTCGAATACGCCACTGAAATATGATCAGCTTAAGAGCTTGGCATTTTTTTTGAGCGCACTAATCATTATTTAAATAAAACATTTCGTTATTAGGGAATATGAATATAATATTGATATTAATTGTGTACACAGAATTTTAATTTCACCTCAGACAGGTTTCCCGTTCCTTAAATTTTTCCTTATAATTCACAATTTAAAAAGCGATGACGTAAAGTCCATTGTATTTAATTGCTTTGCAAAATATATTATTGCCTGTATGCACTTAAAATATAAAATATCACTGCTGTTCTAAGTATTAATAAAAAGAAGTTAAAGGTACAAGATTTTACCAGCGACATTCTTTGGCAATAGAGAATTTAAAGAGAGTTTAGGATTAACTTAATCTCTTGTTTTAAATAATAATTTTTCTTGTAACAATGTCATAAGTTTTTATATACTTTGTTACAAAAAGTATGGACTATATATACTTTTATAATCATAAAATTCTATCCTTTAAAAATATTAGCCAGGAAACATGAATTCTTCGTACTTAAGTAATTTACGTATCAGTATTAAACATAATTTCATTTCCAACTAAATGGCTGAAAGGAGACTACATAGTTTAGATAAAAAATGTTTGCTTATGGGTTTACTTACAATAGCTTTCTTGGAAAAAGGAAACGTTGTAGCAAAATAAATACAAAAGTAAAAGGCAAATTTTACATCAAGGAAGAAGCTGAATAATAATTTTAATAGTCTTAACTAACTTTCGGCAAGAAATAATTCAATAGTCAATTTATTATTCTATATAATTTACTATTCTATATTAATGAATCATTATGTATAATATTCATCACTATATATAATATAGTGATTCATTAATTTAATATCGACATTAACCTTTGAAGCTGAAGAACCTTCCGTTATTTCTTATTAATTAGTAAATATGATTATTATTTACGACGATGTGGCTGATAATGAGTTTCAAATTGAAACTTTCAATATCCAGTGACGAGGGGTAGAAGGATTCAAAATTGTACAAGAAATTGAAATTTTTATACAATTATAAACACCTTCAAAACATCATCTATCTTCAATTTGTTATTACCTTTCAAAAGTATTATTATATTTTATTTAACATGGACATATTGTTACTAAAATATTTTAATTTGTCAAATAAAAAATAGCATTCACAATTGGAAGTCAAATTGCATATACACATAGTTGTTGCAATACAAATAACATTTCGAATGATACGAAACACCTTGTCCTATTGTGTATAACATGTACCGTTGATATTTATATAAATAGAAAATTTATTATTTCATCTATATTAGAATAAAGCTATTATTTAGTACAACTTAATCAATTGTAAACTACAACGCTTAAAATTTTGTATGCAGTTGATTGCTTAAACATGCACTAGAAAAACTACAAGTTTGTTTGCTAGCGCCATTTGACCTCAAATGAATGACACTATATTTTATTATGCACAATAAAGATCACGTTTCGTTCGTTTAACATGTAATGCAGTGCGACTCTAAGCGTAATAACAAGCGTCACACAGCGTCTAACAGTTTATAAACATAATTTCTTATAATGCAATACAGTATAATTGTCTATGTGCTTTGTTCACTCTATCATGTAATATTTTTCAATGAATTTTTGGAAGTATTAACACGACTTGTATTATAACAATCATGGCTCTCTTAATAAAGCTTCCATTATGCAAGTACTACATGCAGAATTCAATTCCGCTAGTAATTCAATATCCTATTATTTGAATCATACTTTATTCTGGTATATTATAGACAATAAATTTTAAGTTACACATTCAATTATACAGGGCGTCTCAGCAATAATTAGCACCTTTATTATCTTTTAACGTATAAGAATTACAGAAAATGTTTCAGACAAAAATTATTTGGTATTAAAAGTATCATCACCTGGTTATATCGATTGTTTTGTAGGTGGATTCGCTTAAGAGATATAAAGGTCATTTCTGTTTTCTTGAATGGTAGTCTGATCATCTGATAATAGATAGCAAATCGAATTTAAATAGCTCTAACATAGGATCAATAAAGCCATGCAAGTGAGATTATGTATAATAAGTTAACTTATTTCTCTTAGATGATGTATTCAATATATCCTCCATCGACATGAATACAATGTTGTACACGAGTCATTACCATAACTTATTGAGGGGAATGTTAATTATTCGAGATACTCTAAGGCCCGTTTCACACAAATCCAGTACCGGGCATCCAACGCCGTGTACGTTCATCTTCACATGTCCTCCGATATGTACCCGATTCGCTTGCATAAAAATCGCTGCAATATTGCTTCCTTCTCTACGGCCTCGTTGTCTACTGTATTTTCTATTACTCAAACATGCACACGCGTGTACTGTATACATGGCAACTGCGCAATACAAATTGCTTTCGCTACTATAGCTGACGGTTAGAAATCGTGCGGACACTCTCATTGAATTCCATATACAGTTACTCGTTTTAATATTCGGACACTATTATATTTAATATCGGACGAAATTAATGCTTTATGTACTTACTTGAAATGTGGTTATCGAATTTTCTGGTCCGTAATGGGTTGAAGCACATATTCTAGTTTACAAACATGTAAAATTAATTACTTTATTTTTTATTGTTTTTCACATAATAAATCATAAACGAAATTAGACCCAATATTGGTGTCGAAAAAATATTCGGACAGTTAACATTACATAACGTTTTTTCCTACTTAGAAATACATAAGAACAAAATTATAATAATTTTAATATTTTGTGGGATGTCTGTGTTGTCTAACAACATGTTGCAACCGTGTCGGCACATTTGAAATTACTTTACTTAAGCAATTTTGAGTAATGCGTTTCCACTCTTCCGTCAGTCGTATTTTTAATTCTTCTTTTGTTTTTATAGGCGTTGTCGTAACATTACGATCCAATAAGTCCCACAAATTCTCAATTAGATTTAAATCCGGTGATTATAGTGGAGGATGTAGCACTTTCGGACAAGCATACAATAAATATTCCCGAACTATTCTCGATTTGTGTTTCGAATCGTTATCCTGGTAGAACTTAAAACTGTCGCGTATACCCATATTCGTTGCACTTTCTAATAAATTTTGCTTTAATAAGTCTAAATATTTGTTCTTGTCCATAATACCTTCAATGAAAACTAACTCTCCTACTCCAGCAGTTGAAATACAGCCCCATACCATCAAGCCTCCGCCACCGTGTTTCACCGTCGGTATCATATTCTTTATTTTTAATTGTTCATTTGGTTTACGCCACACTAATTTTCGTCTACTATACCCAGAAACATGAAATTGACTTTCGTCCTCAAAAATCACATCATTCCACCATGATTCTGTTTTAGAAATAAATTCTTTAGCGAATGCTATGCGTTTCTTTCGATTGATCTCGTTTATGTATGGTTTTCTACGAGCTACTCTACCATTATAATCAGCATCTTTTAAAACATTGCGAACTGTATCCACGTGCACTTTCTTCCGAGTTTCTGCAGCCAATTCTGCTGTTAAATTAGGGGCACTTAATCCTGGATTGATCTTTATTTTTCGAATAATTACACGCTTATCACGATTGTCAAGAAGACGTGACGTCCCTTTTGAGGAATAGATTCAATGCGATCTTTATGTTTATATCTTCTTATAATATCCGCGACGGTGCTTTTACTTAAATTTACCAACTTCCCAATTTCCCGGTATGATTTCCATTTTTTGCGGTGAAATATAACAAGTTGTCGAATGTTGAATGAGGTATTTTTACTTTTGCGACCCATTTTCACAAATGCGTGTAGAAACGATGGAATCTATTATGAAACTGACTATCAGAAGCTAACCGAACTGCTGCACACTCTTGGTGTTTACAAACAATCATAAAGAGTTTACAAACGGACCTTCTAAAACGAATAAACGGCGAAATATACTAGATGTCCGAATATTTTTTCGTCACCAATATTGGGTATAATTTCGTTTATGATTTATTATGTGGAAAACAATAAAAAATAAAGTAATTAATCTTACATATTTGTAAACTAGAATATGTGCTTCAACCCATTACGGACCAGAAAATTCGATAACCACATTTCAAGTAAGTACATAAAGCTTTAATTTCGCAAAAACCATAGTGTCCGAATATTAAAACGAGTAACTGTACGTGTATACTTGCTTCGACGCCAGGTATTCGTCGTCTGATACCGGAGACTTGCCGAAGTTCTATCCGGCATGAACCCGGTGTCCAGTCATCAATTAAACGTGTGAAAGCTCCCATATTGTCTTATGCAACTCGCGACCGAGCATTCGACATCGGACAATTTTATCCGGCGTATGTGAAAAAGCTCCTAAGTGTTTTATTGGAAGAAATACCATTGAGTATCTAAGAAATAATGTGGTTCCAGCATGATGAATGCCCAGCACATTATTCTCGTATAACGCAAAATATAGTGATTAAAAAATTTCCAAACTGTTGGATAGGATGTGGAAGACCTGTATCGTGGCCAATTAGATCGTTGGATTTAACACACCTACATTAATTTGTATGGGGAACTCTGATGGATACAAAGTATAAGGAATCATCAATAACACGTGAAAATATGAAGCAACATATTATTGTATTACGCGCCGCAAATTACATCTAAGGCAATTCAAAATACAATCGAATCAGTAGTAACTTGTATACGGCATTGTATTCATGTCGATCGAGGATATTTCAAAAATATTATCTGAATCATCTGAATCATCTAAAAGATGTAAGTTAGTTTATTATGGATTATCTTTCTTGCATTACTTTGATTGACTTTGTATCGTAGGTATTTGTATTCGTCTTGTGATCTGAAAAGCATAGACTGCTATTTAAAAGAACAGAAATGATCCTCATATCTCTTAAGCGACTTCATCTATAAAAAAATCAATATGACCATGTGATGACCCTCTAATACTAAATAATTTTTATCTGAAACATTTTTCTGTATCTCATAGTTTAAAAGATAATAAAAATGCTAAGTTTTACTGACACACCCTGTATATATATTTAAAAAAGATCTGTTTCAATAAGTTTTTTGATAATTATGCTACTAGAGTAGCACACAAAAGTTAAATATTTGTATGTAACACTTAAATCTATAATACTAACACTTAAGTATGACAGAAAAGTTTTAACAAAACCTATTGTATAAGAAAAAGTTCACGTAGAAAGAAAAGTCATTTTTTGTAGGATATAATAGGATGTGAACAAACCATGTAGATCACTTTTCAAATACAAAAATAAACCTTACATTTATCCTTTATGAAATTAATTATAGTGCAAACAATATTACAGTGACCCGAATTAAAACAGATTTAATACGACATTATACTTTCAAATAAAACTGTAGCAGTCAAGAAAAATTCAGAATTTTCAAGAAGTTTGTATAATCTTAACATTTTCTGTTTTTGTTAAAATTTTCTAACTGTTTTGATTCTTAATTTTTTCATTTTCAAATATAACAAGACAGTACTTCAAATGGCATTTAATAATAATATTGTTCTATAAAATTTCGCCTTAAACTATTAAAGCAATTGGCGTATTAAAATTCCACGTTTTTTTTAAATACATTATTTACCTTTAATTAGAAAATACTGATCTTTGGGTACAATATTTTTCAATGTTCGTCTAAATTTTCAAAAAATTAAAATGCATTAAATTAAATACGTTTATTATAATTCGCTGTAACAGCAATTAACTTTTGATTTTCAGTGATCCTTTGTACACATTTTTTATGAAGAATAGAATAGAATTGGTTAATATACTCAAATTAAATTTGCATGCAATGTAAATTTCATATTTTATAGAATTTATTTAGTAGAAATAAAATATTATATGAAATAATTTTAAATCTATTATACATACAACAAAATTAAGAACCTAATTTAACGAAAAATGTAATTTAATTTTTGCTTCTTAATATTCATTCTTTGCAATTAATGAAATGAAGTACAAAATCAATACTTCTTAGAAATAAAAATATTCAGTTCTAATTTACTACAAGAATAAAAATCGTCATTATGAAAACTAATTATGGGTATTTTTTCCATGTGTACATCTCCCATTCAGTAGCAATCGATTGTGTTAGCAAAAATTTAAGTATTGAAGTAATTCATACGCACCTGCTGCAGAACCCACGAAACAAAAAATTATCATGAAGGACCACGTGCGGATAACAATAGTCACTGAATTTTCCGAAGCGATCGCCATGTGATCCAGTAGAGTTCTGCGTTAACAATAAATAAATGCATACTTCTATATTTCAAGAGCTTATAATATGTGGAAAGATTAAAATGTTTTGACATGTTATAATAGTATAGAAAGTATAAATATAATATATCGTATTCATTTTTATTTATTCGATATTTTGTTATGTCTTATTATTTGAAACAAAATACTTATATACGCAGGAAATTTTCACAAATTTTGATATATGTAGTTTTTATTATCCAAAGTCGATTTAAAGTTAATATATCCATAATGAAATTTTATCAGTTGCCACTAAATATTCATGAAAAATATTACTGCATTCAAAAACTATCAGTGAGCTTTACATCTTAACATTATAAAAAATGACTCCAAAAACTAAAACTACTTGTTACAATATTCTTTGTAAGAATGGATTTGAACAATTATGTTGTACAGATATAAGGAAGGTTATGTGTAAAGAGGTCGAGAGAAAAGTATACGTTAGGTGTCCAAACATTTTTATTCAGCGAATACATTGGACTTGGATTCATTTTTGTTATTTGTTAAATTTGATCAAAGAAATTAATAGTATTTACACTTCTGCCTTTCATGCAAAGTCATTCATGTAATAATTTATTTTATGGTGTATAAGTTTTGCTACGCAATCTTGTAAGCTCGTTTTAAGGTTCCAGTGCTGTTCTACAATAGAGTGTACCGTAATATATGGGAACCGCTTCAAAGATGAATTCTACACTCGAAAACAATAAAAAAAGCTTCATATAAACATAAACCCTATCCAATCTTGTTTCTGAATTGTAGTGAGTTTTTTTAACGCATTGTGTCTGCTGACCTTTATAAGACATATTCAAAATGACTTCATTGTATCTGAACACAAGCTTGAAGATGTTTTATCGCTGACTGCTTTACCCTTTCCATTTGTTTAAGTATTGTTCGAATTTTGTGGAACCCTTGTATAATTCTCTCGCCTAGTATTTCGACACCATCAATAGGCGTTCTGCATATAATAGACTTCAAATAACCCCAAAGAAATAACATCGAATTTAAGTCAGGCAAACAGACAGGCCAGGCAACAGAATCTACACAACCTATTCATTTATTTAGAAATCTTTTATTAAAAAATTGCTTTAATACTATCACACTGGGCAAGCCCATAGCATAATTGTACCTCAGTCGTCCTGTATTCCAGAAAATTTCCAACTTCAACTTACAATTAGTGTTACTGTTCTTTGATAAGTCATATATAAGTCTACAATTAAACGTTTAGAAAGTACAAAGTTTAACCAGATACTGAGTTCTACCTGTAAGCAATTAGAGAAGCATAGCTCATTAACTATTTTTTTCGAAAACATAGTCGAATAGGACGTATGTCCATATGAACTTTTTCTATTATTTCCGTGTGTAAATTCCATCTCTGAAGCAGTCCCCAGATGATACAATACACCCTGTATACAGAGTAGACCACCTAATATGACCCCTTAATTATTTTTGTCATTAATTGATCGATTAAAATTTTTTTCTTACATATGATATGATTTCAAAAGACATTCATGGTCATCATTTGATTTCTTCATGTTTTAAATAAATTTTCAAGGACTCCTTCATTTTCTTCTATTTATATATACAACTTTATTATTTTTGTTTAGACATCGAGACGAATTCATCGTAATAAAAAATAAGCATCTTTGTTATCTGATGGAAAGGACGGGTAGAAACCTTCAGGCGAAAAGTAATTTCGCACGAACCGGATGGCATGTGACATATCTGTAACATTACATTTTCCTAAACAAAGACAGAAGAAATTAAATGTCATCACCTTGAAGGTCGTTCGAAATCGTATTATCTATGACAAAAAAAAATTTAATTTGTCCACTCATGACGAAAATAATTTAAGTGATCATGTTAGCCAGTCCGTCCTGTATATTATGTTCCAGAACCAAATATGTTCAATGGTCAAAATAAATAACGAAAATGCTTTCAGAGGAACAACTGCAGTAAAAAGCTTCGCGTTCTGGCTGCCTTTGAAAAGCCATAATGCAATTTTGCAGGATAGAAAATGTTCTCGTTAGATTCGGATTACATAATTTTTAATAATAGTACCCAAAATCTTTTATTATGGCTGTCTCCCTAAATCTCAAGCTACGTGCTTCGCTTACTAACGGTTTTAAGTCTTTGGTATTAACTTTTATTAATTTAGAATAAAAATCGTCTATTATTCGCAAATGGTGCAAAAATATTCCGTTTACTTTGACATGATCGCATGTCAGACATAATGTAAAATGTTTCTAAAACAATAAATCGACATTCTAAATTTCCCTAAATTAAGAAATATGTTGTTAATTGTTTTTTTAGTATTCCTTACTTGTTAAGCATCAAATTTGTACATCAAGAAACGATAGAAGAACTGCAACCTACAGTTTTTTTATAATTAAAGAAAATCTGAAAGAAAAATTGCAAAAATTCTAAATAAAAGTCATATTGTAATGCAATATATTAAATTCTATTGTAGAAAATATATAGCATGAATTAGAAACTACAATTCAGCGACAACACATTGCAAGCACTAAAAGTTACAAAATGAATGCTTTATTGGATGAACAAAATATTTAATAAATATGCAAAAAAGTCTAGTATTTGCGATCAATGTGAAGCAGGCTGAAAACGGTAAAAGATTGAAAGGGGAAATTGTTCTAATTGTTTATTTCGCTCACTGGGCATTTTCAGTGAAGTTTAACATACACAATATACACATATATGTATGTCATTATAATACAGTAGAGTCTGCCGTATCCGAACCTCTATTATCCTAATACTCTGATATCTTTATAAATATTCTAATATTCTTTTATCCACACAGAGAATCTTCTGCCAAAGGATGAATCGAATCAACAAATAGTATAATATGTAAAAGAATTTCACTTTAAAGTGTTACTCGCGTTAAAAAATTTATATAATTTAAGAGCTAAAGAATTATGAGATCTATAAATACTTAAACAATTAATTATCCTAATCTCTATGCAACTATTTGCATTGTAATAAGAAATCGCACTCATGGCATGGATTATGGTGTAGATTCCGTAAAGACAGATTCTGCTTATGATAAAGTTTAATTTGAACTAGAATATTAATTTTAGTTCGTAAAATAGAGTATCATTGAGTAAAAAATACGTATAATATTCTAATATTTTATGCGCCATACGTAAGTAGCCAGAAAATTATAAAATGAAAAGTAAAGTAAGTGAAATTTAGTATCAAAAAAATGATTTTTCTACTGTCCAAAAATATCCGTATATGAACATTTGTATCTTTTTATTAATTCGGATATGAGAAGCTCTACTACTTTATCTTTCGTTATTATAGCATAAAACTTTATATTCTTATGTAACATTTTATAATAATAAAGTTAGGATGCTCCTATACTGATTATAAATGTAGTTTGTTTATATTTATTATATTTTAAACGTTACATTTTAATAGTGTAAAACATATAACTCAAGGTACTTATTGTTTAAAACTTACCAATGAAAGCACTCTCATCTTTGATACAATAATCTTTTGTTGTGAAAAATCACTTTGAAGGCGTGGTATTAATCGTCAATCTTTGCGCATTTTTTGTTTTTTTAACATAATTTTATAATGATACAACTTACGATTAGAACAATAGATAAATTATTCAGCTATTTGCGTTGTGTCACCTTATTTTAAATAATTCATCTATGATGCATAATTTTTAAACAAATAACTTTTTGTTATTTTGTATATAAATGTTTCACAGTAAGAGATAGAAATAATTATTATATACAAAAAATGTATCATCTTAAACGATCTGCCGAAAGAGTTATTGATTATACTACTCATACTTTGGTATAATGTTTGACTTTATCTATATTTTCTAATATATGTGTACAAAAGCTATCTCCTACTACAGAAGAGCAAAAACCATCTGCTGTATGCATATTATTTATTCTTAAAAAATAATTTTCAACAATAAAAAAGGTAGAGCTTATCATCAGTGCAGCACTTTACTGAAAGAATTTAATGGAACTTTCAACGTTTAAATGAAATAATATTACACCCGAAGATATGTGTCTGCAAACATCAAGAGTAGAAAAATTAACCATAAACTTGTACTAAGATTAATTTATGAATCTATTGCATAATAATGTAATAGAATTACAAACATTAGGGCATACATATTACATGCTCCACAATATGATACTTTGTTTATGTATGATAATTATATATACTTAACAATTTAATTTTTAAACACTTGATATGTCTTGTATTTTCAAAAAGATGCAGAACCCGTGTCACCATTCAATATGCGTAGTGCAATACTTATCTTTCAAACATCACTTTAATGAATTTTGTATATTATTTTAAACATACACACAACGCTGTTTTCTTAGCGATATTAAAGAAACATTTTGATACATATAACGATCATAATATATAAAAAATTTGTTCGTTAATTGAAGAACATTCTTAACAATAGTATGTAGAAATGCGCTGAGTATGCAATAAATGTATAAGGTTCAGTATATCATAATATTTTAATTGGCGTCGACGATATATTTTGAGAAGTAGGCGCGATCTAAAACTATTGCTTATATTAGCTCAAACGTGTAAACATATGTATAAAGTTAGAGATAGTCTATTCCAGAACTTCTTAAACTATGGTTCGCGAACCCAAGGGGGTCGCATAACGGATTTAGGGGGATCGCGAAGACTTTGGCAATTGTTCACAAAAAGTACTTTTTCAATTTTATGTTAATTACACTGCAGATTTTTATGCAAATTCGTATGTGTAGAAACATTTTTGAAGGAGTTAGACTTAAATTGGAAGATACCCTTTAAATATATTCGAACCTCGGTAACTCGAATTTCAAGAGGAAAGCTAAAATCTTCGAGTAAGAGATATTTCGACTTGTGGAAGTTTTCGAATAAGAGAGATTGAATGTAACAAAATTCAATTTACAAGAGGTAGAGATACGGCAGAGGTCATCTTATGTTTTCCACCATTCATTTTTTCTGACAAATTATGACATACACGTAACTGTAGCTTCGAGTCGTAGAGGCGACGACGACAAAGGTTTCACTTATAAGAGGTAAATTTTGATTTGTAAAGATCTAACTGTTCTAAATTTGAGTTAAGCTAACAGTGTATTAGCCAATTAAAAACTACCATCATATTTGAAAATGGGAATATGATTACCCTATAAATGGAAAACATACATCTAAAGTAGTGAAGATTAGTTTAAACACTAAAATTGTATGTAACTTTTATGGAAATGATCATTAAATGTCGCGGAAGAAGCACCGATATAATTTCTACAACTAATAAATATGTAGTAAATAATTCGAGTTAAAGTAAGTTTTATTTCCACTAATCGAGGTTTTCGCAGCGGAGCGGAAGGGAATGAGCTAAATTTTCGTGTTACAGAGGTTTTCGAGATAAAGAGGTTCGACTGTATCATAATTGCTATTATGCTTTAAATATTTTTTGTGTAGTTTTGGAGATTCTGTACTTTCTGGCATTTTTAAATTTTCGATAAATACATAAAAATCCGCAGTCTGCTTATAACTTTTATGTATCAAATCCTCAAATAACAGCAAGTAAATAAAGATCATTGAGTAAGTTTTGTAAAAAACAATGTAAGTGCCAAAAATGTAATTTTTGAGGAGAAGACGAGAAAACATTGCTGACTTTAACTTATCAACGAATAATAATATTTATCCGTCAAATTCTTAAATATCAGTAACTCGAAGTAATTACGAAAAACATATTGATTTAAGACAGTCAATGTTTTATTGTATGTACCTGCAATATGGAAAATTTTCTTTGACAAAACGGAGTTGCGAGAAATTTTCTTCGGCAAAATGGGATCGCGAATGAAAAAGTTTAAGAAACTCTGGACTACTCCATGTTCAGTATAAGCCAGTTCCTGTTAAATTTTGCCCAAGGCACATCTAGAAATAATCGAACAGAATATACATTTTTGGCAAATAATGTTTTTATACTTTCAGAAAAAGAAGAATGTAGATGAAATAAAAAAGAAAAATTGAGATACGTATGTTACTGATGCTGTGAAAACGTATCATACAAAAATGGATTATAAAATTTAATAATGGAGATTTTAACCCGGAAATTAAAACAGCGAAGTAAAAGGCTAATCAGAATTAATACGGATGAAATAGCAATAAATGAGCAAAATCCAAGACATACAACAAAAAGTATTAATAATGTATTAAATGTAACCCCAGTCACAAAAAACAGTTTCATTGCGCTTCGACAAAATGGGAACATGAAAAAGAGTACGGTATTTAGTTTTCGCACAAATTAACAGAGGAAAATTTGCATTATTGCATTTCAATTTGCGATTCATTCTTAAACCAACACAAAAATTGCGCACTTGTTAAGCGAATAATTACTGAAGACGTAAAATAAATCATTTGCGATAGTATGGTAGAGAAAAAAAACATTTATCTACATCACACCAGTCGCATACAGAAATAGTAATACTTAATATTTTTGAGAATATATGAACGAACTTATTGCTCAATTCAATAGTTAAACTCTGTTATACGTTTATTTTAATATGTTATATTCTTCTATCACAATTAAGTACTGTCCTTTTTTATTGTCATAAACTTTTGTAGAAGGCAATATAATTTTGCATAAAATAGACGTTCTTTGCTTTTGTACAATAGAAAACAGCACTTACGAGTACATACGTCACATACAAGTAAAATGAGACATCACAGCATAATGCAGAAACATGGGCACTATGGTCAATAATTCTTTATAGCATGTAAGGTGTGCACTTAAGGTGTAATGCAATTATATTCTTTATATTTCGACAAATAATTTAAAAAATGACAAATCTTTTATAGATAACGATTATTTCTATCTCTTATTTATTGTTAGAAATGGATATTAAAAAAGATGAAAAAGGCAAAAGCGTTGATTTCTGATGAAAAATTGTTCCTTACATATTTCGTTATGCTTTATATAAAAATTAAGTATCTTTAAAATCTTGATTTTCAGAATGGATGACTTCTTTTGAAAATGAAAAATAATATAACATAGTAAACTTTCTACTTAAAAGTATAATAACAAAAAAATTTTTAAATATTGTCACTGAAGTTTTGAATTTACTCAATTAAAGCTAAAAAAATAAATCAATTAAAATAGAATAAATATGGAAAACCTTAAGGTAAGTTGCAGTTCCAACTAGACCTACCATTTCTACTTTTAAACTTAGTTTTTCTTTCGTTGCTCTGGCGTCTTATAAATAACGGAGAATATATATAGGAATTTCTCTATTAAGAAAATCTACATATGGGTTATTTGCTAATAGATCCACATAAAAGATAAAACCAAACTCATGCAAACAATTGAAATATAAATTATAAATCGTTACATACATTTCATTAAATTCATTTCCGTCGCCATCTTCAATTCAAGAAACAAAAATAGTGATTACCATCTATAAATTTACGATCAAAGAATTCTGATTTCTATGCGAGGAATATATATTCAAAATGAATGTACGAATCTTCCGAGATCAATAATCCTACACAAATAAAACTCGAACAAATGGAATAAATCTAAATGTAGATTTTTAAATATTATTTTTTAAATCCCTTTAAAGACACATTTTGTTTCTCCATTTACGACTGAGAAAGAGTAATACAATATATTTAAAGAAAATATGTAGCAAATAATTCTAATTTATACACCAAAAGCTAATATGTTCAACATAAATATTAAAGTTTTCTCAAGTAAACTTAAATAAGTGATATAAATTTACATACAAAATTCTTCCTCAAGTAAAATCTTCTTACATGACTTTCTAAGTTTCTTGTCTGACTCTTAACTTTCAATTTATAAAGTACATAGTACACAGTTGAGGGGCGTGCATTGATGTAACTCTATATGAAGGTTAAAAGAAATAAAGGGCAGTAAGTATCCAAGTACTTGTAATGAATTTTGAAATCTATCTTCAGTGAAAGATGATCAAATTGCTTATGAACCAAAAGATTAAACTTACACGGAAAGGAATCTTAAAACTCCTTTCAATATGAAATGATGGAAAATGAAAAATTTGTATGCAATAACATTTACCCGGGCAAAGGAATGTAAAGCAAAAAAATGATAGATTAATTTAATTTTTATAAAAAATAACTTGCATGCTTTTTCAATCTCCTTCTTTATTCTTCCTTTCCCTTTGCTCTCGGAAGAGAATGTCATAAAAAAATTATGCTACAATTACAACTTGTATCCTGTTAAAAGGTATATTAAAGGTAGTACGTCAAAGGTAAGAGACAGAAAAAGTAATTAAATATTAATGTAAAATCTTGAAATTTATTTCGATAGGTATTAAAACATTCGAAGAAGCGTTAATTATAAATAAAAGATTATAAATACAAATATTTCTATTTATTTTGTTCTTTTCTAATTTCCCTTTTACATCTTTCACAATCTTTAAATTATTTAATCACACTATTTTACTGTTTTCAATTTTCGCTATTTTCAAGCTGCATGAACAACTCTAATTTGAATTCGAATCGTAGCTCTCTTGCACAATGCAAAAATAAGAATCATAAGTCACTAAAAATTTACATTTTAAGGGCTTTAATTTTTACATTTATAAAATTAAAATAGGACACTAATTACATAAGTTAAAGTATCTTTATGAATCTTAATATTGAATATTAATAGTTGGTTAAAAGAAACTCAAGCGCTAATACAATAAATCAATCACATTTAATTAAATTTTAGGTAAACATCTCTCATCTATCACATTACTTACGTTGTTTATCACTTTCAGAAACTGCCTAACTCCCATATGAAGAAAGAAATGAACCGTAAACAAATAAAAAACCGCACGCAAGTATAAGATTTCTAGTTGTTAAACACTTTTATCAAATCTTAAATTGCCCAACGTTCATTCTAACGTAAAAAGACGTAAACCAATTAACAGGACAATATTGCCAAAACAAACCCCCTTTCATTACCCTCCTTTTATTTGTATTATTAGTTTCTTCACCTTTGATTCGAAAATAGAAGATGGCTGACAGACAGGAAACGTGCTTCGAAGGGACCGGGGTCTACTCGCACAGGTACACCAAAATCGCAGATGGTACACGTTCGAGCTGTACAGGATCGCGATCGAAGGCCTCGACGAGTTAACTCGAAACCAGCAGGTCGTGCGATGGGGGCTTTTATAGATGTCTAGCAAACGGTCCAGCATGGTAGTTCATGGTGGGGTTGACTCACTGCGCGCCTTCTGAGCGCGCAACTGCGTTGGCGGATAGCGATTCTTTTCCTCCGGAATCAGCTAGTGGCCACTGTCTTTTTGTCAGCATTATAAGATCCCTAATTGTAAAAGCAAAGTTCCAGCTCGTGTGATTTTAATTCTTCTTTTTCGGCAACTCATGTCCGTTCCGTCGAAGCAATACCACATAGAGAGAAATACACATTTTTTACAGTTATTAATACAACGTATTGTCTTTTTTCTGAAACTCCACCATTTTGATATATATATATATATACCTTTTTGGGGTTGGAGTTAGGAAAGTATGTTATAGGAAAGAGATGAATGGTTTCGAATTGGCCACAAAATGGTGGAAAATTGGGTTTTCCGTAGGTAGAGGCGTAGCGCTGATATTAATTAAATCCTCTTGTTATTCTACGTAAAAAAGTAATAGAGTAATATGGTTGAAAAATTAATACATTACGATGTATTCCAAAAAATACATTCATTGGAGAAAATGTCCAAGTGCCTTTCTATCACATCCTAAACATTTCGCACAACGCTTTTTAATCATTTCTATTATCGAATTAACTTACTTTTCGGTTATTACTTTGTAATTTATTTTGATTTGTTGTTTTGGATCTTGTACCGAATTTAAAGTATATGAGTATACCTTATCTTTTATGTATATTCATACAAATATCTAATGTAAATAAATCCAGAATAACAAAAACTTTCATTTACTTAGAAAAAGAAACAAGAGGAAAAATAAAATGTTACGTGGAAAGAAGTTTCTGATGTTGGCTCAAATAACCAGCTCTATGAGTGCTTAATGCGAAGAAAACGTTCTCGAAAATGTAAATAAACGCTTTTACCGTTGAACCATCAGTTAGTTTGTAACATTGCAGTCAGTAGATACATACACATAGGACATTCAAACAATATAAAGTTAAAAATAATTGATCTTCTGAAGCAAGGGCGTAGCTGACCGTAAGAATTGTAGTCGCCCTCTTATAACCAGTAAAAGAAACGATAGAAAATTGTGTACAGTTATTAAAAACATGAGACGAACTATTTCAAGATAGATGAGTGGACAATAGACCCAAACGTTTTTGATCGAACAGTCAGAAATCAATTAAACGAGATGAGCTTCTCATTTCGGAGGGCAAAAACAAAACCTTTGCTTACAAAAGAAACACAAGAAATAGCACTTAAAATAGTGTAAGCAACATGCAAAAGGGTCAGTGAAGGACTTTCGTAAAGTATTTAGTGACGAGCTTCGTGTTTGCTTAGCGCGGCAGATGAATGAAAATTCGTTTGGCAAAGATCGAACGAAAAATTTTGTGAAAATTGATTGAATTATAAACAAAAATAAAAATATCCCCAATGTTTCAGGATATGGAGTTGTACACCGGAAAAAGAAATGGGAAAACTGTGTATTGTATATCAGAAACATACTGTCCGTCCTCAAAAAGGAGGCAGGCAAGTGTTTACATCCCCATTTTAGTCACAGTTCCCCAGTGCTCCAACCATCGCAGGCATTGGTTGCTATTGGCCGAAGACGACGACAAAGACCAACGACAGCTACAGTGCTGATCTAAACCCAATTGAGATCTTATGGGCAATAAGACCATCGTAGGGAGAAATTTCACCCATGGATTGTGAAAACTTAATAAGAGCAATGCTACAATGTATTAAAGCTGACATATATGCACCAGAAAGTATAGCAAAATATTAATAACATTAGGTATAGTCGGAATTTTCTTCCATGCAACACTTTGATTTTCCTCTTGTTTCTTTTTGATAATAAATTAATGTTTATGTTATTTTATGTTTATATTCTTCATTCAGATCCTATCCATGTTCTGCATCCGCCTTAACTACAAATAGTTATATTTTATAATTTACAAACACGAATGAATAAACTTGTTAACAGAAGTTATATATTGCTAAAAAATAAATAAGTAATAGATGAAAAGATTCTACTAAAATGTTTAAGAAAACATATCATAAAACTGTTCTTGGAACATTTGCATTCTATGTGCGATTCTTACATTTTACATATCAAACAGTTCGCATTCTTTATGATAAGTTACGATCTTAATTAACGTAAAGTAAATTGCAATTTGAAAGATTAAGGTTTTATTACATCGAAATTGTATTTTGTGAGATCAAGCAGAAATTACGTGATTGCAATAATATATTACCAAAAACATGGAAATCATGTAGAAAATAGAGAATAATAATAATAATAATCATTATAGATTAGAATTTATGCACATTTAGATCAAATAATCCAAAAAGGTACATCAGTATGACATATGAGAATTCAATATTCGCTTCTTTGAATAATTTTCAAAGTTCCTGATAAGCCTACGCTATATACATTGACCATTTTAAATCCTATTAACACTGTGTAAAACAATCACTCTGGAAACATTAAGCTTTTTATACTTTACGAGATATTCGTAATTAAATCTAATAAAGTCAGTGTCGTGTTAAGTCGCTATCTCTCAGTTTTTTTAAATAAACTAAATGGATTATCAATGCTGACCGTTTTGAAATGGAGTGTTAATTTACTCTGGAAATTCTAAAAATATGATGCTTTTTTTGACGATGTCAAAGACAAATTAAATAAATTATTTTACATAAGCAAATTAAATGTTAATGTTCTGATCTATTCCACTATACCTCAAGTCCCTTTATATTTCACATTTTTGTTAGGACTTTTTAATAATGCTTTAAACGATCTATGTTTATATAACATTTTTTTTCGTACTGGCAAAATTTAAACACTAAAAGTCGGAATATCCTGTATATTATACATACGTGTTTGTAGTTACTTTAGGTAGAGTAAGAAGTTTCGACATAGTTTTAGATTATTTAAATTTATACGAAATTCTGTTACATGATAAAATTGAATTGTTTCGTGTAAAATCATTTTGTAACTAGTATAATCAAATACTTGAACCATTTTCAGAAATGTACAATTGATTTTCTGTTTTTAGAAAAAAATAATAATAAAGGTTATTGTAAAGACGTGGGTTATGGAATTTTCTTGAACTTCGTTACATTTCAACCTCGGACTTTCCGTGTTTAAACTTTGTACCAGAAATTGTATATCTTATATGAGAAAGAAGTGAAAACAGTTATTTTATTTTAACGTAAGATAACAATATGTTCCATAAACTATCCACGTGTCTTTCTTGTCTACTGTTTCCTACTACACACTCATTTCATTTCGTTATGTTACAAATACAATGTTCCTTTTTTCCGTCTGTAATCATCTTGTGCTTGTGGTACAAACGTGAGAAAGCAAAAGATAATAATAATAAACAAACATACATGTTTACTTGAAATAATAAAATGACTAAACACAGATCTCGAAGAATGAAATAGATTAAATGGAATAAAACCCACGAACCACCGTAAACTGCAGTCAAATTCCTGTACAGAAAAGTCAGTTGGAATGGAAGAAGGGACTACGTAGTTAACATACAAGCATTGCGCGATATATAATTTGTATATGTTCTGATTACAATGTAAAACATCAGTGGAATACTGAAAATTAATTAAAATTTGTAATTACCAAAATCTCTGAAATGAAAAACATTTCTAACTACTCAAATTTTTAAATAAAGGAAGTCTGATTCATTACGCATGTTCTATTATTTAATTCCAAATTAGGAAATACCGGTGTTATTTGCTGTATTCTTTTATTTTTATTTTTCATTGATTTGCATTCTAGGTATATTGAATAGCATTAATGAATCTCCCTTGTACCTACCTTCCGATACCGATGACTGTTGATTGATATAATTGTCTAATGCAAAATTATGCTCCTGAGGATGTCATTTTCTTAGATGCGATTAAAGTGAGAGCTTGTATCAAAGAACCTCAATTCGAGACAAGTTGTTATAGTATTAAATTTCTAAAGAAAGGCTTTTACATGTTAGTAAAAGAAATGATTATTTGTTAATTATTTAATTAATATAATTATATGTATAAATTAAAATAAATTAATATAATTAAATATATATATATATATATATATATATATATATATATATATATAGCTTGTTACAGTTGTGAAAATCAAAAATGCAAATAATTCTAAAACGCAAATGTTTCTTTATAAATTTCGTATTACAGAGTATGATCAGAAACTTTTTCCCAGAGATTGAAGATATTTTATAGTATTTTGTGAATTGAATAAAGTATAACTTCGTAAGTAAGTAAAGTCAAATTAACATTGACAGAAAAATTTGATTAGTAGATAAGAATGTGTCGCGTAACTGGAAATTGCAAGATCATTGAATGAAAGTTTTATGAGTGCTACAATGCTGTACGCTACGGAACTGGTAAATTTAAGTGCGGGGAGTGTCTATGAAGACGCGTGAAGTTACTTTTAAAGTAGAACTGTTACCGAATATGTCTGCTAGGTTGATCGCCGAGAAAATCGATGTTTGATAGAAGGAACGTATGGAAACAACTTTAGATTATGTTTTAGGAATTAGATAATAATCTAACAATATTGACATAAACCTAACGCTAATAATTCAACATGCCGCTTTTCTTAATGTTTAAAATTGTATATTTATTTGGTCTCTAAGTATCGCTTTAAATTTTAAATTAGATGTTTTCTTTATTAACTGAACTTCCTTTAAATACGATCTCTTATTTACTATGTAGTGATTTGCACAGATATCTAAATCTACATATATATTGATATGAGGAATTAAATAAATTTTCCATAATTTAAAATTGTGAAAACTGTAAGAGGAGCTAGAGATACTTCTTTAAGGCAAATTTTGTTGAAAATATTCAGCGTTTGTATTAGTTGTAATCACAGACTTATACTTAGCCAAATACGTCGCGGTTATACATACCTTCCTGAGCTTTACAGAAATGGAATACATACCGATATATTATTATATATTTTCCGTTCGTTTTTCCGTTCATATTTCCAGAAATGAAACATAAAGAAGCAATTTATTATAGAACGAAATAAGTCGAAAACAAATCAATTTAGTGGAAAATTTCTTTATTTTTTTTTTACTTGAGCTTACTACATTATATTTCACAGACACACACATATTCACCAAAAAATAAAAATTAATAATAATTAAATTATCAGTAACGGTAGTAAAAGTAAACCAGATTACAACATAATAAAAGTTAAATAATAATAATATTGATAATAATGCAATTATAATATTGAGAAATCCATAATAGTATAAAATCGTACCTGTAGTTCCGAATTGCACCAGTACGTAGCCTATTGATCTGAAATTTTGTAAGATTGTTCACACGAATTAACATTCTTATGGTATTGTTTGCTATTTATGTACTTAACTATAACTACTATTGGACTCAGAGACAATTCTGAATTGCTGGAATTGAAAAATAATTATTTTGAAAGATAATCATTCACTATTCATTCCGTGTCATCGCGTAGTTCTCTCAACGAAAACTGGAAAATAGAAAGACTTGGTTTAGAGGTACATGCTAACATTCCAAAAATGTGCATTGCTTGGTGCTGATGTGTTGGATAACCAGCTGGAGCGAAAATGGCCGTAAAGGGAACTTAGATTATCATACACATATACCATTATATAAATTATATTTAATGAATCTGGACTGATAGTTACGGAGTTTCAAAAAAATCGTATTCAATAAATAAAATCCGAGAAAGTATCGGTAATTATTTCGATGCCGGCACTATTGATATCGTTCTCGGTATTGCATCAATTTATAGCATTGCCGATATAGTACTGGTATCAAAATAACATAGGTTTCAAATTCTTGGTTGTAGTTGTATGGTAATATTCAATAATATCTGTAATCACTCTTTAATTCTAAATAATCTGTTATATTTATCATTGCTATAAAAGCGATTAATAGAGTAAGTAATATAATCAAGTATTTAAATAGTGTAAATTTCGCACATTATAATACTAAATAGAATTCATTCAATATTTTACTTTATCTAACTGGTCACTTAAAAACAATACTTAAAAACTGTACCCATGATTAATTGATGGATGTTCTTGCTATTTATTCTTAATTTAACTTTTCTGAGATCTTGGATTCATCCGTTGAATTGTTTAATTCATATATTATTCTTATATAGCATACAGTGGATACAAAAAATATTTGCACTTACCTCAATTTTGTAATGAGTCGTTCTTTGATTAGGTTCTACATTTCATTTCCATAACAGTGAATTTTTATCGTTGCTTAATGCTACAATTGAATTATCGTAAATTAATATATTCGACCCTAATTAATTAACATTTAAATACCAAAATAAATACAATAGTTTGTAAATACTTTCTCTAGCCACTGTACATAATTATTTTATTATTTAAATTTAACAAAAGTTCTGAAACTTTTGTGACATTTAAATATTTTTTCTCTCTGTAATTGTGTACAAATCCTTTTTTTTATGAATTCTACATGCATTCAACTCAAACATATTCCGGAAATTGAAACGTAGCAAAAATTTGTTGAAACTAAAACACGTGAACAAGATGAAATTTAATTATGCGGACAGAATACGCCTATGTTTGCCCTAAAATTGTGTGTTATGAAGGGAAATTTCTATAAGACGTGTCAGACTTGATGAAACTATGAAAGACGTATCCGGTTAATATCGAATTAAATTCTTGTTCACGTTACTGAGGATTTAATTTATGCCAATTATTTTATTAGTCGAAAACATAAATGAAATCCTAAAATTAGTTTTTCAAAAATACAGATACATATAAATAGGTACATGTAAACACAAAATATGGGAATGTAAAAGTTTCGCGAGCTATTTAATAACTTTTTTGTATTTACCATTAATACACAGAATGTAATTGTTATTATATTAAGAAATAGAATGAAATGAAAAAGATACGTAAAATATAAGACATAAAGAAATTTTTGAGAATATCAAAAAATGCAATATATTCGAAGAATGTATGAAATTAATGATAATAAGTAATGCATCTAAAAAACAGCTCTGCTTACAAAAAAAATTAAGGTAACTGTTCTCTTCAAAACCGCCAAGTTTGAAAATTTCCAGAAATATAATACAACCCACTCAGCTAATTGTAACTCTCAACTAACGCACCTACTACGTTCCTCGTTCTTAATTTTGCTTCGGTATAAGTTATCGTTCCTCAAACTTTTTTTCAAAATTAAAAAGATTACATTTTTCTTTCATTGAAACCAAAAACTTAAATATAGAATATTGAAAGTTGTAAAACTTGGAAACCAAACATTTATTTAGAAATATAGTTTTATTCTTCTTATTTGAAAAGTTCATAGGATAGATGTTCCAATACCTATCAGTGTTCTTATGAGTGACACCTTTATTTTCTTTAATAGCAAACTAATGTATGAAGAATTGTGAATAAAAAAACTTTAATATCAAATTTGAACTTCGTTTTTACATAACAACACATAAATATTACATATTTACTTATACTTAACACTCACAACTAAATATTAGGAGATGATTGTGCTGCTTGAGCATCAAAAACATGAATAATGTAAGTATAAAGTATAGGAATTGTCATAATGCAGTAAAGGGGTTCTGTTACACAAACTGAACTGATCATATACGTAAGAATCATTTCCCCTCAAGTGACAACTTTCCAATTAACAGTTAACCGACATTGGATTTCGTTGTACATTTTCATTTAATTAGTATTGCAATTAATTCATCACATTCAGCATATAATAAGGTTTTACAAGTAAAAGAGATGTTAAGCAATGTCATGCTCCTAACTGGAACCGTTTTTAGATTAAATAACTTCTAAAACAACTAATAAAGTTGCGCAATAAGCTTAAATTGGCAATAATTGAGACATTTACCCTAAATCCAAAACAGGAAACAATTAAAAATTAATGTATACTTACAAAGGGTGATTGCATAAACTATTTTTTATAGTTTACTGATAAATTAGCTTAAGTTTAAATTGTGAATTACTACTATTATTAAGAATTATGTACAAGTTCAATATAGCTCTCCGCTCCACGGAAGTTTATAATTGATTAAAAAAGAAAGGAGAGATCAAATACTTCTTAAAATTATGTCTGAAACTAATCAGAAAGTTGAATAATTTAAGTGACTTATAACCGTTTAATTTTTTTAATTAGATATTATACACATATATTATAAACTGTCTTTTAATAATTTTGATAAATCTTTTCATATTAAGGTAAAATAAATATCGCAAAAGGAATATTTTTATTAGATAATGATAATATATTTAAGTATTATCACGCAAACGTGTCGTTATTCAACTAAGATATACCATTTAAAAATATGTTATTTACTTCAAAATACTTAAATTTTATTTATATTATTTAAATTATATTTTCTATAGAGTCATTAATAAATGTCTATAATTATTAATTACAAGCAATATAGTTAGTTGTTACTGCAATTAATTTTTCATATAAATTGTCAACCTACGAACAACGACAAGAATTGCCAAATTTAATTAAGGATTAAGGAAGTTTGACATTCTTAAATTGAAGTATAACTTAATTCTAAATACCCGAAAACCAAACAAATGTAGTAAACGGTTGATGTTATCGAAATATTATGTTATCAATGTAACCTCTATTTTGGATTCTCCTCCGAAAACATAATATACTGATAATAATAGAAACAGAATTTATTTCTGTAATTAAGACGTGAAAAGTAAAAAATTAGGGAATTTCTATAAAGAATAGAATTATTAAATAATTTGACAATATTTCTCCGCAATATGTTTGAAATAATTAAAATTCGCTTTTCTATTAATCTAAGATAATTTATTCTGTAGGTTCCAAATATACTTCTTCAACAAAGAAAAGAACAAATACTTTACTTATAAATGACATTAATTGCTTTGTCGCAGTTAGATATTATTTTATTAGAGCTAGATGCCAATAATTGATTACTCCAAACTCAAACGGTTAATGAAAATTTAAATAAATAATCGATTCTCAAGTTTAATAAGTAATAAAGATTATCCTTATTAACACTTGTAAGATTGAATGTATTTCCGTTTTATTCATTTCAACCGTAAGTTAGAATAATTTATCTTCATTAACGGCAATAATGAATCGTAGACATTCGTTATTGTCACCCTTTAATTTACCCTGTGTTCATTTTTAATACGTCTACTGGTTATATTAATTGTGATTTCTTACTGAGTCCATAGGGGGTGCTGTCTGTAGGCATTTCTCATTCATATATCGTGGCTGATGAAAATTTTTATATTAAGAAATACGTCCCTATTATTTTGCCATAATTACATTTCATAATTCGCATTGATTGATATCAGTTCGCTCAATGTCCTTCGTTCCAAAATGAACAGTTTGTACTTCATTTAAGAATCACTTCATTTGATATAAAATAAGTGATGTAATAAATTAAATTACTATGGTCAATTTAACCCTTAACTACTACTGTCGGTCTGTGAGACCGCTAATAATTGCTTACCCATCTCTATCTTTCTTTTTACATGATTTACGAGCTTGACACTCTGGATACTTTTAAATTATAGTATAATATTCACGTACTGAAATTGAACTTAGAACCCTTCGTTGTTGATGTGCAAAGCAAGTACAATTTATTTTGATTTTTTATTCTCCACTTTTCAGAGAACAATAACGCAATAAACATTAGTAATCTCACGGACCGCTTATAGTGGTTACGTAAGCTTTAATAGATGTAGTAATTAAGAGTTAATAAAAACAAATTTTAAATATAACACTAATAGCCGTACACCAAATGTTATTTAATTTTAAAATTGCGAATGAAGAATTGAGAAAAACAACGTTTTTATTTCATAAAAATATTATAACCGGTATTTCAATTTCCGATAACTTTCATGTTTACATTTACTTCAAACTAAACGCGTAACGAATTAATATTACCGGAAATTTAAATGGTATTTTCAACTTGCAAAAATGTTTACAGTCGATATTACATGTTTAATATGTATAAGTAAAATGTTGGTGCCTATTTGGTTAATAAACATTGTATAAGTATATATAATATAATTTTTCGAAGTAAACTGATATGAATTACAGAAATTACTAATTTTCATCGAGGCGCGTTTTATTTAAGGAACAAATAAGTAGTAGAGGTTTCGTTTGACTCAGCCATGTGGTCCTAAGTAGTAACGACAATTCACAGTCCGACCGCACGACATAAAGTCGCGCAGCTGTACACCTGGATCCTGTTATTTTAAGCCAATATCATTATACATGAATCATAAATCTCGCGTGTTAATATTTCATCCGATTTTAGCTCCGTACATGATCTTCGTATTCAGTATAATTTTTGGCTACTCATATGAATAAGATGAATTAAAATTCAATGGAAGTATGCTGATTGCTTTTTCTGGCGGCGATTATGAGTTAAGTTAAGAAAAATAAATAATTGAATTTCTTTTAGTACACTGCTTCAATTATATAATGTTGCTTGGTTATGAATTATACGATATCTAACAAAACTGTGTAAAATATAATTAGGATATTTTCTTTATTAACTTTCTTCCTTTAACAAAAGTTATAATTAACGTAATGTGAAACATTAGTTACAAATAAATCAAATACTTTTTTTAAATTTTGCATTGCATAAATTTTCAAATACTGAAATCTCGAAATTTCGTAATTTTTCTATTTAATGCTTTACAATTTCTTAACTTTCGAATTTTTAAACTTCAGTATGTTTAAACTTTAAATCTAAAAATGAAAACTAAAAATTTGAAAAAATGTTGAAGCATATGCAAATCAGTTCTTAAGGCAAAACAAATGAGTGCAATAACTTTGGATTCATAAACATAAGGCAACGCAAATTTTTTTTATTTTTAGCTACATACATATATTATATTGCACGTATTATACAGGATTCCGCAATCAAGCAGCAATTGGTTAATAATTAAATTATGTTGGGAGAATAAAGTTGCAATATATTTTTACATTGTAAGATGTGAATAGCTTTTAGTGTGTTAACTGATTTACTAAAAAATATTAACGTATCTGTCAAAATATCTCATGCGGTCATTAAAATATTAATAATGCAAACTTGATTATTGCTTCCACAGTATGCATTTCCCTTTGTTTTAAGAAATAAACAGTTAACTGTTTTACAAATTATTTGCTGAGGAACTGTTATGTCAGTTATATTAAAGTATGAAACGAATATATAACATGGAAAAAAAATAAACAAAAAACTAATAAAAAGCTAGAAAACTAATTTTATATTACTAAATTAGAAATTACTTTATAATACACAAATATGCATATGAGCAGTAAAGTAAAAATTGTTTCCTTTATAAAGTGAACGCAACCATGTAAAAATATTAATGATAAGTTTATTAATAAATGTTTATTAACAAATTTATTAACAATATCTCCATAATATAGTAAGATCTTTCACATTCTCTGAGAAATATATCCACAAATTCTCAAAAATATTATACAATTAAGAATTAAATTATATAAAATTTAAAGAAGGTATAATGCGTATATATTAATGTCATTATTCTACATTTTGTCAATCTAAATTAAATAGAGCGAAATTTTTACAGTAATTTTTATTCATTAGTTAATATTATCGTGTGACAACAGACTTATGTTTCTTTTAGTATAACACTTACTATTACATAAATTTTTAAAATTTGTCAATAAAATCAAGATAAGCAAGGCCGTAAGACATTCTCATTACGTAGAAAACGCTGTCAACAACGTTTTATCGTAGAAGACGAACTCATGTTAGTCGTAAAACCTAAGTCATCAGGTGGAGGAAGAGCAGCAGCTTATCTTTCGTCTTCAATTACTTTACCACGCGTGAACAACGCAATAACGAATGGCCCACCTATACTTTCATTTAATCTTTTCGGAGAAGCAGTTTAGCTAATGATGCACTTAATAGTTAGTATCGTACTATTTTCAGATAGTGATCGGATCGATGCCGATACTATTAATGATATTCAATCAGTTCGATACTAAAGTATTGAATAGGACGTATCGATACGTGTCAAAATTTTAAGGTACTTGGTATCACCTTTCAGTGTCGATAGTTCTTAAAGTGATCCTAACCTACCCCATTTAATACCTAACAAAATCATCGATACTATAATTCGTATTGTTTGTGATTTTCTTCTACTTTGTTTTGAATTATGGGTTATTGAATTGTACAACTTTGATACAATAGTCAGTAACATGATTTTTATAAAGTATCAAACGAGTAACGATATTTTCGTTATGTATCAAGTGGGTATCGATACATTCGTAATATGCCAAACAGGTATCGATATCTTCGTAAAGTATCATACGGGTATCGATACTTTTGTATCCGTACCTTCATAGAAGTATCAAGCAGGTATCGATTCATTTGTATAGGTATTGATGAGGTATCGATTCTTTTTCACACTTACATATTTGATATATATCAATACTGGATCGAATCTTACAAATTGGTATCGGTAGATAATCGATACCTGTATCGGTTTCAACATTAATAATAAGCTACTAATTGCTGCTTAAATACATAAATACTTAGGTCAATCAGGTAAAACATTTAATCAATACCAACAACTAAGAGCTAACTAATTAAGCAGCCTCTCACAACTAAATCAACCATCACTGACTATGGAACTCAATATCAATGCAACTTTATGACAATAATTTGAACTCACAAATTGAAGAGATTGATGCTTTATAATTTTCATCGAAAACGAGTCAACCACTACGGCATTTATCTACTTAAATACTACAACTACGGCATTTACCTACTTAAATCGTATAATTTTTTTTGTGAAATAAGATTTCTCAAAGTTTCAAATATCAGTAACCACTTAAAATATTCACAACAGGTCGTGTCTTTCACATTCTACACTTTTATGTTACCAGTGCATTTATTTCTCTCTTGAAACCATATAAATGTAGGGGTTATTTTAATTAAACACCATGTAGATGGTTTCAAAGTACGGGGAGGTAGAAAACGTCCCTTAACGATAAATAAAATGTGTTATTAATAATAATGATTAAATATCGCACAAAGTCTCTCTCTCACAAAACTCTCTCAGCTCGCATCGTCTATTTCTCGTGAACACTCTCTCTGAACTCTCGCACGCACGTTTTCCACGCATTCTTTACCCTCGCACGCATTCATTCTCTCTCATTTTATCTTTATGTTTTCTCTCACTCATTTCAGACATTCATAAGACCCAGTCAGTCACGTTCACCCAAAATCTTCTTTAGCCATGCACCCTCCGTTCACACGCCAAACTCCAGACGCTTGGTCTTAAATACTCTTCAGTCGGGTGCCAGTTCATAAACATTCACGCGATATTCTGTCTCCCGCATAACTGTAACAGAATCAGTAAGTATATGATAATAAAATAAGGATATCAGAAGATTGACATAAAGGGAACTTGGATAAAATAGTGTGGGAAAAGAACGAGTTCTATAAGATAAATTTTCGGACAGAAACAAGCAAAAAGGGAAGAGGAAGAAAGGTCAGCTCTAACCTGGAATATTGCAGGTGAAGGAAAAATAAAAGAAGCCTATGCATTTCTAATAAAGAGTCCACGAAAAGTTATATAAAATAACAAACTAAGTGCACACAAATTTACGATAAAGGCAAGAAAAATAAAAATAAGTAGATCAAATTGCAGAGTAATTATTATCACAATTTAATTCGAGTAATTAATAGAATCAAATTATTCAAATACTATAATAGTAAAAGATAAAACATATTATTATCTAAAGATCGCGACAACAAAAGCAACTCCTTGCTTCATTCGCTGGAATCTGACAAAGTCAGCCATGCTCCAACCGTCAGTAATTAAAGAGTGGAAATAAATAAAGGTTAAAAATGCCAAAATTCAAGTTTTGTGGGAAACAATTTTTTATTTGCCAAAATATCATTATCAACAAAGTAGAACAAAATTCATTTGTTATTTGCATCATATTATTCTACATGACTTCACAATATCTTTGGTTTGATATTTTAAAGTTCTGTTAATTACTAACAAAATGAGTTTTGTATTTTAAAAAAGGTTGTAACTCCATTATGTAATTTACTAAAAAAGGCTGAATGTGTCAATACAAGTATTTTTAGGTACGATTAATAATCCAGGCAGATTTATCTAGAATATCGATAAAAAATTGACGATACTCATCATTGTCCAAATAAAGCAACATTTTTCTAAGATCATCAGTTTTTTCTTTTGATAATCGGTTGTTAATCTTTCGACAAATGGTACTACCGTTAACTTTGTGGTTGTATCTTTTGGCACATTCAGCCTAAATTAGGAAAATGATCATGTAACATACATCCCACACTAGATATGAAATACTGAAAACTGTATTAATTATTCTGACAACACTTTCCTCCTTATTTACTAATATTGGTACTTGTATAAACATCAGTTTTATGGAAAAAAATATTTTTCTGAAAAAATGACATTTTTATTTGACAACGGCGTACATATTCTAAGTGTCGTATTTTTATTTGTGTGCATAAAACAATGGCAACAAATACTAAACCTACACGAAATACATACACGAGGTACGATTACGATCATGCAATATCCTCGTAGTATTTGTATCCTTGGGTCGCTGTAACACAGGTGGCACATTTTTCGTTCAAAGTGCAATAAAACGGCTACAAAAAATTGTAAGTCAAATTTTGGGGATTATTGTAAGAGGAATGTTTCCAACTTTAAATTCACTGTAAAGCGAATTGCAAAGAAAATTGTTCAAAATTTGCAGAGTCATTCGAGTTTGCAAAACTTTGAGCCAAAAAACATCTTCATTTTTCCATCCCGTTTCTTAATACATGTAGGGGTTTCTTTTAAGAAATTCAACAGAAGTATACGAATGCACAACGTTTGCCATTTAAAATAAACGTAAGTGCACTGTCTTGCGATTTTTTTTATGAAGTTACAGCATTTCGATGATTTACTATTTGTCAGTAAAAGTTTAGTGATTCTTTAATTTGACTACTAACAATAAGTGAGTACATATGAAAATAACATCTTTAATCTATCACTATGCATAATTTACAACTACTGATTTTACATATAAAGTTCAAACGAAGCAGCATCAAACAAATTTACTATTGTTAAAAATTATTAAATTCATAAATGATGATTATTACCACCATAAAGCGTTACTATTGTCAAGAATTATTAAATTCATAAATATTAATAATTGTAATTTAATGATTATTATCAATACATTATCTATTTCAATTAACTAACGCCTACGTAACGAATTAAAAACAATCATAGTAAATTACACTCAATCAGAAATCAATCAAATCATTAATTGAACCGTTATATAAGAAGCATTACCCTTAACCCGACGCTACTTTATATAATAGCCAAGCTATTCAATACGATTCAAGTGTTTTGCAAAGTGTATTGAAAGAAAAAGTTTGAAATATTTAAGTCATTCTAAAAGCTCCGCCGCAGGTTACATTCGTGTAGAAACATGTACAGATAGATTGATTATGTACAAAATGAGTTAACTTTTCACGGCGTACAGATACCTATTAAAAATTGTTCAATATTCAATCGATGTCGAATGTTCCCTGAGAAACGAGCGCAATATGTAAATCGCTTTAAAGTCAGGAAGTGTTCTAATTGACTGAGATACGTTGCCCTCTAGCATATTTCTCTCCTATTTCTGAATCAATGGTGATAACGAATACCATTCGTTTAGTCCGGAGATTGCAAACTGATAATTGAAGATTCAACTTAAATTCACGAAATCAAATCATATAAGTGTTTCTTCTACCATTACACCAACGTATGAGAAACACTGTCTCCTCTTTTATCGTCGTAGTTTCATTATTATATTTTTACACAGGGTATTCGATCGCTACTGGAAGAAATTTTAAGAAGCGATTATACAGGCCAAAATAATAAAAAATCGAGAATATATAAATGGTATTTGACGCTTCGTGTTTTAATTATAAATGATTAAAGAATTAGATATTATGTTCGCAAGGCGCGCAAATTTGTACGTATCGGCCTGTATAGAACAGGTCAAGAGACGAGAACATAACTGTTCGGTAGTTCTGCCTAGAAGAAACTGCTAGCCACTCACTGTTGTTCCCCTTTGTTTTATCTTATCAGAAGTTGAAGAAAAAATTAGAGGTATTTTAGTTAGGAAAGCGTTACAAAATTATATACGTTATACGTATACGCTAAGAGTTAACAAGGATATGAAAAATAAAAAGGAAATAAAAAAATTAACTACATTTTTTATTCAAACAACATAATTTATGGGGTATTCTTTACGTTGTATTACGTCTGCAAGTCCCTTTACTATTGACCCTAATATTTTCTTTAAATAATCTTCTTCAATATTTTGTCATTCTTCTATTAATCCATTTTCCAAATCTGTTTTGCCTATAATAGGATTTTTACATATGTTCTTATTAAATCTAGTGTATACCACCTCAAGAGAATTTAAACTCGATGACTGAGGAATGCATTCATGATTATTTGATAGTTACACAACAACCATTCATGTAAAATCTTTTATTTATGTTTCGGGTCGTAATCTTGACATAATTATAAACTATAAAGTATTAAGAGTACCCATTTTTTCTACATTTTCTTTTAAATTATTGTTTAGAATGTTTAATTAATTCATTTTATACATAGTTCTTGTAATAAATTATAATTTGTCTGTACTATGGTAACTTGTACCATCCTACCCCATTCTATTGCTAACTGTTACTATGTTTAACCGTTTATTGCCACTATATTTAGCCAATACGCAAAGATTTTCCGATTAAAGTTAAGTTAATCAAGTTAAATTTACTTGCATCGCAAAATATTACTTCCTTCCAAAACTTTATATAAATCATCTAGCGAAGTCTAAATGTTTCTTTTTATTTGTCACACGTCCGTATTACGTATCTTTTACGATATAAGGAGAATATTAATATGTAATGTATCATTTATTTTCGTATTCCCTTTAAATTTTCTGATAATGAAACATTTTTCGCATGAAGTGGATAGCTCTTTCCGCCTTATCAGTTTTGTTTTAGATCTCGCCTGCACTTTCTAATGTTTCCAATTTGTTTCTGCAATATTTTTTCCAGTGAAAAATGATTAATTTCTCATATAAAAATTGGCTTCCGTCCGTTTCTTTATCATGATAGCATACTATTAAAATGTTTCCCGTTTGATTCTGTTTACTGGAATCTTCATTAAACGTGTAAAGAAGAAGCATAAGAAGATAGAAACTAGGTAAATCAATTGTTATTCATGAAGAACGTTAGGTGTACTAATAATTTTGTAACCTAAATCAAGTGCAACTTAAGCAGTAAATTCTTTACATATAAAGAATAAGAGATTATTATATCTTTATTTTTCAAATTAATGCTAAATCTTAATCTATACCAATACTTTGGTAATTGACTGTGTATATCGTCAAATCGTTAACTAGGTTAGCAAGTTACTATATTTATATTTTTACAGTTGCAGCGGACTGCTGCTTTAATACTTTACTTAAACCAAGCTCGAAGAATTAAGATAAGATACGTTGATCCCTAGTTGCCCAATATGAGAAGAGTACCACAAATATATAATTTAAGTAAATTGCAGCACGAATTTAGTGAACAACTTAATAGATACAGTGGTACACACCTACTTTTTCTAACCTTTTATAAATTATAATATTTAGCATACCATTGTGATCAAAATTGTGGTCAGTTTTCTCATTTAAACAGGGCACAATTTTTATACAAAAATGAATCATAAAACGTAGAATAAAATTTTGTTGTACAATACTTCATTTTTGAGTAGGTTTAATTTAAGCGTTCCCATGAAGTCAGTAATTTCATAACAAATAATATAGTTTTAAATTCTGTATTCTCTAATTTCAATATACCCGTTTGACACGTAGCTTTAATATAATTTTATAAATTTACATGCCAGAAATTTTAATGCAACTCCTAAGTCTATGTACTTATTAAAATATAGTTTTAATAATACTTCAATACACGAAAAAAGATATATTTTTGATAAAAATTTGATAATATTGTATGAATCTAAAATTATTCTAAAAATTAACGTAAAATATAAAACTTTATGTCCAAAACTTTCCTTTTTCTTTTGGTTTTGTCTTGATTATTTTATCTAACATAAAAACAATAAATAATTCTCAAGTGAAGATGAGAAATATTCCGAATGATAATGAAAATAGGTATCATATATCAAACAAAGATAATTTTTATATAATTAATAACTAATAATATATTTAATAACTCATAAAGCAAAACTGCCATTGCAAAGTAGTCTTATAATTGACTACCGATACCTAATGAATCATCCCAGTAAATCGTCGAGATTCCTTAAGAACTTCGTAAGGATAAAGATTTATACTGAAGTATTTTTAATATTTTTCAGTATATCAACAAGAACGAGAGAAATCGATTCTTTTGAAAGATTTCTGTAAATTTTTAACTTAATTGTTTAGAGTTATCATATAAAAATCACACGATGTGCAAGTATATAAAAAATTAAAAATTAATCAGTAGATTCAATGTTTGAAATCATACAAAATTTGAATGACCACTAAAATTTTAAAAGAGTAATATGTTATATTTTTAATATCTTATTTTTTTAATATGTAATTTATCAAACACGAAAGTCCTGATTTTAATGGAAGTTCGTCTACTTATAGAGCAAATGGACTCTACATGGAGCAATTTTTTATCGATAGGAAATTCTTTTAAGGGAGTGAAAGCAGTTCACATAAGTATCAGCATTTTTTTAATTTTTTAAGTGCAATTTTGTTGGTGATTTTATTCATATAGGATAATACAATACTAAAAACTAAACATTTTTTATGGGAAAAATTTTGTTCTATCTCGCACCGTTACAACGATACAGAGAAAATAATTCATCGCAAGCACTATAAAATAGATAATCAGGAGAGAAGTCAGTCCTTGTAATGCCATTTGCTCTCCGGTATTTTTTTTAAATAACTTTGTATTGATACCAAATAGAGAAAAACTTTTCATATAAAGAATGTCCAATTTTTTGTGCCTTATTATTCTGTTGCAAAGAAAGCCGTAGTCAAAATTGAATTTAAAAAATGACAAAATGTTTAGATTTTAGGGAGCTAATTTGACACCCTCAAAGAGATTTCCTGGCGATAAAATTGCTCCATGTACAGTCTAATATGCTCTGCAGTCGCGCGAACTTTCATTAAAATCAGGATTTTCGTGTTTAGTGAATTTCGTTGTAAATGATGTCCGGATATTAATGCGGGTAACTGTATATGACTACCGAACAATTTCAATGAATCTGTTTATTCACCAACACCAATAAGCTTTCTACTTCATGGAACTATAAATCACAAACAACGCGTTGACGCAACCATGAGCAGTTTTCGGAATTTCCCTACTCAATTCTATAAATATACGTATATGTTTTAAACATATCTGAAAAAATTGGTTTTTTTTACCCAAACGAATGGTAAACAATAACAACATCTACTAATCGTGTTAGTATACAGAAGTACGAATCACTAAAATATTTTTATCAATTGCAATATACAACCCACGTTCAAAGAAAAAAATGTGAGGAAATGTGGTCAGTTGTGCCAGATCCGGTATCGCTTACAATTTCTTAATACTCGATATATTTCTGTAATAATTCGTTTGGCGATTTTGAGGGGAAACGAACGCTTTACCACAAACGACATCTTCCAAATTGACGGTATAGTGGATTATTTTAACACATACGTAAATACGTACTTAGATCTATACTATTATACTATAAAATTCTTATTTCGATGCGACTAAGATTATTTTGAAAAGCTGCTGCAAAATTGTTTCGCACGTGGAAAGTTACTGATAATTTCTTTAATATTTATATATCTTACTTGATAAGAGAGAAAGAATCTGAAAGAAACGACATGTCGCAAATGCACCATTTCCGAGTAATAAATTGTTAAAGTTCTTTTGCATAAACTAGACTGTATGAATCACGTAGGAGGAAAGAACTAGCTCGCACGATCATCTTTTAGCGAAATGTCAGCTACTTACTACTGCAGGTATTGGCTGCGTACGCTATACCACAAATTCAGTATCACGCGGCGCAGCGTGTTAAAACATAAAATCGCATCACGCGTTTCATGCGTAAACAAATCTAATTTGAATTGCTCATTCTTATATGAACTTCTAGTGTAGATACTCGTATATTGTACACAACTGGCGCCTATGTGTAAAAATGTTCACAATTTACTTAGCGAAATTTGTACATTTGCAATATATGATTTCAAACTTTCCTTTTTCTTGTTCAGTAGAATACACAGATATTAAAGAAAATATTCATATTAGAAATAATTTTGCGAAAGGTCTTTTATCTTCATCGACATAACAGTATAGCTAGGTTCATCTTTGAAAGACGCGACCATTCATTTTTTTACACAATGTATAAAAAGCGAAATGTATAATTATGTAACAATTTTATTTAAAACTTAATTTTAAATCAATGTATATTCTAAAAACTTATTATTTCTTTTTAATTTGAAGAGTGATTTTAATTAAAGGAATACTTATTACTCACAATAAAATTAAATAAGTGGTAGGATTATATTTACAATATATCTGTGATATGTATAAAATATACATATCTTAGAAATAACAAATTATTATAATTACAATTATAATTATATAAACAAATTATAATTATTATAATTATTTTTAATTACAGAATATTGCTTTAACTTTACACATAGTTGTGAAATTTTAAAAATTGGTTTAAAATTAATTTCAAATATCTCTTTTGTAAAATGACTCTTACCTTCAATTTTCCTTTAAACACATCTTTACCAGTATTTAGAAAAGATTTTTAAATAAATAAATGAAAAAGAAGTAGAAATACACAATTTTATATATTTTGTCATAAATGTACACATACTATAAACTATTTAATCATACAGCAAGTGGAAAATCAAATTGCATCCAAAGTTTGGTCATTCTTAGTTACGTTGCAATTTTCCATTTTTGTGTGCGCTTGTCTTGTTTACTATTTCCGTGCGATTATTGAGGATAATTACTGCGAAGACAAGTTGTGTATGGAGAATTTATAACATATCTCTATTTTATATTTATTATATGCGCGATTTATTACATAATATTCGCGATATCGCGTCTAATTGTTGCACTAATTGCATTACCTTTTAGCAATTTATTAATAGCAGTTATATAGGCCTCATACACCGAACAAAACTTACAATTAGTTATAGACGATTAATGAGCGTTTAGTATTCTTTGTTTTTAATAGCCGTTTAAATATACCTGTAAAGTGTAGGAATATTTACAATATAGCAGAAAAAGGTCTATTGAAATGTTTAAAATAAAATTATGTATAATATGTTACGACACAATTTTGTTACTTTCATATATCTTTACGGATCCTTCTTTAATTACTGTGTTTGTTTGTTTCCATTTCTTATGCAATAAGACATTACTCACGTGTACTGTAAATGTGTGTTTATTTAATTGTAAATATACCAATAATTAAACATTAGCAATTAATAATAATATCCAATAAGTAGTAAATCCAGGTTGTTTTAGTTTATTTTTAGAATAACACATTTGCGTTTCTATAATCCGTTAACCATCAATTAGATTTTTTCTCAGGATCTTTAAAAAAAACAAGTGCGGATCGTTATTGGTTAATGCTATTTCCTTTAATTTTAATCGCGTCTATATACTCGTCTCTGGGTTGATATTATATATCTATATTTTAGTTGCTTTTCTTTCCGTTCTTGGCTACATTAATAGTATATATAAATGGCTTTGGCTTGTTTATAAATAAATAATAATAAATAATTTCTTCCATTATCGTTGTTTAATCTTAACTTAACTAATAATAAATTAACGATTAGTTTAAGATCCTGTTGACCTAGTATAGACATCAAAAGTACTGAAAAACGACAAATCGATGGATGGATACGAGGAGAAGCGAGAAATTTCGTTAAAAAGTGAGGAGCACGCGCGTCGGGCGCATTACAAACCATTACACCGCAACATCCGATATGCATTTGCAATAAAAAAGGGAGACAAACGAGGCACATGAAACGTCGTAGCACGTCAATTCCAGTCGTGGGCGATGTTTCGCACCGTTGCCCTTTTATTTTTACAGATGTACCGGATTAAATGGGCTTCTTCATTCGCGTGAATTCGACTTCATGACGTAGCATCCGTTATGGGATGCCCATTTTGCATAAGCGTATCGCTTGAAATCGTTCCAAAATGACCTATTACATTACGAGTATGAATATTCAAGTTAACATGTACCATTTGATACGACAAGCTTTGCACTGTTACGAACAGAGACATTTTTATTGATCTCTGAATGCCTAATGAATCTGATGTGTTGAAAAATTATAGATACAATAAATTGGGTTGGAACCTATTCGTCTAAGGGTTTGCTTAATATTTTAAATGAATTAAAATTATTTTTCTTTTCTTTTTTCTTAACGTGACGTACAAATTGAATTAAAAAAGTCTTATTGTTACCTGAATAAAACGAAATACAAAGTTCATATGCATAATTTCAAATTATCTCAATTGGTTGAATAAATTAATGGGGAAAGTATCTGCTGGTGAGTATGAAAGTGGTGTGAGCCAAAAATTTAAAGAAATTGAATTTATCACTCACTTTGTGTTAAATTGATTTATATCACAAAAATATGAAATCTTTCTCCTCTTTTCATTTTTAACATACACCATTTTCATAATTACTGGCACATATGTACCTTTCTCTTAAGTACCGAATTAAATTTGATAATTTTCTTTTGTCATTAATATTGTCTTATTATGCCACAACCTTTTTGGCGTTGTTTTAATGTAGTTGGAAAATATTATACATTTTTACGTATCTTTTGATATGGAAAATTTTAATTGTTAAAGTTATAACAATGTTGTAATAATAAAAATATAGTACTATAAAAACGTATTTCCTCTAATGATTATGTTTAGGTGATAAATACTTTACGACAACAGTATAAATTGTTATAATATTAGTAGGTAATAATAACATACATTTTTCGAGGATGTGACAATTCATTTTCTCTAGGAATATAGTTACTTTTCATTTATATCTATGTTCCTGCTGCATCTGATTGCTTAATTAACGCTCAGAACACGTACGGCTGACAGAGTATCGTTCAATGGACTTCTCCGTGAACAATGATCGATCATTTGATGATCAATCAGAGTGAACTAAATAGTAAAGCATGTATACGTTCTCCGATGCTTGATTCCAACTAAGCAACATATTTTATTCTATATCATCATGAAGCAGCAATATTAGGTCTGAAAAGGTCTTTTATTGGCGTTTAAGGTTACTCACTCTTACAAAATATAATTTAAATAAGAGTTTCCTATTTTCTAAGTTTTCTATAAAAAACACTTATGAACATTTACTAATTTAGTAAATCAATGCAGTTTTAAAGTGAATTATCTTAAAAACCTCGAAGAATATAATTTTCCATTTTCACTATTTTTATATGTTTATTGAAATACTATTTTATGAAGTTTAAATGAAGAAGCAGATTCTTTATTACCTTGTTTCTATGTCTACAGCAACTTTGATCTCAAAGTGAACGACGCGATTGCGCATTAACATCACAAATTATTATTTGAATAAAAAATGTCATCTTCGTATTCAGTGTTCTGAACAAAGTTTCCTATACTTGTTTATTTGAATGAAGTTGAAGCAAGAATCATTTCGAATAAACAATCAAAACGTATTAATAATATCAAACAATAAAAAATTAAGTTATATGTAATTTTGTGAAATATATTATTATATTTTATAGTTACCCATTTTAACTTTGGAATGTATTGAAAGAAATGATTGAAATAAAGATTATATAGTTATTACAGTGTTTTAATTACTTCTCTACTGTGACAAGAATTGTATAACTACTATTTCATCATTAAACTAGTTTACAGATATTAATTATTGAATACAATTGTTAGGAATCAAATTAACGCAATTACACGCAATGTTGTAATGCTGCATTTATCAAAATACAAGGGAAAAATCTATTTGGATCATATAATGAAATAATATTAATTAATACATAGATAACTTTTGATTAACAATAAGTAAAACAATAATTATATTCAAATAATTATATTGGTATAATTCCACTTGATTATCATTTGTAACTATTGTCAGACTGAATTTTTAAAAAATTGCAAAGATATTATGATAGAAGACTACAAAATAGCACGCAGCCTCAGTCGTACTTATTCAAATTTTACGAATACGTAGAATATGAAATCAGTTGTAGCAAGTGAAAAGTGATGTCAAAGGTCTTTCTTGTAACTTCATTCACGCACACATTCCGAATGCTAATCTGGCCATAAAAATACGTGACCTGTTATTAATTATATTCATCCCTTTCATTGATTTTGAGAAATAACGTTCACTATTTGATTCTGGATTTCTATTATTGTAATATGGTTGTACTTATCTGTATGTTGCATATTGTATGCATAATACATGTTACATGCTTTATTACTATCTTTGATAAAGGTAATTGATAATATTAGAATCAAATACAATGTTGCTAGTTTTCTTAAATATTTTAGAATTGTACCGAATTTTATGTGTATAATCATTATATTTGGAATCGTTAAGCATATTTACTCATGCACTGTATTTATTCCATTGGAATATAAGTGTTAGGCCAGTTTCATGCTGTGATTCGTGAATCGCGATTCACGTCCGATGCAGTATCTAACTTCGTAGCTAAGCATCGTCGATTTGCTTTCCAGTTAATCATACGCTCTTGTTTGTAACACGCGCATTTTTCAACAAACACTTCTCCTAGAAAATATATGAGATTGAAGCCTTAGTCATTTGGCGTATACATACAAGAAGTAACAGAAAACAGGACAGTAAGTAAAAACTATTCGGTTCATTCGATTATAATATAAGGAAAGGAAAGGAAGCTTTCTGTACATGATTTACAGAACTTCAAGTAGATTCTATTAAATTCTTTGACCGTCTATATATGCATATTATATACATTGCAAATTGGTGATTCTGTAGCTACCGTGTGAATACCAATATTTGTTTCTATTCTCTGTTGTTCGCGTTGATTCAAAAAAAGTCACCGATGGTCGACCGATTGCGGATGCACAAAATTCGTATCGCGATTCTGTATTTCACGACAATTGCCGCCTGAACGCTACCATAAGCACAAACGAGGTGATGCTATTCTATTCTGGATTGGTATGTCGCATGTGACATGGGAGTGGTAACGGCGATCACGCAATCAATCTGGATCGTGCCACAGGAAGATACAGTGAATGAAAACACAGACCATAGTACACGATAGACCAATCACCCAATGCATTTTTTTATCCCGGGAAGTCAAGGGTTCGCGAGTCGCGAGTCCTCTTACCATTTTTATGTCACTTTCGACTTTACCGATTTGACACTGAATAAGATTTCAGCCACTAAATGTAACCATGAAATCGCAAAAGAGATATAGGATACGTTATCATAGACAAGCTATAGAATTATATGTCTATCTATGTTACACACATTGCAGGATAGCTGATTGTAACGGTGTTTGCATAAATAGAAACTATTATGCTGTTAATACTTTCCGATCTCGTCCCAACCATAGTTATAAATAATTTTTCATTTCTTAAACTATTAATGAAATGATGTGATCTTCTTCAATAATTATTGTTTGATAGAAAAAGCTATTTTTAATAGTGAGATATTACAAACACACGTTTATTTTGTAGTTTTCTAGATAAAACATTTTTAGGAATTTAGATAGAATATTGTTACATTTTCTGAAATTTGTTTTACAACATTTTTTTCAAACGTTTTATTTAGAGATTAATGTGGGATAATTGTACTAAGGACTAATTTAGATGGAGAGTTAAAATGTTAGTTAAAAATGAATTTGTTCATGTGTATCATGTTTCTACGTGAATTTGCGTACAATATGATATTTAATGTCTTATTGCTATACTAATTTTAAAATGAATCATATGTAAACGAAATTATGCAATTGAAAATAAGAAATGTCCATAGTTTTGATATAGAATACAAAAAAGTTAGTGAATATGAATTTAGGATGTGAATCATACTAGGAATTGAGTTCCTAAATCCGTCGATATTCGTAAAAAAACTAGTTTACTACAAAATTGTCTTTAACAATAGCATTACAACTAATTTTTTTAATATCTCCATATGTATTTCATCTGAAAAGAAAGTAAAAATCTGAAAGATGCCGTCTATCATAAATACACTGTTTTCGTATAATAATGTTCAAGTTGTTGCAGAAATGAAATTGTGTGAATCAAATACAGGAAAAAAGCTCGCTTACACTATCATTCCTTACTGTACTTATGCACAGATGTCAGTGCTGCGCATTATATGCAAACACATTTACATTTCACCAACATTTTAATAAGGCTTATAAAAGCATCAAACTATACCAAGTTCATTCAAGGCTAAATCGATCAATTTTCCCGTTAATGACTGGGATTTTACTCCAAATTAAATACGAATTTTGTGCTTTTGGCCTATTATTGTAAAAACAGGGTATTTTTATATCTTTATTGTAGGGATTTTCAACAACAAGGATTAACCACAGTTATTCTGAAGGAATATTTAATATGGAAAAGTAAAAAGAAATAAAATACAGTTTTTTCTCGCAGATTTCTCGCACGGTTCTCTTCGGTCGTCTTCACTCTCTCAATATTCTTACGCAACTCAACTCATTTTCCTTCCATCCTCGCGACACTCTTGCTTTCTTAAAACTCACTCATACACAATCACATTCAATCACCGATTCGTACCCACATGCATTCTTATTTCAGAGAACTGTCAGACGGTCCAAACACTCTTTATTCACACCTCACACGATCCGACTATCACATAACCCAAACACTCCTCATTGATATTTCACTCGATCCGATTTTCATACTGCCCAAACACCCTTATCTCACACCCCACACTCGGCCATCCTGCATGATATCTGCCCCCAGATATCCATTGTTCATTCTTCACCTGATGAGGCATCACTAGCTTCATCAACCCACGGTTTCATATATTCCGCCGAAGTCGATGTCTGTTGCGGACCTTCGTGCTCGCCCACTTTATGCACAATGAAACGATCGTTCCTTAGGATTCTCTCCACTCGATACGGACCTAAATATTTAGACGCAAATTTCAAACCCGGGCCGTACTGGGTCCTCTTTATGGCAACTAACTCTCCCTCTTTGTATTGCCGAGCTTTCTTTCTATGTTTATCGTATCCGCGACGATTCTCACGCTGAATCTTCAGAATACTTTCCTTGGCTTGATTCCGCAGTTCTTCTCTGTTACTTTGAAACATATCAATCCATTCTTTCTCTATTAACTCACGAATATCCGGATTATCCTTCATTCTTAGGCATGTTCCAAACAGCAATCTAAACGGCGTTGTACCGATGCTCCTATGAGGTGTTGCATTTAAAAATTTCTGCGTAATATCCAAATAGCGATACCACTCCTCCGGTTTTGGTGCCGATAACTTTGTCACTATTGGTATAAGTGTTCTATTCACGCGCTCCACTTGTCCATTAGCTCTTGGCATTCCCGTAGTTATTAAAATGTGTTCTATTGCTTCCGATTTACAATATTCCCGAAAATCATGAGAAGTAAAAGCTGTACCCTGATCAGAGATAATTCTCCGAGGATTTCCAAAAATTGACGATTGTTTCTTCAAACGTTCTATTACTTCGGAGGCAGCTGTAGTCTTCACAGCATACAGCCACACGAACTTCGAAAATGCGTCCACAACTACAAAAATATGCTTATAACTCTTTCGCGTAGATGGGAGTGGCCCGAGATGGTCAATATGATATGTATCTAATGGAACATTTCCCTTATCAATGGAATGTAAAAATCCTTCCTGTCTCCCATGTTTCCTTTCAGCAAGAATACACGGAACACAATTACGCACCACTTTTTCTACTTTTGATTTTAAGTCTGTGAACCAATAGTCTTTCCTAACAAGTGACTCCGTTTTCGCACTCCCGATATGACCGTTCTCGTGTACACGTCGAATGATTTGCGATTGCATAATACGCGGCACTATTAATTTCACGTCACTCTCAATTTCCTTAAATAAAAGATCATTCTGCACTACAAACCCACTTAACCGTTTTTCATTCGCCGCTTCGAAAATCGGTTTCAAACTCTCATCCTCACACTGCGCTTTACGCAATCTCATAATCATACTATCCTCACATTCGTCCACCAACATACACTCTGGAAGCGGATTCCGGCTTAACGCATCTACATGTCTCAAACGATTTCCCGAACGGTGCTCTATTTTATAATTAAACTCTTCTAATAAAAGAGCCCATCTTGCAACTCGAACGCACAAATCTCTCTTACGCATCGTTAAAGTAAACGCTTGACAATCTGTAATTATCTTAAACGGTATACCCAACAAATATATTCTAAATTTTCGTAGGGCTTTAACTATTGCTAAAACTTCCAGCTCATAACTAATATATTTCGATTCCGCTGGTGTTGTTTTTCCGCTTGCAAAGTATACTGGATAAAATTTATTATCATTACTATCACGTTGTAAAAGAATCGCACCGTAACCATCCCTTGAAGCATCAGTATGTAACTCCGTCTCCGCCTCCAGTCTATATAATTTCAAAACTGGACCATTGCTCAAAATAGTTTTCAATTTTGTAAATGCTAATTTTTCTTCTTCCCCAAAATGAAAGTTAACGTTTGATTTCAATAAATTTGTTAACGGTCGCGCAATCACGGAATAATTTGGGATAAATTTTCTAATGTAACCGGCCAAACCCAAAAAACTTTGATTCTGCTTGAAATTTTGTGGTTGGGGAAATCTCATAACTGCCTCTGTTTTCTTTTCTGACGGACGAACACTTCCGTCTTTAATTATGTGCCCTAAAAACTCTATTCTTGTCTGCAGAAAGCTACACTTTTTCCAGTTAATGTTCAAACCGAATTCTTCTGCAACGCGCAACACCATCTTTAAGTTTTCTATACCGTCTTCGTAATCTGATGAGGGAATAATTAAATCGTCCATATAAGTTATAACCTTTTTCTCATTAATTAAGTCTTTACAAACAGCATTTACAAATTTCTGAAACACCGCTGGTGAGTTACACAAACCGAATGGAACATATAAAAATTCATACTGGCCATTTGGAACTATGAAAGCAGTATATTTCCTACTGTCATCACCTATAGGTACGTGAAAAAATCCATTCTTTAAATCTAAAGTACTAAAAATGCGTGAACCTTGTAGAGCATCCAATTGATCTTCAATCAGCGGCAACGGGTATCGATCTTTAATTATTTTTGTGTTAAGTTTTCTATAATCTACACAGAGCCTGGTTGTATTGTCTTTTTTTTTAACAAGTACTACTGGACTAGCATAATCAGAAAGAGAAGGCTGTACAATACCGTCAGCAAGCCACTGCTTTATATGTTTATCAACTTCTTCTTTTTCAAGAGGGGATAGTCGCCTAGCCCTCTGGTAAACTGGTTCGTCATCTTTAACCGTTATGGACATTTTTACACCCGTTTCTCGTGTTTTGACTGGTTCATAATTTGTTATCAAATCGCGAATGATGCCTCTATGTTTGGTATTGGAAATATTCGACAAATCGATCTCATTTGCTTCATCTATACAATCTATTTTGTAAATTTCGGGTATATTACTTTGTAACTGGTGTTCTTTTTCAACGCTACGAATAGAAATTTCGCCTCTCTTGATATTTATTTCAACTGTGTTTAAAAAATCGGTGCCAATTATCAAATCATGTTGCATCAACGTATCAGATATTACCCAGATATTAATTGGATATTGATTACCATCGATTTCTATTTGTGCATTGAACTCGCCTATTGTTTTGTTACTTTGGGATCCAATTCCGCAAAATGTAATCTCTCGTCGTAATAACGGTGGCGACCCTATTTTCACGTATTGCTCTGCACGCATTACAGACAAATCGCTACCGGTATCAATTAGCGCTGTTAAATTCTCCCCATTTATCCTTACTTTCTTATAATATTTTTCGCGCGTATTCCGCGAAATATCACAAACGTCTTTTACATCGTCTTTCTTTGAACAATTCGCCGCTACATGACCAAATGCTTGGCATTTAAAACATTTCGCGCCGCGATTTTTCAAAGGACAGTTCGCACTATAATGACCTTCCTTACCGCAATTAAAACAACGATTAGTATTTTTGGCTACTTCCCTTCCCTCGCATCCTTCGACTCTCGGTGCTGTAAATCTCTCGTTCTCCCTCGATCGCAACGGTCCATACGCTCTGTCGTCAGGTCTCGGTTGACGGTACATCCTTTCTTCTATCCTCCATGGCTGAAACGTCCTCTCTTCTGTCCTCCATGGCCGAAATGTCCTCCCCTCTGTTTTCCACGGTCGAAACATATTTTCTTCCTTCCTTGTATATGGATACGTCGTCGACAAGGATTTCCCATACAACGATACTTTCCCGAACGCCTCCAACAATGATGTCTTCGTGTTTAGCCTCTGAGCACGAGCAATATTCCTTAAGGTGAAATCTGGAATTCCTTCAGTAATGTAGTCCACCGTCTCTTCGTCACTCAAGCCAATACGATTCGCCATGATGACTTTTTCATGCATATACTGGTTAAACGTTTCCTCTCGTTTCCAAATACGCCGCTCGAATTCTTGCCGCAAATAAATCTTGCTTGGCTCGTGATAAAACATTTCTCGTAAGCCTCTCAAAAGTTCTTCGACCTTCATTGCGATGCACTCGGGTTTTGAGTGGAACCACTCGAACGCTTTCCCTTTTAACCGTGACGAAATGGCAAGTTTTACTACTTCGTCTGTCACTTGATACGTTGCTCTCAGTAACTGCACTTGTTTTTCCCACGTTTCATACGTCTCGCTGCTACCATCAAAATAATTTAGCATATCCGCCACCATCGGTGCAGTCAAGCGCGGATTCGTCTCGTATTGCATCGGACGAGGTGCATTAATCGCCTGATTATTGCCGCCAATTGTTAATTGCTGCACGCTTTTCAAAAACTCAATCTCTCTGCGTGCCAGATCTAGTTCGTCTTCTTTCAATTTCTTCTCTCCTCGACAAAGTTCAATCTCCCGCTGCATGTTAGCCCGTTCTAGTTCGCTCACAGAAGGGATACTTGTCGCCCCCGACTGTTCAAATATATCTTTTTGGTGATCTGCCGATTCCATTGTATAGTCTTTCGCCCAGCTACCCGACGGATCAGCTTCCATTAGCCGATTTATCAATTCAGATTTCACACCCGACGAACTCAGTCCCAAAACTCGTAGTTTTTCCCTCAATTCCGCTACGGAAAATTCACTGGCAGTTCTCGTCAGCAGACTCATTGTAGGAAATAAAAATTACTCACAACGCTAACTGTCACTACCTCAATCGCACTAATTAATCCTCACAGTTTCACCACTCTTATCGTCACAATTATAATTCACTCTTATCTTGAATCCCTCTTGTCGTCTTAATCCCCAAGTATCACTTTTGCTTTACGAGGATAACTTTCACTTCCTCGTAGACACGGACGAGCCCCCAATTTGTAGGGATTTTCAACAACAAGGATTAACCACAGTTATTCTGAAGGAATATTTAATATGGAAAAGTAAAAAGAAATAAAATACAGTTTTTTCTCGCAGATTTCTCGCACGGTTCTCTTCGGTCGTCTTCACTCTCTCAATATTCTTACGCAACTCAACTCATTTTCCTTCCATCCTCGCGACACTCTTGCTTTCTTAAAACTCACTCATACACAATCACATTCAATCACCGATTCGTACCCACATGCATTCTTATTTCAGAGAACTGTCAGACGGTCCAAACACTCTTTATTCACACCTCACACGATCCGACTATCACATAACCCAAACACTCCTCATTGATATTTCACTCGATCCGATTTTCATACTGCCCAAACACCCTTATCTCACACCCCACATTATCTTTAAAAACATTTATCGTATTTAATTGTCTTTTTCTATTACTTTCCAGTAATCCAGGGTTATGCACTCTGCGTTCTAAGGGAGATAAATAGAAGAATAGTGCGTTTTTTTGCTTTTCTTTTCAGACGCGAGCTGGAAGAAATGCCAGTGAATTAAATAATATTTCGCGAAACATTATCCATACGTAACATAGTCTTTTTTGCGATATTAAAATTGCAAACAAATTTTTACACAAAATTGCCTGCTTCAAAATCGGAAAAAATATTAGCCTATTCTTTGAAGTCTTTCTTATGAAATAAACTTACCTATACTACGGAATAGTCCCTATTATCTTTCTGATAATTCGTTAAAGACAGCGGTACACGTATATTTAAATAATCGAGTTGATTGGTGTATTAGCTGGTACAGTAAGGAGTGCGAGGAACATCCTTACTCCAACAAGAGAGTACACAGATCCTCGTGGGTCGCGCGGATCACTTATGTAAATATGAACACATTACTATTTTCCATGGATAACTGCGATATTAATAGTAACTGCACCGCTCAATAGGTAAGCTTATTTTATGTTAGATGTTCGGCCAGCCCTGGGAGAAAATACAGGGGGTGATTCTATGAGTCAAAATAAAATGAAAATCAAGAATAATAAAATTGCGTTTGAGGCTTAGCTTTGTAGTTACAAACAATTAACGAACGGGCTTTCATGTGCTTGACATACAACTATCTTAATATGCGTCCCTCTGCATTAGCATTTGCCAATCGGCATTGATCGGCGTTGTGAACACATTTTGCCGGTCGGCTTTAGTTGCATCCCCACTCCGTCGGGATTAGCGTTGATCGGCACTGCTGAACAACTTTGCCAATCGGCTAGCTACATCCTCAACAAGGCGGCTTTTGTCAGTGGACATCGATCGCCATTGCCGAACACTTTTGCCAATCGGCTTTGTCAATATTTGTGGTACGTTTGCATTTGTCATCGACATCGGCAGTAGTGAACATCTATCTCGTTAGTACAAAACGTTCAATGACGATGGGATAGTAACTGCTGCAGCTGCGTTTATAGTTATTGCAAAAGGAAGAAAAGCAAATAGAAACAGAGGATTTTGAATGCATCTAAGTTTATGTAGCAGAGAAATATATAGTGCAAGCGGTTCGATAAAAGATGTAATTTTAGATGACGCAAAGGTAATCAATCTCAAGTACAAATGCAATCGCGGGTTCAGAACTTTTCTTCGCATGTCGGGCACCGAATTCAAGCATTTATTAAACCTGATTGGACCAACAATTGCTAAAAATGATACAAAGTTTAGATAAGCAATCCATATAGAAAAGTGTCTTTGTTTAACACTAAGATTTTTGCAAGGGAGATATCCTGCCATTCGATTATGTATCTACTCAAAATTTCAGAACAAATAATTTTTTAAAATATCCCAGAGGTATGTGCAGCTCTTATTGATGTACTACAATGTTATGTGAAAGTAAGTATTATTGGAACCCATTAATTAAATTATTAAACAATTAAGCATACTTTTTGTTATTTAAAATTTATTTAAAAATTAAAACAATGTATCATGCATTTTTCAAGTAGTAGGATGTTTTATTTCTGTGCTTGTGAGTGTCGGTGATTGTGAAGTAGATGCGCTGAATATGGGATATACAGAGGAAAATGAATTGGTTGGTGCTATGAATTCTGAATTATATTCGGGTGACGGAGAAGGGAATGATACAGTCATTGGTTGAGAATGAAATGTGCATGATCGAATGGATGAAGGAGGTATAATTGAAATAGTAGGTGTATGATAAGTAGAGGGTGTGTAATTATACAAATATGATTGAGGGTGTATATGTTGATCAAAATATGTTGAATATGGATTATTAAAGACAGGTGGGTTATTATAGTCCCCATTTCAGCTTCAAACAATATTGTGTTGATTATATGTTACACCACTATTCTCGCATCGATGATCGGAAGTTTTCTAATAAATAGGAAATAAATGAATACCCTAACTAGGATGTATGCTTCATTCACGCCCTTATTTTAATACATTTCCTTCATTATCGCATACGCTTCTTTAACTTCGTTGTCAGTTTTTTTCTTTCTCATCCGTACATTTTTGGGAGATAAAAATTGGTTTTCAGCATCCTGATTTTCCGAAGACCCTCTTTGTTACGACCGTCCACCGCAATTCACTTGGAGAATTTCGCGGGGTTGTAAGGCCTGTTTATGCTCGATCGCGACGATGGGAGCGGACGTAGGCTAGGTTAAAATGAATTGTCAGTAGCCGAGTTAAAAGATGGTATTGCGAATAATGTACACTAAAGGTTAAACTAACTGTATTAGTACTCTGTTTTAACACAACTTGGATACGCCATGTATAAAGTATACGTGGTATTCGTGTTCATGATTTTCATAGTTTTCTTACTTTGTGATTTCCGTGGTTTGTCTTGGATGATCCGAAGATCGTGATGTAATTTTCGAGGATTGTGTCATAATTTTCAAGGATTGTGTTCGTTTTTTTATCAGTTCAGGTTGTTTCTTATTGGTTGACTATGGATAGTGAGTGCTGAGTGGCGTGATTTCGATTGGTGTTTATTGGATCGTGGGAGTGTTTTCGAATATAGGAATTGGAGAACGGGATTGTTGGAGTTGATCTGTGGAAAATTGTTTAACACGTTCACGACGGCGCTGCTATTTGTGTTTCCCGCCGTGGGGCGGCGCTCGTATTCATGCATTACTTCATATGGCGGCGCTACTATCGCTTATCCAAACACTGTACTTATTTTGTTAAGGCGGTAGTCCCAGGCATGGCAGAGAGTTGACTTTACCGACAAAATGGGCCAAAAATATGTTTTTGCGCGAAACAACTTTTCGTCCTTATAAAGGAGAATTTGGTGTCGAAATATGTCTCATTCGAAAGGGGAGGGTTCAGCGCGGTTCGGTCAGGTAGTCTTGTGATCAAATTATGTTGATATGTAGTAATATAAGCGTTGTAATGCGGAGCAAAAATCGACGGCTTGATAGTCGTCGTATCTAAGCATTTTTTTGGTACGGAGAGAATGATCTGCATGAAATGAATACCTGACCGACACGCGCTGAAGCTTTTTCTTTCGAATGAACTATCGTTCGAATCAAAAGCTTCTCATATAACGACGAAAAGTTGTTTCGCGTAAAGGCATGCTTTCTCGGATGACGTCGCCATATTGACGATAAAACAGAGCAAAATACGTATCAAGTTTAGTTCAGCTGTTATGCACGAGGGGCGCCTAATCATCCAGACAAAATGACAGTTGGCTGCGAGTATAGGAGTAGCTCCATGTACCACTTCATTCAACCTCGCCTGTACGTGCGTCGTCGACGCTTTCTGCCTACAACAGACTGTTGCGCGTTTGTTTTCCGCCCGGCAAGCGACACCGCGATATATTTATAGAAAAGCAAATCAAGCAGCGATGCCTTTTAGACGCAACTCAACGCAACGCGTCCACGACACTCGCATAGGCGGAGTTCAATGTAGCTGTATCATCGTTTCCGTTTACATTTTGAAAAGTAATATGTATGGGAACATATACTGGAGAATGTTTTCGGAATTTTTTCCTGCAAAACTTAGGTGTAACATATGAAAATATCTAGAGTAATCTGAAAAATGCAGATTTCGTAGTGAAGCTGTAAAAGTACTACTGTTATATTTTTATGGTAACAATATATTATTATAACTATTACCCCCAATTTTTTAGATTTATTGGAAAAGTGAACCGTAGTCATAAAAATCAAAAACCAATCTTTTTGATATTTTTCAAGCGAAAAAGCAATCTTCACTTTAAATTTATATATGTTCTTTATGCAGTGACAGCATTACGTGATTTTTAATATTTCTACATTCGGAAGAACAATATACACACATACAGCAGACTCTCGACTCTCCGGCCCCTGCGGGGCGAGATCTCGGCCGGATAAACAAATGGCCAGTTAATCTGGCAACATGCTTTATAGATTGTTATGTTTATACCAAAAAATTAATATTAAGTATATTGATAATGTTTAATATTTATACACACGTATGAACATACGGTACATATATACAATCGCACCATCTCAATATAATATAATGCTACGTAATATGTATGTAGTATTTGTTTAATTTCATCTTTCACAAAAAAGTTGGTAATCTTTTCTGTTTCTTTTATTTCGTTTCTTTCGTTAATGTGATGTCACGCCACTTTCTCAAAAATGATATGTCAGTTGCTGATGAATCTTCTTCCTGTTCAACATACTTCGTCGCACTTACAAGTGCGATCTTTCCGTTTGCTGACTCACTTTCTCATCTCTATCTATATTTTAAGAAGTGCGGAATACTGTACTCAGAGATTTAGTACGAATGGAAAAAAAATTAATATGAGGTTGCGTATTTAAACAATTACAAATACATGTGACAATAATTACGCAAGAAAGTGAATAATTACAAAATATTTCATATCAACAAAAATGTGGTCGGATAAAACGGAGGCCGGTTCAAATGGGGCTGGATAATCGGGAGTCTATTGTAAATAGAAGTCGTAAATTCAGTTAACTGAAACTATTTCACATATTTATATTTTAAAGTTGGAAAGATAATTTTAATGATTGGATTGGCAGCGTGACTACGTATTCAGACTGTAAACCCATACTTAACATTTTGGTCATAAGTTCGTTATTCATTTATTCGTAACTATACAATATGCCAATAAGTGGCAATAATTTCAAAATATGTTAAAGAAATTTTAAGAATATTTTACTCTGAAATATACGCACAGATAATTTCGGAGTACGTTTTATGCGATTGTCTCTCTAGCCACGGATTCTTCTACTTACGAGTATTACTTAGCATTTTCTAGATCCTTTAAATGTATGAAATGACACCACGCACCTGTACTTCAATCCAACCATATTTATTAACGATAAGTAATATAGAAATAGATTTCTTTTATTTATTAGGTGTCAGCGAAGCTAAATGATTCTATAATTAACAAATCATATCAATAGTAAATCTATTGGTAGAAACTGATTTGTCATGCAGTTATGAATCAATAGAAAAATGTGGTAAAAGAAAGATTAATTTGTGCGCGGAGCGAACTCACGACCAAAATAATTAGTATGGGATTTACAGTCAGACCCCATAACCACTCTGCCAATCTATTCACTGAAATTGTTCTTCCTATTTCAAGATATACTGGTGGTAAATAGTGTTAGTTGACTGAATCTATTATTTTTGTTATCTATATGTTATTCTTCCTGATGTAGAACTATTAAAAATCACGTACGGTACTCACTGCATGAAAAACAAAAATTTACAGTAAGAATTGCTTTTTCGCGAGAAATACCTCGACAAAATTGATTTTTAATTTTTTTAACTACATCGCACAATTCCAAAAAATCTGAAAGATATTGGGGACAAAAGTTATAATAATACGTTGTTATCGTAAAAATATAAAAGTAGTTCTCTTGCAACTTCACTACGAAATCTGCATTTTTCAGATTTTTTTAGGGTTTTTCATTTTGTACACCTAAAGTCTGCGATAAGAAAATCTGGAGAAATTCTTTAAACATATATCACTACATTTCCAATATTTCAGATTTTTCTCAGAATTTTTGCTTGCCATTAAGTAGGACAAACATGGCAAAAACTGATATTTCATTTCGTCCCCATTACTACCCCCTCAATCGAGATAGAGAATTGAAACTTGGTGTGAAAGCTTTTCTTTGGCTAAGTTATCAAATGGTACATCAAAAGTCTAACTTGGTTCAAGGGCACTTTTGACCCCTTTATCCGGCTGTACCTTTTAACTTGCGCGGGGCGCGAACATGCGACAAAAATATTTCGTACGGATTTCATAGTCGGACCACCAACCGGTCTCATGCTATCGTTACGATGAATTGTCTCAGCGGCAATGCGGCAACGCTGTCTCCGATTCTTGGCAACGTTGCTGCCTTGGGACGATTTCACCCCTTGCCCCGCTGTCGCACAATAACCAGCTGTGAATTACTTTACGCATTTGTGAAAAAAATCGAAAGTGGCTCCGCCTCAGGCAGCTACATGCTTGTAGGTAATGATCTTTCTATAACGAAATCTACCATGCCTACGAAATCTGTGACGTCACGTGTTGGGACTACCCCCTTAAGGCGGTAGTCCCCTCGCGTGACGTCACAGATTGCGTAGGCATGGTAGATTTCGTTACAGTGACATCATTACCTACAAGAATGCGGCTGCCTGACGAATACGAGGCGGAGCCACTATCGTTTTCCTTCACGAAAGCGTAGAGTAATTCACAGCTGTTTATTGTGCGTCATCGGGGCAAGGGGAGAAATCGTCAAGAGGCAGCAGCGTTGCCAAAAATCATAGACAGGGTTGCCGCATTGCCGCCGTGACAATTTAACGCAACGATAGCATGAGAGTGCTTTGCGGTCCGACAATGAAATCCGTATGAAATATTTTGGTCGCCTGTTCGCGCCCCGCGCAAGTTAAATAGTATAGCCGGATAAGGGGGTCATAACTGCCCTTGAACCAAATTAGACTTTTGATGTACCATTTGATAACTTAGCCAAAGAAAAGCTTTCGCACCAAGTTTCAATCCTCTATCTCGATCTGGGGGGTAGTAATGGGGAAGAAATGAAATATCAGTTTTTGCCATATTTATCCCATTTACTGGCAAGCAAAAATTCTGAGAAAAATCTGACATATTAGAAATATGATGATATATATTAGTGAATTTTTTCGGATTTTTTTATTGCAAAGTTTAGGTGTACAAAATGGAAAACCCTAAAAGAATCGGAAAAATGCAGATTTCGTAGTGAAGTTGTAAGAACACTACTTTTATATTTTTACGATAACAACATATTATTATAACTATTGTCCCCAATATCCTTCAGATTTTTTGGAATTGTGCGTTGTAGTTAAAAAAATTAAAATCAATTTTGAAATTTAAAAATGCATTCCTTACTTTAAATTCTTATGTTTTCCATGCAGTGAATACCGTACGTGATTTTTAATAGTTCTACACCTGGCAGAATAATATATAGATAACAAAAATAATAGATTCAGTCAACTAGCACTATTTCCCCACACTATATCTTAAAATAGAAAGAATGATTTTACTGATTACATTGGCAGAGTGGTTATAGGTTCTGCCTGTGAATCTTATATTGGTTATTTTGGTCGTGAATTCCCGCCGCGCACAAATTAATATTTCTTCCCTATATTTTTTCTTAATTCATAACTACATGACAATTCAGTTTGCTTCCATAGATTTACTATTCATATGATTTGTTAATTATAGAATCACTTAGCTTCTCTGACACATAATAAATAAAATAAATCTATTTCAATAGCACTTATCGTTAATAAATATGGCTGGATTGAAGTACAGGTGTATGGTGTCATTTCATACATTTATTTGATCTAGCAAATACTAAGTAATACTCGTAAGTAGATGAATCCGTGGCCTCAGAGATAATCACGTAAAATGTGCTCTGCAATTATTTCTGCGTATACTTCAGAGTAAAATATTCTTAAAATTACTTTAACATGTTTTGCAATTATTGCCACTTATTGGCATATTGTATAGTTACGAATAAATGACTAACGAACTTATGACGAAAATGATAAGTATCGGTTTACAGTCTGAACTCGTAGTCATACTGCCAATCCAATCATTAAAATTATCTTTCCAACTTCAAAATATAAATATATGAAATAGTTTCAGTTAACTGAATTTACAACTTCTATTTACAATAGAGTCCCGATTATCCAGCCCCATTTGAACCGGCCTCCGTTTTATCCGGCCACATTTTTATTGATATGAAATATTCTGTAATTATTCACTTTCTTGCGTAATTATTGTCACATGTATTTGTCATTGTTTAAATACGCAACCTCATATTAATTTCTTTTTCATTCGTACTAAATCTCTGAGTACAGTATTCCGCACTTCTTAGAATATAGATAGAGATGAGAAAGTGAGTCACGCAAAAGGAAAGATTGCACTTGTGAGTGTGACGAAGTATGTTGAACAGGAAGAAGATTCATCAGCAACTGACATATCATTTTTGAGAAAGTGGCGTGACATCACATTAACGAACAAAACGAAATAAAAGAAACAGAAAAGATTACCAACTTTTTTGTGAAAAATGACATTAAACAAATATTACATACACATTATCTAGCATTATATTATATTGAGCTTGTGTGATTGTATATATGTACCGTATGTACATACGTGTGTATAAATATTAAACATTATAAATATATTAAATATTAATTTTTTGGTATAAACATAACAATGTATAAATCATGCTGCCAGATTAACTGGCCATTTATTTATCCGGCCGAGCTCTGGTCCTGCAGGGGCCGGATAATCGAGAGTCGGCTCTATATATTGTTCTTCCGAATATAGAAATATTAAAAATCACGTAACGCAGTCACTGCATAAAGATCATATAAAAATGTAAAGTGAAGATTGCTTTTTCGCGCGAATATTTCAAAAAGATTGGTTTTTGATTTTTGTAACTACGGTTCACTTTTCCAAAAAATCTAAAAAAATTGGGGATAATTGCTATAATAATATGTTGTTACCATAAAAATATAAAAATAGTACTTTTACAGCTTCACAACGAAATCTGCGTTTTTCATATTAGTGTAGAGTTTTCCATATATTATACCTAAGTTTTGCGGTAAAAAAATCCGAAAACTTTCTCCAACATGTTACCATACATATTACTTTTCAAAATGTAAAAAAATTATGGTACGACTAAATTGAATTCTGCCTATGCGTGTGTCGTGGACGCGCTGCGTTGCGTTGCGTCTAAAAGGTATCGCTGCTTGTTTTGCTTTTCCGTAAACAAATCGCGGTGCCGCTTGCCGGGCGCACGGCAAAACGTGCGGTAATCTTTTACAGGAGGAAAGCGCCGGCGACACACGGATAGGCAGAGTTCAATGTAGTGGTACATCGAACTACTTCTCCAGTCCTAGCCAATTCTCATTTGGTCTTTATGATTAGGCGCCCCTCGTGCATAACAGCTGAACTGAACATGATACGTATTTTCCTGTGTTTTATCGTCAATATGGCGAATTCATCCGAAAACGCATGCCTTTACGCGATACAACTTTTCGTTCTTATATGAGAAGCTTTTGAGTCGCACGATAGCTCATTCGAAAGGGGAGACTTCAACGCGACGTGGTCAGGTATTCATTTCATGCAGATCATTCTCTCCGTATCAAAAAAATGCTTAGATTCGACGGCTGTCGAGCTGTCATTTTTTGCTCCGCTTTACAACGCTCATATTATTACATATCAACATAATTTGACCACAAGACTACCTGACCACGTTGCGTTGAAGCCTCCTCTTTCGAATGAGCCCTATTTCGAGCCAAAATTCTCTCACATAAGGACGAAAAGTTGTATCAGGCAAACCCATATTTTTGGCCCATTTCGTCGGTAAAGTCAACTCTCTGACATGCCTGGCCGCCATTGGGGACTACCGCCTTAAGGCGGTAGTCCCCAATGGCGGCCAGGCATGTCAGAGAGTTGACTTTACCGGCAAAATGAGCCAAATATATGGGTTTGCGGGGTTCGACTTTTCGTCCTCATATAAGAGAATTTTGGGTCGAGATACGGCTCATTCGAAAGAGGAAGCTTCAATGCAGTGCGCTCTGGTCGTCATTTGATCCGATTATGTTGATGCTCAATAATATGAGCGTGGGAATGTGGAGCAAAAATTTACAGCTAGACAGTCGCCGAATCTAAGCAATTTTCGTATACAAAGAGAATGTTCTCAATGAAATGAGGACCAGAGCGCACTGCATTGAAGCCTCCCCTTTCAAATGAGCTATCGTTCGACGCAGAATCTTCTCATATAAGAACGAAAAGTCGAACCCCGCAAAAGCATGCTTTCCCGTGTGATTTCGCCATATTGATGATGATACAGAGCAAAAACGTGTAAACTTTAGTTCAGCTGTTCTCCGCGAGGAGGCGCCTAATCGGAAAGACCCAATGAGAGTTGGCGCAAGTGTAGCAGCAGCTCGCTGTACTACTACACATTGAAGCCTGTCTATATGTGTGTCGTCACGCTTTTCGCCACTGCAATATCTCGCACCTCGTTTTGTTTTGAGCCCAGCAAGCGGCACCGCGATATGTTTATGCACAGAAAAGCGAAGCGAACGGCGCTGTCTTGCAGACGCAACGCGTCCCCCGCACACTTATAGACGGAGTACAATGTAGTTGTACAATCATTTTTTTTACATTTGAAAAAGTGATATATGGTAATATATGTTGAAGAATATTTTCGAATTTTTTTGCTGCAAAACTTTGGTGTAAAAAATGAAAAATCCTATAAAAATCTGAAAAATGCATATTTCGTAATGAAGTTGTAAGAGCACTATTTTTATACTTTTATCGTAATAACACACTATTATCGCCAATTTTTTTTTGATTTTCTGAAAAAGTGCACCGTGGTTCAAATAATCAAAAAACAACTTTTTCAAGGTGTTTAACGCGAAAAAAAGACCGTTACTTCAAATTTTTATATGCCCGTTATGCAGTGAGTAGCGCACGTGATTTTTAATATTTCTACATTCGGAAGGAAAATACATAAACAGAAAAAGTTGTAGATACACGAAGGAAGTTACCAAACTCACAAATTCTGAAAGTCGGTAAACAAGTAGGATAGGTCCCCAGTAACACAAAGCTATTTTTCGTTGGTGCTAATTTTCACTTTTAGGGAGTGAAATCAACCCCCAAAGTTTTAGTTCTTTTTTTATATTTTTGAGTATAATTTTGTAATGATAACGGATAGGACAAAACTTGAAAGGGGTATATGGTTCAGTTTTTTATGTTCTACAACCCCACTGCAATAAAAGGTATGCTCATAGTGCAATTTGTTTTAAATACACAAATTCTCCGTTTTGTATTGCATAACGGTAAATTATAGAAATGATTATATTATATAACAAAAAGTATTCATTTTGAACGATCTAAAGGAGTATAAAATGAAATCATTTTTTTGTTTACGTCGTTGTTAAAAACAATTAATTACCGTTATTCGTATATGCCTACGTTTTTGTTCGACTCATCACTGTGTTTGTACTTTTCAGCATAAAGTAGGTGTGTTCTATCATATTTGAAGGTCTAGTATACATTTCATTTTGAAAGATTTACTTAAAAAAATTTATTGCTCGTGAATATGGAACTTTTTGCAACGCCTGTTCTCGGGTGATTATTCGGAACCATCACGATCAGGATCTCCCTCTCAAACGAGCAGAAAGCTCTTCACCCATACTGAACATGTATATGTATGTTCAGAAAATGTTTGCATTAACTAGCTAAAGAAATATGTAAGAAATAAAGCAATATTTAATATGTGGGAGAGGCTGATCGCGATAATCACTCGAGAATAGGCGTTTTTGCAATATATTTCATGTACACGTGTAATACAATTTTTTATATACATTTTTAAGTATAGAATACATATTCGACCATGAAGTATAATAGAAAATACATCTTTTGGCGTGAAAAATGCAAATAGAATGAAGAATCGACCAAAAACATATCAAGATACGTATAACGGTAATTAATTGTTTTTAACAACGACGCAAACAAACAAATTATTTTGTTTTATATTTCGTTAAATCGCTCAAAATAGAAACTTTTTAAGTATATAATAATCATTTCTATAATTTACCGTTATGCACAAATACAAATAATTTGTTTCTTTAAAACAAGTTGGACGATAGGGATAACTTTTATTGCTGCAAGATTGTAGATTATAAGAAAACTGAATAATTTATTCTTTTGAAGTTTTGTCCTATCTCTTACCATTATAAAGTTATACTGAGAAAACTAAGAAATGCTAAAACTTTGGGGATTGATTTCACCCCCTAAAAATGAAAATTAACACCGACGAAAGATAGATTAGTATTACTGGGTCCTACAGTACTTACTTGTGCATCGAGTTTCAGAATTTTTAAGTTCGATGACTTTCCTTATCGTTTATCTGAAGCTATTTCACATGACTATATTTCGAAGTTAGAAAATTGATTTCAATGGTTACATTGGCAGAGTGACTATGGTGTCAAACTGTAAAACACGTACTAAATATTTTGGTCATAAGTTCGTGCCTTGCACAAGCGCAATTTTTTTCTCTTACATTTTTTTCAATCCTTAACTATACAATATGCAAATACGTAACAGTAATTTAAAAACATGTGAAAGATATTTTAAAAATATGTTACTCTGAAGTATACACAGAAATAATTTAGGAGTATATTTTACACAATCGTTTCTGTAGCCACGAAGTCTTCTACTTATGGGTATTACTTCGCATTTCCTAGATCAAATAAATATATGGAATGATGCAATGTACTTTTACTTCAAGTCAACTCCATTTATTACTGATAAGTACTATTGAATTAAAGTTTATTTATTTATTAGGTGTCGAAGAATCTAAATAATTCTTTAATTAACAAGGTAAATGAATAGTAAAACTGCAGACGGAAACAATATTATCATGTAGTCAAAAATTGAAAAAAACTTAGAAAAAAAAATTTATCTTGTTTGGGGCGAGAACTTGCAACCAAACCATTTCGTGTGGACCTCACAGTCGAACCATAAACCGCTCTCGTGCAATCATTGCGATGAATTGTCACGGCGGCAACGCGGTAACACCGCCGTTGATTCATGGCAACGCTGCTGCCTTGAGACGATTTCCCCCCTTGCTCCGCGCAATAAACAGCAGTGAATTACTCTACGCTTTCGTGAAGGAAAACGATAGTGGCTCCGCCTCGTATTCGTCGGGTAGCCACATGCTTACCCACCGCCTTAAGGGGGTAGTCCCAACACGTGACGTCACAGATTTCGTATGCACGGTAGATTTCGTTACAGTAAGATCATTCCTTACAAGCATGTAGCTTCCTGGCGAATACGAGGTGGAGCCACTATCGTTTTCCTTTACAAATGCGTAAAGTAATTCACAGTTGGTTATTGTGCATCAGCGGGGCAAGGAGAGAAATCGTCTCAAGGCAGCAGCGTTGCCAAGAATCGGAGACAGCGTTGCCGCATTGCTGCCATGACAACTCATCGCAACGATAGCATGAGAGCGGTTGGTGGTCCGACTATGAAATCCGTACGAAATATTTTGGTCGCAAATTCGCGTCCCGCACACGGTAAAAGGAATAGCCGAATAGGGGGGTCAAAAGTGCCTTTGAACTGTGGCGGCTCTCCTGCACCCGCCACTAGAGGGACATACGAAATAGGCTTTCTCGAAAGTGCTCGCTCCAACTACCTCGTCCATATATATACCGCCTTTAACTTTCCTTCCAATATCCCAACGTCTAAGGCAGGGCCTGCTAGGTAGCCTTACTGATGAGTCCACTAGCAGGCCCAGGACGAAACGCAACACCCTTCCTTTTTCCTATCCTATCTCCTCTCCACAGCTCCACAATTGGTGACCGCGACAAGGAACGCAACAACAGCAGCCTTCCACGGAGGAACAACGAACCAGCCAGCACAGAGGATATACGTCGTCAACTACCTAGGCCAGCAGAAACTACCACTACGCAGCAATCCGACGGACTTGGATACAGCCCCTCTACATAGCCGGGTCCTGTGAGCCCTCTCCTAGGGTGGCCCAGCATTCGAGTACTACGACCACGCCGCCGGTCCCAGCAGATCGCGGCATTCACGGCGGGATTTTACAACGCCGATCACTGGGATGTCTCAGACGCAGCTCCGAGTCTTTCCTCAACGTGGCCATGCTAGGACAGCAGATGTACACGACTGCTTTCGCGGCCTCTCACGCGCTCGCCTCAATTCATGGCTTCAGAGCAACGCGTACCCGCAGCATCAAAAAGCAGCTATAAAGGCACTTATGTATCACGGCTCCAACATCCACCGTCGCAGATACGGCCTCACGACGCATCAATTTCAAACATCGAAAGGATAATTAAAAAACGCTGGAATCAAGATATCGTTCATCACTGGCAGGGGGGTGATGTGGCGGCTCTCCTGCACCCACCACTAGAGGAACATACGAAATAGGCTTTCTCGAAAGTACTCGCTCCAACTTCCTCGTCCATATATATACCGCTTTAACTTTCCTTCCAATATCACAACGTCTAAGGCAGGGCCTGCTAGGTAGCCTTACTGATGAGCCCACTAGCAGGCCCAGGACGAAACGTAACACCCTTCCTTTTTCATATCCTATCCCCTCTCTACAGCTCCACAGAACCAAATTAGACTTTTGATGTACCATTTGATAACTTAGCCAAAGAAAAGGTTTCATACCAAGTTTTAACCCTCTATCTCGATCTGGGGGATAGTGATAGGGAAGAAATGAAATATCAGATTTTGCCATATTGGTCCTACTTAATGACAAGCAAAAATTCTGAAAAAAATCTGACATTAAAAATATAGTGATAAATGTTAGAGAATTTTTCTGGATTTTTTTATTGCAGAGTTTAGGTGTACAAAATGAAAAACCCTAAAAAAATCTGAAAGATGTAGAATTCGTAGTGAAGTTGTATGAGCACTACTTTTATATTTTTACGATAACAACGTATTATTATAACTATTATCCCCAATATCTTTCAGATTTTTTGGAATTGTGCGCTGTAGTTAAAAAAATTAAAAATCAATTTTGTCGAGGTATTTCGCGCGAAAAAGCAATCCTTACTTTAAATTCCTATGTTTTTCATGCAGTGAGTACCGTACGTGATTTTTAATAGTTCTACATCTGGAAGAATAATATATAGATAACAAAAATAATAGATTCAGTCAAGTGACACTATTTGAGGACAGTATATCTTAAAATAGGAAAAATTATTTCAGTGAATAGATTGGCAGAGTGGTTATGGGGAGTTGCGTTCCGACCGCGGACGAGACAAGTCGATGCGCATATAGCGCTATATCAACCAAACCATTCGAGTTAATAGTAAAACAAACCCGAGTGCAAAAGTGGGCATGCCAAAGTACGAAAGTACTCAACCACAAGTATATAAAAATGTGCGAACTCCGTCTCTAATCCCAACAGTGCTGTGAAATCCGCAACAAGCGAGAGACGCCGACCAAAGAAAAGCTGCGAGCACGCTCAGTGCGTCGCAGGCCTACATGGCCGCCCCAGCAACACCAAACTCAAAAAAGCGAAGCATGTCGCCAGAACATGCGGAAAAAAAGAACATCCCACCAGAAATTTTAATACGAAATAGGGACACAAAAATGGCTAAGCTGCACTTCCTGCAACTAGACAAAATGTACAAGCAATTCTTAAAAGAAAGTAAACCGACGCCATCTCCGGTCCAACCTAACCTGAAAACAGCCCGCAGACCAAAGCCCCCCCCCTCTGCAAATTTAAAATTATATAAATTATATATGTAGGAAGAAGGAAATATAGATATATCGGTAAGTGCTCGTGTTCGCGGTTTGGCCGGGCCGATGACACGGCCGAAACAATGGGGGCAACGTACGCGAGTATAAACAGGCGATATAAGAAAAATGTTTTCAACGATCATGTCAAACGTGCGAGTTTGACAAAGGCTAATGCCCGAAATTCCGAAACAAAGACCGGTGCGTTGAACCGCGTTCTTGTCAACAACGGTCCAAGGCGCGGATCGTTAAAAGGGCAAGAATAACGGTTTAGAGTCAGTCAAAAAGTAATTATCACAGGCGAAAGAGACGTAGAGAGCAATTGTCGTAGACGAAAGATCGGAGACGAAAGGGCGCATAGTCGTACCAGTCGATATATATAGTCGCGTAGAGTTAATCATAGATTAGGCGTAACCTTAGATGTAACCTTAGATGTAACTTTAGTATAACCTTTAATATAGTGATAATTTAAAATCAAAAAGGGCCCGCGATTCATATTCCCACCCCCTTTCTCCTGATCCCACATATATTAATAATTATAAAATTTTTAGTTAAATAAATTATTATTCTTCAAAGTTAAAAATAAAAAACAAATATTTAAATTTTAATTAGTAAATGATTTATGTCAACTAATCACAAATATATTGGTATATTATATATAATATTAGGAATATGATCAGGAATAATTGGAACGTCAATAAGATTAATTATTCGAATAGAATTAAGATGTCCAGGAAAATTAATTGGAAATGATCAATTATATAATTAATTTGTTACAGCACATGCATTTTTAATCATTTTTTTATAGTAATACCTTTTTTAATTGGAGGATTTGGAAATTGATTAATACCTTTAATATTAGGATCTCCTGATATAGCATTCCCACGAATAAATAATATTAGATTTTGATTATTACCTTGTTCTTTAGTATTTTTATTAGTAAGAAATTTATTTACTATAACTCCAGGAACTGGATGAACAGTTTATCCTCCTTTATCTTCATATATATTTCATCCTAGACCATCAGTTGATATTATAATTTTTTCATTACATTTATCAGGAATATCATCAATTTTAGGAGCTATAAATTTTATAGTAACTATTATAATAATAAAAAATTTATCTATAAATTATGATCAAATTAATTTATTTTCTTGATCTGTATTTATTACAGCTATTTTATTATTATTATCATTACTGTAGCGTGCACGGCTCCCCGACCCCCAAAATTTTGATTTTTGCACCCCCTCACACGCACAGATTTATACGAAATATAATATATTTGTACGGTCTTAGAACTCGCGTTTCGCGGAAAGGAATTAACAAATCTTTGACCGGTGTGCTCGACGGCAAATTAATGTCGTGAGGACGCGTTTAGTAGGTGATGTGATGGATGTACACAATATTATAACTCAACACTTATTTATTTACAGTTAACTGTTCGACAGATGATGCTTAAACGGTGTGTGTTGTATGGTGTCTTTCTTGATTCTCCCGTCCTAGAGTTCTGCACCAAAAAAGGTAAACTTCGCTCAGGGGGAGTCTATGGTGGTGGATCGGTGGGGATGTAGGAGGAACTATGCAAAAAGAGGGAAATTTTGCGTGATGATTGGATTAGGAAATCTGGAAATTGGCAAGGGTGGAGGAAAGAGGTGGTGGAGGGAAACTGGCAGTAAGGATCGCGAGGTAAGCGGTATTTTCTCGGGTTTTTCCCCAAAATTTTATGAGGGGCCCGCAACGTGCCGCGGACTGGAGTTTTGAGGTATGGTTTAAGTGGAGGTTTACGGTGGATTAGAAGACTAACTGTCGTGGCTGATTGCCTTTTTGATCTTGAGGGTTTACGAGCCCTTCGATACCGTGACACTAGGTTGTGCGGTGCATTGTGCATCGTACAATATTAATTCATTTAGTTCCATTAAATACTCCAATAATATTAATAAATTTTATAGTATTTATTGAATTAATTAGAAATTTAATTCGCCCTTGAACCTTAGCTATTCGATTAACAGCAAATTTAATTGCAGGACATTTATTATTAACTTTATTAGGAACATTTATATCACATTTATATATTCCTTTAATTTTATTAATAATTTTAATTCAAAATTTATTAATAATTTTAGAAATTTCTATAGCATTTATTCAATCATATGTATATTCAATTTTATCAATCTTATATTTTTCTGAATTTAAAAATTAATGAAAAAAAATCATCCTTTCCATATAGTTACTCAAAGACTATATGACAATTCAGCTTCCTTCCATAGATTTACCATTGATATGATTTGTTAATTATAGAATCATTTAGCTTCTCTGACACCTCATAAATAAAAGAAATCTATTTCAATAGTACTTATCGTTAATAAATATGTTCGATTGAAGTACAGGTGCGTGGTATCATTTCATACATTTAATGGATCTAGGAAATACTAAGTAATACTCGTAAGTAGAAGAATCCGTGGCTAGAGAGATAATCGCATAAAACGTGCTCCGAAATTATATCTGCTTATACTTCAGGGTAAAATATTGTTAAAATTTCTTTAACATGTTTTGAAATTATTGCCACTTATTGGCATATTGTATAGGTACGAATAAATGAATAACGAACTTATGACCAAAATGTTAAGTATGGGTTTACAGTCTGAAGCCGTAGTCACTCTGCCAATCCAATCTGTTCCGTCGCACGAATACGGAACTCAGAGAGAAATCGCGTGCGTTGAAAGCCCTTTGTCATTTTTCTTACCTCGGCAAAATATATATTTTTGTCCGAGTAAACGACGAGGGGCACACGTGTTTAGCAGCCGCTGGGCCTAGCGGTAAACGTTCGGACCGTGCCCAGAAGGCTGCAAAGCACAGGCCGCACGGTCAACGCGGCAACCACCCCCCTTGGAAAAAACCCTCGAAGGAGAGGTGGATGACGTCAAGCGAAGCCGGAAAAACCCAAAAAGCGCGGGCTCTCGCCGCCGAGGTGTCTTCGCCGGCGTAAAGGTGGCACGCGAGGCGCCTCGGTCCAAGAGGCCCGCCAATGGGGACCGTTCTTTCCCGGCAATTTCCGATTCGCTGATTGGCCCGTCACGCGAGCGGCCAATCAATTCATAGGTACGGACACCGCGGTCAATTTTATCGAATCGGAAAAATCGGCGTCATCCACTTCCGCGTGCATCCGACCCACGCAGCAAAGAACTTCCGGCGCGTACGAACCGGGGTGAGTTTTGCGTTCCAAGGGGCAGTCGTCATTCATCGGTCATTCGTGCAACAGTCGGCATTCGTCAGTCAAACAGTCAGCATTCGGACGTCAATCGAGAAGCAAACAGTAACAGTCGTAATACAATCAGTGAGTTCGTCAAACAGTCGTCAAAGGTTCGTCAAGCGGAACACATTCATCAAAAGTTCGTCATTCGGAACAGAGTTGTCTAGAGTCCATCATTCGGGACAGTCTACGATAAAATAAGACTTTCGGAACATAGTCGAGGTTCACCGTACGGAACCATCATTTGACTCACCCACGCACTAAAGGGCGAGACATACCGCCGTCGAATCAGTTGGCCAATATTAATTTGGCGGCCAACAGTTAACATCGCGAACACAATCATTAAAATTATCTTTCCAACTTTAAAATATAAATATGTGAAATAGTTTCAGTTAACTGAATTTACAACTTCTATTTACAATAGACTCCCGATTATCCAGGCCCATTTGAACCGGCCTCCGTTTTATCCGACCACATTTTTGTTGATATGAAATATTCTGTAATTATTCACTTTCTTGCGTAATTATTGTCACATGTATTTGTAATTGTTTAATAACGCAAAGTCATATTAATTTTTTTCCATTCGTACTAAATCTCTGAGTACAGTATTCCGCACTTCTTAGAATATAGATAGAGATGAGAAAGTGAGTCACGCAAAAGGAAAGATTGCACTTGTAAGTGCGACGAAGTATGTTGAACAGGAAGAGGATTCATCAGCAACTGACATATCATTTTTGAGAAAGTGGCGTGACATCACATTAACGAACAAAACGAAATAAAAGAAACATAAAAAATTACCAGCTTTTTTGTGAAAAATGACATTAAACAAATATTACATACATATTATGTAGCATTATATTATATTGAGATGGTGTGATTCTATATATGGACCTTGTGAACATACGTGTGTATAAATATTAAACATTATAAATATATTAAATATTAATATTTTGGTATAAACATAACAATCTATAAAACATGCTGCCAGATTAACTGGCCATTTGTTTATCCGGCCGAGGTCTGGTCCTGCAGGGGCCGGATAATCGAGAGTCGGCTCTATATATTGTTCTTCCGAATATAGAAATAGTAAAAATAACGTAACGCAGTCACTGCATAAAGATCACATAAAAATGTAAAGTGAAGATTGCTTTTTCGCGCGAATATTTCAGAAAGATTGGTTTTTGATTTTTATAACTACGGTTCACTTTTCCAAAAAATCTAAAAAAATTGGGGATAATAGCTATAATAATATGTTGTTACCATAAAAATATAAAAATAGTACTTTTACATCTTCACAACGAAATCTGCCTGCATTTTTCATATTGTTCAGCGCGCACGTTTATTATTTTGTGTTGCGTTCAAAATTATTCATTGTGCGCTTCAAGCGGTAACTTAATAGCGCTTGAATATTTAGGGTGATGCAATAATAGCACAGTTAACTTATTATATTAACTTTATTAATATAACTGATTTTTATGCACAGTACAGAGCATACGTAAGACGGTTGAATGATTGAATTCCCTTCCGATTCTCTCTCGATTCTGTTTCGGCTCTGTGGTCACTCCCTTGTTACTGTATCGTCACTCACGTGTTAGTACAAAAATTGACCCTTAAATGTATCGTGGTATAGAGTTCTGGCGGGGATGAGTCACGCGGATTGGTTCCCGATGAAATCGTGAATTTTTACAAGGAAGGCGGTCATTGTCCCTAATTGGCTAAACATTTGGTAGGAATCGTCAACAAAGTGACCGCCTCCAAACCATCGGTAACCCTTCGGTACCGAAGGCATTGACTAAGAACAGGATAGACCACTCATCCAATGCTTTTGTTTGTCACACGGTTTTGGGGCTCTTGAGCCCCATTACCTTTTCCGTGTCACTTGCGACGTTATCGATTCAGCAGTAGGAGAGACCACAGAGCCATTGAAACGGCGAAAAGGACAATTAAATCAAGCGATAGTCAGTAGCATTTAAATGTACAGAGTGGCGATAAACTACCGTGTATACTCGGCCGCTGTATTCATGGATACAATAGTTCGGTCATACGATGCGATTTCATTTCGTTAGTTAGTTTACCGAATTAACCAATTTACTGAAGTATGTACAAACTATTGCATTCATGCAAATCAATTATTTGCTGAATCAAATTTTTATCACCTTTCGAAATACTATTTATATTTTGTATGTGTCTACACGATAAAATCACTAAATCGGTTATTTTTTATGGTTACTATTATCATGTATCCGAACGAAACCTGTATCATGTATACCATAAAGTGCAATTATACTCGGCAATGACAAACTCATATAGGTATCCAAACAACATATTCATTATGTATATAGTAAAGTTAGAGCTAAGTACATTAAAGAACGTAATTTAAAAGTAGTACATAGTCATTACATTTATCTAAAGATAAAACTGAGAACGAGTCAGCATGGCAACCAATTTAGTAACTATATATACGCATGAAAATTCAATTTTCTATGGAGACATGGAAGTGTGTGGACACCGTTTTCGGTTAATGTGGATGTGGTAAAATAACCGAGTTGGTCAACCACCGTATTGTGTGAATGAGCTGTAAATAAACCTTTACATAGCACAAAAAAACTGCCGAAGTTCAGCATAAATGAATGAGAGCCGAAAATCGCATCCCGCGTATAGTAACTATATTAAAGTGGTTTCCAAATTTGGACTCCTAATAAATGAGTAACTATAACATACAAATAATTTTCGAGTTAAACTTTTGAGTTCTTTCAAAACTGTTTACCAGTAAAACTATTACAAGTTATATGAATATGTAATAATCCCTTAATATCGTTTTCGTAAAGCGAAGATGAAACGTATGAGAATTGAAACTTTTGTTTTCATGTAATAATTTTTTTACCATTATTCATTCATGTTGGATGAACGGTTACTATTGATCACAGCTACGTTTAGGACTCTGTGATGTAATAACAAAAGTGAATGACCTAGACTGCAACAATGTAACGTCGATTCTTCTTTACAAGTAATATGCTGTGCTTTAAATTAGGCACTATGGCGATTTATTAGGGTGAATGCTTTCATGCAGCTGAACAGGTTCGTATCGGAATTCCAAAGAGAGCTTGTATTCAGCATGTAAGATTTGTTTAATATGTATGTATATAATTCGATATGTATATATACATATATCGTACAGTTGTTACAATATTTTCTTGCCAAGAACTCGAGCGATTCCGCGGATAAATACGTCGAGTTCAGCCCTAACCACTAGGGGCGGGGCGGGGGCGGGGGCGGGGGGTTGTAGGGGGCTCAACGTCCATCGCTTCACAAAAGCCGAAACATACAGTGTACGTATCACACCACCGCAAACATAAAAATCATCAGTTCGATCAGTCGTCGTAGGACTGATGACAGCGTTGCCAAATTGCTCGTGTTCTACCCTACACCAGAGAAGGCCGTGAGGAATACCTCTCTTGGAACCACGATTCATGACCAGCGAAATAAGTTCGGCTCGCCTTTGATCAGAGCCGAGCGGTTTAAATCCCCATTCAATGTTGGGTACGTTAATCCAAGATACAAATTTTTTTTCTTTTATTTTTTTCTTAATAAATTTTCGTTTAACATATTCGTGAAACTTTTCTGGTTAAAATAATACCAAATACAATATAGTAAGAATTACATTTACATATTCAAATGTAAATGTATCGTATTAATAGAGGAGATAAGAGAAGTAGGATATGGAAAAGAAGTAAATCTCTGGAACAGATGTATTGTATAGAGTAAAAGGAAGCTACAGGGAGTAAAGTGCATAGTCCATGTATTGCACATATCAGCTGCCTTTGAAAAACTTATATATTGTATACTTTAAGTGAGTACATCATATCCAATGCCATTATGTTATTAAATTATGTACTCTTCTAGAAACAATTCATTTTTGCAATTTGTCAGAAGCTACAATACAGCGTAATTATTCCATAAATATTAAATAAAAGTGGTCCGAATTATATCATGTTTGGTTTCATTTTAATAAAAAAAAATTGCATTAATATGATAAATAAATTACCGTAAGGAAAGATAAAAAAATAAAAAAGTTTTAAGTTTGCATTGCATTAGCGCAGCGATACATGGGCATTTAAACTTCTTCGAATGCTCGGATTCTCATTCTCACTTTGTCTTTCGCTCGTTGTCCTCTCTGATGACAGAGATTAGACGAGGTTTAAGTTTCGTGTCCTCAGCGGACTTGGGCCCGACCGCAAACTCTTGGCGAGAAAACATTGTATGTGTATGCATCGGGCACCCGCATCACTCATGGATCATGTATAATCACTAAGTTGCGAACCAGAAGTTGAACGACACAATATACAATGTACAATTGTCCCTCGAAATACGCGGGGGTTCTGAACATTGATGTATCGCGTTAATGAAGGCTCGCGTAATTTTGAGACATCCCTTCTCTCTCCTACCACTTATATTACATACATAGTTATAGACTGGGTAAAAGTTTAGTTATTGGGACAAAGAGGAGGGGGTGGGGATGATATTCATCGAAAGATATGCCTGAATAATTACAAGGTGATTATTTACAAAAGGGGGGGGGGGGTCTCACCGATTTCGATGATTTTCGAGTATGCTATAAAAATCAACATTTTGAACAACTTTTTCCTATACATACAACCGTCGCTCGGCCTTCGTTTCCGAAAGTCTCAAAAGAGATCGGTACTACTATATTGAATTCTGCCTATACGCACGCGTCCGTGGGAGAGTATGTGTAAGCGTTTGATCGGCAACTGTCTACCGTTAATATTTATAACAGCGTAGCGGCCAGCGACGAACATTATACAATGTGTTGTAGGCTAAAATCAGGAAGGGAAGATAAACCTTACGGGGGTTTATAACAGCCGGCATGGGTAACGGTCGAGCCGACCGGAACGGTGACCAGGTTTATGAGGGGGTCGAATCCTTAGCGACTTGAGGAAAGAAATTTTGGCCACCTCATAGATCCTGGCACCTACGGAAAATTACGGGGGAACGGCTCCTAGGGGAGGGTGCCCCACCATAGTTCGAGGCCGTAGGCGGGTTAAGAAAATCCAGTGATTGGTGGAGAGGAAGAACGTCCGCCTTGCGAAGGACGCTTTAAAAAGCCGGATACGTAAAAATTAAGTTAGTGCTAAGACAGAGAGACTGTGTAGATCTGGCTTGTGAAAAACCCACGATCATCTCCGAATCCTACACGCCTATCCGCATCCTTTGGCCATTATCTTCCTACAAATTCAGAAGTGGGATCAAGAACGGAGATATCGTGAGAGCTAGTTTGATCGAGTTGTGTAACATCGTGTTGTTGTGCAATCGACGTGGTTGAAGAGTGTTGTGTTGTGACCGACGTGGTGAAGAAGAGTGGAACGGCGCGGAAGTGACGCGAAGTGGTTCTGAAAGTGACTCTCATCTACGTTCGGGAAAGACCAAATTCGTCAAGATGTCAAAAGATTATACAGTCTCGGAGTTAAAAGAATTCTTGAGGGCGCGGAATTTGCCCACGACCGGCAGTAAGGCCGAATTAGGGGTTCGGTTGGAACATTTCGATGCAAATATCTGGAATACTATTGCGGCTGAAATTGCGGGAACAGCCGAGCACACAGCATCCAGTGAAGAAAGGCGGGGACAGGAAGCTGCTGAAAGATTAAGAACCCCGGAGCAGAACGAAGGCACATCGATGGAAATGCGTGACCAACGACAACGGTCCGACGATCTGGTCCAGCGGGAATTAGAGCTACTCAGAAGAGAAAGGATGCTTATGCAGCGCGAATTAGAGATTTTTAGAAATGCAGCAACGAGCCCTGCCAGTCTAACAAGTCCGGGGAGCTCAATCTATAGCAATGGGCACATGACAACTGGTCCAGCGCTCAGCATCCAGGCGATCGGAGGACTCATTTGCGAATTCGATGGGCGCGATAACTCGTTTTGGAAGTGGGAGCAACAGATTAATCTCCTCCGGGCTAATTATCAATTGGAGGATAATACAGCCAGAGTATTAATTAGTTCGAAACTTAAAGGACGTGCGGCCGAATGGTTTCATTCAAAATCCCAACACCTTACCTTGCCGATTGACAGTTTATTATCGGAGATGAAGACAATGTTCGACCATCGACCCACCAAATTGGCATTGCGCAAAAAATTTGAAAGTAGAGTATGGACATCAGGAGAACCATTTGTGGATTACTTTCATGACAAGGTTATCCTTGGAAATAGGGTGCCGATTGCGGCCGACGAATTAGTCGATTACGTCATCGACGGAATCACCGACCCGCATCTGCAAAACCAGGCTCGCATTATGCGCATTAGAACACCAGCGGATTTATTAGAATCATTCGAGAATATCTCCTTGGCAACGAGATCACACGATCGCGAAAGCAGAGGAAAGAGAGAGGTAAAGGGAACCGGATCACCTCAGAAGGAAGTAGCAGCAGGTACGAGACCTTCGGAAAAAACAGGGAGATGCTTCAACTGTTTCGGAACGGGACATATATCGACGAGATGTCCGAAACCAAGAAGACAGCGGGGATCCTGTTATGAATGCGGCTCAACATCGCATCTGCTAGCTAGCTGTCCACGACGAGCTACGAATCAACCGGGAGGAAGCGGTAGGACCCAGGAACCCAGCGCCGCGACATCGACGAACATGGTGCAACCCGCGACGCTTCCCGCGCCATATATGATACAACTGCGTTATGGCTTATCCGATTCAAATGGCCACAAATGTGAGTACGCGTTGTCTGCGATGTTCGATTCTGGGCCACCGATTAGTTTAATTAAAAGTAGCTATGTACCATCGAAGGCGCGCGTACCGATCATAAAGTCAGGGGAAGAATTTTTTGGTGTAAACGGATCGCGATTAGAATTGTTAGGGAATTTTGTTCACCTCGTCGAAGTGGAAGGGATTGTGGTGGAATTAACATTCTATATCGTACCCGACGACACAATGGCATTCATGGCCATAGTGGGGCGAGACTTTGCTTCGCATCCGTCGGTAAAGATTATGTGGGACGGAAAGTTAACGGTCACGAGCAGGGACACGAAAACGGCAAGTTCGGATTTAGATTATGCGGTGCGGCAAATACTGAATATCGATTGCGTAAACGAAACCGGTACGATTAGGGAAAAGCTGCAAATAAATCCAACGCTCGAAGACGAGGTGATTGAGGAAATTACAAAGATGTACGATTTTGATTATGTAAGAACGAAAAGTATTAGCACACATAACTTAGATTTCGAAATGAAAATTGTTCTCAAGCACGACCAACCGATCAGTTTCCGACCGAGAAGACTTTCCTTCGCGGATAAAGAGAAATTACAAGCTATTTTAGACGATCTATTACAAAGGGGGATTATTCGTCCAAGCGAATCGCCGTACGCGAGCCCGATAGTGCTAGTGCGGAAAAAGAATGGCGAAATGCGACTTTGCATTGATTTCCGCGAATTGAACAAAATCACCGTCAAAGATAATTTTCCAAGTCAGCTCATAGACGATAATATTGATCAGTTAAAAGATAAGAGTTTTTTCACGACGCTCGACTTAAAAGATGGTTATTTTAACGTAAAAATGGCTCAGGATTCAATAAAATATACATCTTTCGTGACCCCTCTGGGACAATTTGAATTTTTGTACTGCCCATTCGGGTTAACGAACGCACCAAAGGTATTTCATCGTTTTATCCGGAAAATTTTTGCAGAGTTAATTAGAGAGGGAAAAATGCTTTCGTTTTTCGACGATTTTTTCATTGCGACGGAAGCGATAGAAGAACACCTGGAGATTTTACGCGAAGTGTTCCAAGTAGCCGGCCGAAATCGTCTCACGTTTAGATTAGATAAGTGTTTTTTCGCGCAAAATGAGATAGATTATTTAGGGTATCATGTTAGCGCTAGGGGAATTCGACCGAATGACGATAACATTGCGTCGGTAGCAAATTATCCAATACCGCGGAACGCGAAACAAGTTCTGCAATTTGTGTCATTGGCAAGCTACTTTCGGCGCTTTATTCAAGGATTTTCGATCATCGCGAAACCACTGTACAATTTAGTACGAAAAGGGGTACAATTCAAATTCGGGACCGCGGAAAACGAGGCTTTCGAAACCCTAAAGACTTGTTTATCGAATAAACCCATTTTAGCGATATATTCACCAAAGGCGGAAACGGAACTACATTGCGACGCTAGTGCTTCAGGTTTCGGCGCAATTCTTTTACAGAGACAGTCCGATGGCGTTTTAAAGCCAATTTCATATTTTAGTCAGCGAACGACAACTGCGGAAGCGAAATATCATAGTTTTGAATTAGAGTGCCTCGTGGTTGTACAGGCAATAAAGCGTTTTCACGTGTATTTGAGCGGAGCGAGATTTAAAATCATGACGGATTGTGATAGTTTTCGATTAACCCTGAGTAAACAAAACATAAATCCCAGAATCTCTCGCTGGGCAATGTTTTTGCAGGACTATGATTACGCGATAGAACACCGACCGGGTAAAAGAATGCAGCACGTCGATGCGTTGAGTAGGTGCCACAGCGTACTAATAATTACCGGAAACACTTTTGAGCAAACGTTAGCAATATGTCAGGACCGGGATGAGGAAATTCGTAAAATACGCGAGAAATTAGAAGAAACAGAGATGAAAAATGTTGAGTTACGCGACGGGTTAGTGTACAGAAAAAATAAAATGAAAAGGTTACTATTCTATGTACCGCGTCAAATGGAAAGCAATGTAATTCGCACGTGCCACGACGACTTAGGGCATGTCGGATTTGATAAAGTCATTAATAATATAACAAAAGTATATTGGTTTCCAAAGTTGCACAGTAAAGTGAGAGAACATATTGACAATTGTCTTCGTTGCATTGAATTTTCGCCGTCTAGTGGAAGACAAGAAGGTTATTTACATAGTACGGAAAAGGGCAAAGTGCCGTTCCAAACCGTTCACCTCGACCACCTCGGACCGCTGGAAAAAACCGGGAAAGGATATAAACATGTATTAGCTATTATTGACGCGTTCACGAAATATATTAAATTGTATCCGTGTAAAGGCACCAGGTCAGAGGAAGCAATTAAGCACCTTCGGGAATATTTTAGGGCCTATAGTAAACCCAGAAGGGTAATTTCAGACAGGGGAACAGCTTTCACCTCCAATATGTTCAAAGAATATTTAGAGAACGAAAAAATTGTACACGTTTTAATTGCAGTTGGGACCCCGCGCGCGAACGGTCAAATTGAACGATATAACAGGGTAATAACGCCAATGTTAGCCAAACTTTGCGAGGAACCAGGAAAATGGGATCGGGTATTAGAGCAGGTAGAGTTTGCCATCAACAATACCGTCTGCCGAACAACAGGAGAAACGCCGAGTAAATTATTATTTGGGATTAACCAATCGGGCGAAATAAAAGATCATGTTCGAATTTTGTTAGAGGAAACAGCGGACAGCGCAAGGGATTTACAGACAATTCGGGAGCGAGCGGCGGACAATATTGTAAAAAACCAAGAAGCGAATAAGAAATATTACGATAGTAAAAGAAAAGATGCTTTAATATATAAGGAAGGTGACTACGTAATGATCCGTAATATCGACACCTCCGCGGGCGTTAACAAAAAACTGCTACCAAAATTTAAAGGGCCGTACCAGGTAAAGAGGGCTCTTGATTGCGACCGATACGTAATCGAGGATGTCGATGGATTTCAAATAACCCAGATACCCTATAAAGGAATCGTAGCAGTAGATAATATGAAACCGTATATTGTTTAAGCTACTATCCGCGGTCATGTAATTTTATATTATGTTTGTCTGAATTATGTAACGTATGTATGATATGTGTTTTGTGTAAAGTATGTATAAGTGTATGTTCTTGAGAAAAAAAGGGTGTATTTAGCGATAGATATTGTAATTAGGTTTAACCGGGACGGCTAAAAGGTCAGGCTGGCCGAACTGTAGGCTAAAATCAGGAAAGGAAGATAAACCTTACGGGGGTTTATAACAGCCGGCATGGGTAACGGTCGAGCCGACCGGAACGGTGACCAGGTTTATGAGGGGGTCGAATCCTTAGCGACTTGAGGAAGGAAATTTTGGCCACCTCATAGATCCTGGCACCTACGGAAAATTACGGGGGAACGGCTCCTAGGGGAGGGTGCCCCACCATAGTTCGAGGCCGTAGGCGGGTTAAGAAAATCCAGTGATTGGTGGAGAGGAAGAACGTCCGCCTTGCGAAGGACGCTTTAAAAAGCCGGATACGTAAAAATTAAGTTAGTGCTAAGACAGAGAGACTGTGTAGATCTGGCTTGTGAAAAACCCACGATCATCTCCGAATCCTACACGCCTATCCGCATCCTTTGGCCATTATCTTCCTACAGTGTGAAAAATTTTTCGAAATAATGACTGAAATGTTTACAACTTTGGATAATATCAATAAAGATCATTAAAACAGAAATGCATGTGTGGCAGGCCTCCTCACGGCGGCCGGAATGAATACTTCGGCCCGAACCTAAACTTCATTAAATTAGTTACTAGATAGAGTAGTTCGATTTGAGTAAGGTTCGGGCCGGATTATTATTCCGGTTGCCGTGAGACAGCTGGCTACTCGAATCGAGTTCGGAAGCACTCCCATTATCGCGGGCCGCCGCGATGCGTTTAAAGAAACAGTGGGCAATCAACGTTCAAACATTTCTGCATACGCTGCCACGAATGCGTACTTATAGAAAGAATTGAATGTGTAGTACCGATCATCCTTCGAAACAAATCTCGGAAACTAAGACCGAGCGGCGGCTATATGTATAAGAAAAAGTTGTGTAAAATGTTGATTTCTACAACATATTAAAAAATCATCGAAATCGGTAAGACCACTTTTTTCTAAATAAATACTAATTACAATGGTAGTAACAGGGTTCTTGTATAGGTTCCAAGATATTAACAAAAACATATTAGTAGAACTACATTGCATGCTGTATGTGTATGTGTATATATGTATGTATATGTACACAATGCGTACACAGCCAGCCGACGCGTTAGACGTTTCGCGCGCCGGCGGATTTGGTTTGCTTATTTTTCATCTCGTCGCGAAGCGGCACTCCGTTTCTGGCACAATGCGACTGCATTATTTGTGGTGTCCTCATTGCTATTGTACGTATGGGCATAATACAATGCAATTATACTAATCTATTTTTGCTAATATTTCTAAACTTCTAAGTTGTTCTAACTTATAATATATTGTACAATATATATATTGTTCTAACCACTACTATTTCGTGACACATAAGCTTCCGATTATTAGGATATACCGCCTACCTCACTGTGGAGCCGCATACTTTTGTTTAAAAATGTTAAATATGTGTTGCATTTTATATATTTACTAACAAATGAATGTTAAGAAAATAATAATGTTATTCTAAAATTCCCAGAACTCGAGGATCTATCCTTTAATGCCGATCATAGGCACAAATCGGGAAAAGTTTCTCAAAATGTTGAATTTTACAACATATTTCAATTTCATAAAAATCGAATAGGCAATCCTAATATAAATATATACCCAGGTGTAGCCTAAATAGAATTTCCTTCATCTTTTAAATATTATAAAATGTACTGCGCTTTGAATATTTTATATATTTTTGCATATTACACGTATTCTCCAATCTTTCAAACATTTAAAGTTCCTATAAACGCATAAAAATTTGTAGTGAATTTATTATATATTGTGTACATATGTTATTTATATTTCACGAAAGTATATTGTCATTTTTGTGATTCTTCACAGTCCCGGTGTCTACAAAGATCACAAAAAACCGCGTTTATCAAAACTGCGTAAGTACTTCGTGGAATAATTATACCTCTGCTTACTTTTTCCTACATATTGAAGAACGAGCCTTGCATTGAGGCATAACTTAGATAATATATTCTGGTAGATGAATCTTAAACAAATTTTCAAGTGATATTTTTATGTTTCTAACACAATGGTCTTACAAGCATAATAAATAAGAGTTATAAGTATTACATTTGAAACTATTTATATTTTAATTTCATGGTTTTATATTTTTTATTATATGCTTCTAGAAATTTATCAGAAGTTTGAGCTTTCTTCTGCAATAATGGTTCCGAGCATATAATTATGACATTACAGTAACGTAATTAATTTTGTAATTTGGTAGCTACATTATAAAAATACATTCCAGCCGTGCAAAGAAATTAAAATTAATTAAGTGAGCTCGGATTTTTGCTTATCTTTTACAAGAAGAATTTTATCTATGCATTGATAACATTACTGTGAAGTATTACAAAATGTAAGAAGATAAATCATAGTTATATTTGTTATATACGCACAAAGTGTGCATATAATCTCCACAATTTTTTTTTGTTCGCATCTGCTTGGAAAAAATCACTGTTATTAAATTGTGTACTCTTCGAAACTATTCGATATTCGTCTGAAACCGTTTTTGGCATCATTCGCGGTTTACAAAATTTTTGAATAGATTTATTTAAATGAGACACCGTGTATAGTGGTCAAACAGATTTCTTCGTGACGCGAAAGAGAACGATCTACATACTTGAGTCTGTTAACTTTATCGTCGTTAGCGACATTTCCACAGATATTTCCTACACTCACCGCATTAAAACGCAGAGGGCGTATGAAACACTCGGATTTTTGTCGTGGTCGTTATTTCAGAGCATGTGACACGAAATCCCATAAGATGAGTGGCCTATTCTGTACCTCGTCTGTGCCGAAGGCACCTTCGAGTGACTTCTGGGAGATTCCGCGTGTCCCCATCGTAGCAGGTAATAATTTTATGAAGTGCCTTGACCGTACTAAGACATGAAATAAAATTGAGACTCGAAAATGCTTAAGCTGAAGATTTTGAATCGCACGATAGCTCATTCGAAAGGGGAGACTTGAACGCAACGCACTCAGGTAGTCTTGTGATCAAATTACGTTGATATGTAGTAATATGAGCTTTGTACAGCGGAGCAAAAAATGACAGCTTGACAGCCATCCAATTTAAGCATTTTTTTGATATGGAGAAAACGATCTGTATGAAATGAATACCTGACCACGTTGCGTTGAAGTCTCCCCTTTCGAATAAGCTATCGTAAGACTCAAAAGCTTCTCATATAAGGACGAAAAGTTGTATCGCGTAAAGGCATGCTTTCTCGTATGAATTCGCTATATTGACGATAAGACAGAGCAAAATACGTGCAAGTTTAGTTCAGCTGATATGCACAAGGGGCGCCTAATTACAAAGACTAAATGAGTGTTGACTTGCGAGTGCAGCAGTAGCTCGATGTACTACTGCATTCAACTCTGTCTATATATGTGTCGCTTTCCCCCTGTGAAAGATTACCGCACGTTTTGCTTTGCGCTCGACAAGCGGCAGCACGATATGTTTATGGAGAAGCAAAACAAGCAGCGATGACTTTTAGACGCAACGCAACGCAGCGCGTCCACGACACACGCATAGGCGGAGTTCAATGTAGTTGTATCATCATTTCTTTTTACATTTTGAAAAGTAATATGTATGGTAACATGTTGGAAAATGTTTTCGGATTTTTTTGCTGCAAAACTTAGGTATAACATATGAAAAACTCTACACTAATCTGAAAAATGCAGATTTCGACGTGAAGCTGTAAAAGGACTACATTTATATTTTTGTGGGAACAACATATCGCCAATTTTTTTACATTTTGTGGAAAAGTAAACCGTAGTTATAAAAATCAAAAACTAATCTTTTCGAGATATTTCGCGCGAAAAAGCAGTCTTCACTTTACCTTTTTATATGTTCTTTATGCAGTGACTGCGTTACGTGATTTCTAATATTTCTATATTCGGAAGAACAATATATAGAGCCGACTCTCGATTATCCGGCCCCTGCAGAACCAGACCTCGGCCGGATAAACAAATGACCAGTTAATCTTACAGCATGTTTTATAGATTGTTATGTTTATACTAAAAAATTAATATTATATAGATTTATAATGTTTAATATATATACACACGTATGTTCACAAGGTCCATATATAGAATCATACCATCTCAATATAATATAATGCTACATAATATGTATGTACATATGTAATATTTGTTTAATGTCATTTGTCACAAAAAAGCTGGTAATTTTTTATGTTTCTTTTATTTCGTTTCATTCGTTAATATGATGTCACGCTACTTTCTCAAAAATGATATGTCAATTGCTGATGAATCTTCTTCCTGTTCAACATACTACGTCGCAGATACAAGTGCAATTTTTCCTTCTGCGCGACTCACTTTCTCATTTCTATCTATACTCTAAGAAGTGCGGAATATTGTACCCAGAGATTTAGTACGGATGGAAAAAGAATTAATATAAGGATGCGTATTTAAGCAATGACAAATACATGTGACAATAATTACGCAAGAAAGTGAATAATTACAGAATATTCCATAGCAACAAAAATGTGGCCGGATAAAACGGAGGCCGGTCACAGACGGGGCTGGATAATCGATCGAGAGTCTATTGTAAATAGAAGTTGTAAATTCAGTCAACTGAAACTATTTCATATATTTATATTTTGAAGTTTGAAATATAATGTTAATGATTGGATTGGCATTGACTACGGGTTCAGACTGTAAACCCATACTTAACATTTTCGTCATAAGTTCGTTATTCATTTATTCGTAACTATACAATATGCCAATAAGTGGCAATAATTTCAAAACATGTTAAAGTAATTTTAAGAATATTTTACTCTGAAGTATACGCAGAAATAATTTCGGAGCACATTTTACGTGATTATCTCTCTAGCCACGGATTCTTCTACTTACGAGTATTACTTAGTATTTACTACATCAAATAAATGTATGAAATGACACCACACACTTTTACTTCAATCCAACCATATTTATTAACGATAAGTACTATTGAAATAGATTTATTTTATTTATTACGTGTCAAAGAAGCTAAATGATTCTATAATAAACAAATCATGTGAATAGTAAATCTATGGAAGCAAACTGAATTGTCATGTAGTTATGAATTAAAAAAAAAATACAGGAAAGAAAGATTAATTTGTGCGCGGTGCGAACTCATGACCAAAATAAGCAGCATAGGTTTCGCAGGCAGAACCTACAACCACTCTACCAACGTATTTAGTGAAATCATTTTTTCTATTTGAAGATATAGAGTGGTGAAATAGTGTCAGTTGACTGAATCTGTTATTTTTGTTATCTATATATTATTCTTCCAGATGTAGAACTATTAAAAATCACGTACTGTATTCACTGCATGAAAAACATAAGAATTTAAAGTAAGGTATGCATTTTCGCACGAAATACCTCGACAAAATTGATTTTTAATTTTTTTAACTACAACGCACAATTCCAAAAAATCTGAAAGAAGTGTTCTTACAACTTCACTACGAAATCTGCATTTTTCAGATTCTTTTAGGATTTTCATTTTGTACACCTAAACTTTGCAATAAAAAAATCCGGAAAAATTCTCTAACATATATCACCATATTTCTAATATGTCAGATTTTTCTCAGAATTTTTGCTTTCCATTAAATGGGACAAATATGGCAAAAACTGATATTTCATTTCTTCCCCTTTACTACCCCCCAGATCGAGATAGAGAGTTGAAACTTGGTGTGAAAGCTTTTCTTTGGCTATGTTGTGAAATGGTACATCAAAAGTCTAATTTGGTTCAAGGGTAGTTTTGACCCCCTTATCCAACTGTACCTTTTAACTTGTGCGTGGCGCGAACTGGCGACCAAAATATTTCATACGGATTTCATAGTCGGACCACAAAGCACTCTCGTGCTATCGTTGCATTGGATTGTCACGGCGGCAATGAGGCAACCCTGTCTCTGATTCTTGGCAACGCTGCTGCCTCTAGACGATTTCTCCCCTTGCCCCGTTGACGCACAATAAACAGCTGTGAATTACTCTACGCTTTCGTGAAGGAAAACAATAGTGGCTCCGCCTCGTATTCGTCAGGTAGCCACATGCTTCTAGGTAATGATCTTACTGCAACGAAATCTACCATGCCTACGAAATCTGTGACGTCACGTGTTGGGACTACCACCTTAAGGGGGTAAGTACAGCCTGTGTATCGACATACCAGGTACCACTATCGACACACAAGGTAAGAAGTGGCTCACTGACATACCTATATCTGAAAATATCTAATACATGAACACATATATACAAGTGACAAGCCATCCATTCCAGCACAGTATAATCCTCCTCCAATATTTATTACTGCACAAATAATTGAATCACTAACGCAACTTCTACAGGAAATTGCGAATAACGACTACACCATTAAATATTTATACAATAACCAAATAAAAATCCAAACAAATACATCCGAGATCTACAGAAAAATAACAAAAGCCTTAAAAGAAAAAAATCCTAGTTTCCACACCTATCAATTTAAAAAAAGGTAAAAGCTACACAGTAGTATTAAGAGGTATACATCCAAAAACAAACAAAGATGACATAGTACATGAAATTAAAGCGTTAAACGATACAGTGAGATCAATAAATAACATGGTACACTGTAATACAAAAATTCCGATGCCACTATTCCTTATAGAATTAGAACCGGCTGGTAACAATAAAGATATATTTAAAATTGATAAATTATTAAACACTATTATCTCCTTCGAACCATCACGAGCCAAGCAGGAAATCCGGCAGTGCATCGGATGCCAAGAATACGGGCACACCAAAAATTACTGTAATAAGATGCCTGCATGTGTAAAATGTGCTAAGAACCACCTCACATCAAATTGTCCGATTGGGGGTAAGGTAAAAGACGTCAAATGCGTGAATTGTTTGGGTAACCACCCAACTAATTATAAAGATTGCAGTGTCAGAAATCAGTTACAACAGAAAATGTATCCCACACTCAGACAAAAATCTTATTTCGCTAAACCGAATACTTTAATTAATACTTCAGAAATCGAAAGCTCTGCTAACAAACAAACTAAAAAGAAAACTTTTGCTGAAGCAGTCCAGACCGTCAACCCTACTCAAACACACACACTCAACACACAAACTCAGGTCCCACGATTAACAATTCCAACATTTCAGACATAAATGAAATTATACAATTAATTATTCAATCGACTAAGAATACGGAAATCCTAATAGGAACATTCAACGAACAAACTAATCTAATTAAACAACAATCACAGCAAATCAACACAATGTTAGAAATCTTATCGACAGTCGTGATTAACAGGACACAAAATGGATCATAAAATAACAATAGTAGCATGGAACGCTAATGGCCTCAACCAGAGAACTTAGGAAGTGAAAGCTTTCCTTTTAATGAATAATATAGACATCATGTTGGTATCAGAGACGCATTTAACCACTAAACGCCACATCAAAATATAAAAATATACAATATACGACACAAAACATCCATCAGAACGAGCTCACGGAGGGTCGGCAGTATTAAAAACAACATTAAACACCACCTTCACAATACAATAGATCACCCCTACTTACAAGCAACATCAGTAGCAGTCACAATAGGAAATAACACAATAAACTTTGCTTCAGTTTACAACCCCCCAAAACATAAAATCACCAAAGAGCAATACAAAGATTTTTTTAATATGCTTGGTATTTCTTGTTGCGGGAGATTAGAACGCGAAGCACTCCCTTCGGAGATCAAAAATAAGTACCCCTACAGAACAAACTCTAGAACAAGTGATACGAGAGAATTCCTTCGATACTATTTTAACAGGTGAACCCACCTGACCTACTGGATTTTGCGATTAGTAAAAGAATCAACAGAAGACAACTGGCAATAGAATCAAGTCTAGATCTAAGTTCTGATTATTTACCAATTATCATAACACTTACATAAAAACTCACCGAGATACAAAAAACTGTCAACCTATACAACTCATGGACCGACTGGGATCTGTTTAGGGAAATACTGGACAAAAACATTAACAGCAATATTTCTCTAAAATCACCAAACGAAATAGAAGCTGCTATAGAATATTATAACAAAACAATCCAAGAAGCAACACGATTTTCCACTTCAGCAAAGAACAATACCTATAAACAAGAATATCCAGACTACCTAATTGAACCAATTAAAACTGAACAAAAAGTCAAAAGAATATGGCAAAATCAGAAAACACCACAAAATAAAAAAATTCTTAATGCCGTAACAAACAAACTGAAAAAAGCATTAAGAGATTACAACAAAAATAAATTTAGCCAGTATATCACTAACCTTTCTCCACTCGAAAATTCGAACTATTCGCTATGGAGAGCTACTAAGAGGATAAAGCGACCGACAATCAGCCTGCCTGCGATTAAAAAAGATAAAGGGTGTTGGGCAAAAAGCTCCCAAGACAAAGCAAATGAGTTTGCAAAACACTTATTCTCAGTTTTCCAACTATACAACGATGAAGGACAAGACCCACCGCAAGAAATATGCAACTTTGAAGAACCGACAATACAAAACGACAATGAAATCCATAGAACGACAGCCAAGGAAGTTAAATAGAATCGTCTCCAACCTACAAAATAGAAAAAGTCCTGGACGTAATTTAATCAACGTTAAGTCCTCAAAGAACTTCCCTCTAAAGCCGTAAGATACCTAACAATTTTATCCAACAGTATTTTCAGATTGAAATATTTCCCAAAGCAATGGAAAATTGCAAATATTATCATGTTACAAAAACCTGGGAAGGATCCTCAACAAGTCACAACATACAGACCTATCTCCCTCCTCCCTACCCTGTCTAAAGTTCTTGAAAAAATCATACATCAAAACCTGATAACCATTATTACCACCAAAAAGCTGATACCCGACCACCAATTTGGCTTCCGGAAAAGGCATGCAACAATTGAACAGGTATACAGAGTGGTCAGTAACATTCTCACAGGCACCGAAAATAGAAAACACTGCACAGAGGCTTTCCTTGATGTAGAAAACGCTATTGACAAGGTATGGCACGAAGGCTTGTTATACAAAATATCAAACAACTTTCCTCCAAGCCACTATCACTTACTTAAATCTTATCTAACCAACAGAACCTATGCAGTCAAAATCCAAGACTCAATTCCTGATACTTTTGAGATAAAAGCAGGAGTTCCGTAAGGAAATGTGCTGGGACCAATATTATACACCATTTACACCGCTGACATACCCACTACTCCCCAAACAAATCTAACAGCGTTCGCAGATGGTACTGCAATCCTTGCTACCCACAAAGATCCTATAATAGCATCGGATATTCTACAAGAATCCCTATACCAGGTACAAGAATACTTCAAGAAATGGAAAATAAAAATAAATGAAGAAAAATCTAACCACATCACGTTTACATTAAAAAAGAAAAAACCTCCTCCGGTAATTCTAAATGGCATTTACCTCAAACAAGTACAGTAAAGTACCTTGAGATGCACCTAGATACAAAGCTAACATGGAAACAACACATACAAAGAAAAATAGAACAAATAAAAATAAAAAGCAGACAAATGTATTGGCTCACAGACAGACATTCACAACTAAATCCTGAAAACAAGCTTCTCATATACAAAATGATTACCAAGCCAATTTGGACATACGGCATACAGCTTTGGGGAAGAGTAGCTAACAGCCACATTAGAAAGACTGAAACACTACGATCACAGATACTACGCACGTTTGTCAATGCTCCGTGGTATATCCGTAACGAGAACCATCGATGAGATCTAGGAATTAAAACAGTAAAAGAAGAAATTGAAAATTTCTAGAAAAGATATAAGGCCCGACTGGACGAACACCCAAATAATCTGGCAAACAACCTATTTCAATCGAAAACAACAAGAAAACGGCACAAGGCATACCCAAATGATCTAACGTTGTGACAACAGTGTAGCTTGCTCACACTCAGATACGATCCATTGGGAGAGTACCTTCATGCTAAATTAAGCAAAGCGATAAAATAATTAACCTAATGTTTTTCTGAAACAAACTGTAAATTGACTGGGGGATAAATAAAAATGAAAAAAAAGTTTGCATTGTTTTCCGATAAATAATAAGGATAAGTCCACAACGTAGCCTATTAATTGCAATTTAGGCGATTGGGTAGTAATGAGTCGCAGAAAAAATGTGCATGTGATCAGCACCGAAATTTCTAATGTTGAAGCTAGTTCATTAATGGAAGAACGCAATATGCAAGAAAAATCGTTAATGAAAATAAAAAACAATAAAAACAAAAAATAACGAAATCCGTCTTCTCGATATGCAATTAGGAATGCAATCTACGCCGTAGATTGAAAAATAAACTTTCTTCGGGCTGTATTGACAATAAGTGTTTGAAGAAAGCAATTATGGAGAAAACACCTGTATTTGTAGTAACTTTCGTAACAATATTAATATTTAACACCTCTAAAAAGCATTATAATGATAATGAACAGCATTTATGCCCAACATTGCATGACCAAAGATACTAATAAAAACAGATTACTGATTGTGAAGATTAATTGATTAATAACTTAAAATGGATTATTGTATTTCAAAGAATAAAGTTGATTAACAACCAGTATTTCTTAATGCATCAATCAATGCAGTTCCTAATTCCACAGAAAAAATACTACGCTACTTATAGCAGAAATCTATTAGCTTAAGAGATATTTTCATTTAATAATTGAGAAAGTATAATGTTAATATTAGCATATATTCTATATTAATCAATTCCGGTCGTATGTGGTACTTTTTTTATAGGACAGAATCAGGTGTGTCAGCTGGTGTACTAAAAGTTATATGATTCCATTTAAAACGTCGATAAGACTTTTATGCCTCCTCCTGGAGAAAATCTTATTACAGAATTTAATGTCCCCTTCATACCAAACAACTTTTATTTAAACTTTTCGCAATGTCTTTTCCTTAAAAGATATTTCACTGTATAGTGATAAAACAGACAACCTGTATACTTGTACAGGATGTTCAGTCACCATTGGAAGAAGTTTTATGGTGCGATTCTCGAAATCAAAGTAACACATGCTTTTGTTGAAAATAAAAAAAGGAAGAAGAAGAAATGAGTGAAATAAAAATAATAATAAATCACGAAGAAAAATAAAACTAAAACTAATGCAAGTATGTACAAATATATTACAAATATAGCATAGTGTATACCCTGAAACATTTTCTTAGAATTAAAAACATTTTCTTAGAATTAGAAACATTTATGCATTTATGATAAATAAATACAAAAAAACGTTCTAAGGATTTTATGTACTTAAATAAACATGAAGTGATAAAATATAAGTGTTTATAGCAACATAGATTGACATAAATATCAGCAATCTGAAATTCTTTATACATTATAGTAGATTATTTCGACGTAGTACACATAGAAGAAAGACTGTATATAAAAATAAATACAAATTCTGGAAATTTTATAATGTAGAGTTATTGTAATACCTCTAAGTAAATCATCTCAGTTGTTGATCCAACCGCACTGTATCCTTATGAAAGTTTACTATTGATTAAAGAAGTCGCGTTTCCGTTGGTTTTCCACGGACGCGAAATTCGCGAGCTATTTTGGCGCATACGTGAGACATTGAATCTAGAATCCAAACGAAACCTTCACGTGTCACATAGTAACCGCAAAATTAACGACTTCGATCGTAGTTTTTCCAAGTGTTTGCACTGACAATGAGACAAATAGTGAAAGCAATGCGGCGGTTAACCCTTGAATTTGAAAAAGAACGGTGAAACCCACGTAGGGCAATTGCATTTAAATAAAACAAACAGCATTTAAATAAATAAAAGGCTATCCAGAAACCGACGGCTAAACTAAAACACAGCATTTAGTTATTGAACTTTCCTTTCCCTCAAATCCAAGCTTCGTTCACTAGAATTAAGGAAATAAATTCCAATTCTCTGAACAATGATCATAGTTAAATAAACCATTCATTTACAATTGCAGCACATTCAGTTTCGATAAACCAATTTAGATATGCTTTATTTACAACTTGAGACATAATTTGAAATAGTTTATGTAAAATAAATGTTTCGCTGCGTCATGTCAGGTAAAAATGATTAAATACAGCATTTATAATTGTTGGGTGTCGTTGAATGGCGATTTGTAAGGTCGCCTGACGGACCCAGTGGCTATATCACAGGGTCGTGACGTAGCCTCTTTGAAATGAAGATAGACAGTGATTCTTGATGGTGTGTTTATTCTGTCCTGGTTGATATATACAGAGTTCCTTACGTATGATTATGTGTGTTGTTTAAGTCTAAAGGTAGCGGTTATTTATACTATTCGGGATGGACTGAAGGTGAAGCTAATTGGTGGGAAAATTGGTGGTGGGAAATGGACGATGGTTATTGGTGCGGGTGTACTATGAGTTGAGGTTTAAATGGTGCAGTCAGAGTCTTCCGAGGAACTTATGCCTGGTTGAGTGTGGAGACTCAACAATAATTTTGAAAATATTTGAAAAATTACTGAATGGCACCAATATATATCCGAAAGTGATCGTGTTATTAAAGTCATATGTGCGAAGGGGTATCAGTGATTGGTTAATCATTGCGCTGAAATTCTCTGCTAGTATCAGTAAAACAAAGCATTGATTACATTTGGATTTTTCTGTGCTTTTTCTTTTCACACCAACATCGACGGTGTTACTAATTCATTATCAACTGTTAATTGTGTATATTCATATTTGACGTCAATGTCTTCTTCTTTTTCATTCAGTGGAACATCGTCTAACGTAGAAGTAGCAAAATGGGATCGTAATATCATATTCACCTGTAATAAAGTCGCATCACATTCGGGCTAACAATAAAACAATTAAGCGAACTTACATGTAAGTGAAATTCGATCGTAATTGTAAACAGTGCTTTGTTAGAAGAGATTACGCATGTAGTTCCCTTGTTCCTCAAATGGCACAAGGTTTAGAGTGAAAATTTGAAATAAAGTGACGCCACCTGCCTCCATCTGACTTCATTTTTTTTAGAGTTTGAAACCTAAAATTAATTATCTAGTAGCGGTGGGTTTAAAATTGTAAACATTTTAGGTGGGAAGTAATCTCTTCGAATGAGGCATTTCATATAATTACGATCGAACTTCACTTACAGGTAAGTTCGTTTAATCGTTTAATTAATATTTCGTGCTTTGTTCTCTAGTTAGTCGCTTAGAGTAGTTAATTACCTATATAGTCATTGTGGAGCTGTGGAGAGGGGATAGAATAGGAAAAGGAAGGGTGTTGCGTTTCGTCCTGGGCCTGCTAGTGGACTCATCAGTAAGGCTACCTAGCAGGCCCTTTTTTTTTTTTTTTTTTTTTTTTTTTTTGTAACGAGCGTTTATTTGTGCCAAAAAAAGACAAATTATTTACAAATAGGTACAAAATAAACTATGAACAACGCACAAACAGTTTACAAGATGTTAACAGAACGTAGGTCTTTATAACTAGATTAGTGGCTCTGGTATTGAGCGCTCGCAATCTAACTTTAGCTGTATATTGAGTTGCACTTATTGCTATCGCTTGCTATTGTAAAAAAAAAACAAAATAGAGAACTTAATCCTTATAGACTACGGACTTAAATAATGTTTATAATAAAAATGTATTGTTATGGCACTTCACATACAATTTATCTTTGGCGGTTGGTGGGTGATGAAACCCGGGGGGGGGAGGTATATGCGGCTGGTGCCTACAGGGGGCTGGAACAGGTATACCTGTTTGGAGAGACTATTGTATCCTTATACCCTATGCTTATGTCTAATTAGGCGGATAATAATACACTAGAATTCTTAGCGGCTAGGGTAATCCTAAACTCTATAAGTATAAATTGTGTAATTATTTTCTAGGTGTCAATGCTTACTAGGGTTGTGAATTTTCCAACCACCAGTATTTTTTTATGTTTTTTCTGTGGTTGTCCTTGATGTCGAAACTTGACAATTTCGACATAAATCTCATGCTATTGTGGTCATGTTTTGTGTTTTTATCGTATATTATTGTCTTGTCGTTGGCTTTTCTGAAGAAATGGTATAATATTGGTAAGTTGTCCTTGTTTTGTATTAAGTTTTCATTGTCAAGATGAAGAAAAGCTTCCGGTGGGATTAGTCCAGTTTGCCTCGTGAGGTCGTGGTAAAGTGGGTTTGGGAAGGTGGAGTGGTAAATTAGGCTATTGTTCGTGATATTTCTAGTGTTTGACCAGTGGTTTCTTATAAGTTTTAAAATGAATAAATCTATTCGAATTAGTTTAGCCTTTTCATAAAGCAGGTCGTTTCTTATTGACTTTGTATAATTGGATTGGGGAGTTCTGTATATTCCTAGACAGGTTCTGAGAAATTTTCTCTCTAGCTTTCTTAGTTTTTCCATGCTATTTGCACTGATGTTGAACCAAATCGGACAAGCGTAGGTTAGAATTGGACGTATTAAGAGCTTGTAGCATAATAGTTTTATAGGTTTGTCTAGTTCGTTTGAGTAGAATAGTCTTTTGGTGGCCGAAAATGCTCTGTGGGCTTTATCTATTTGGATGTTGATGTGTTGGTCAAAATTTAGTCTGAAATCGATGTGGACACCTAAATATCGGACTATTGGTTTATGGGTAATTTTTATCATGCTATTACTGTTGTTAGTGATACAAAAGTTTTTCCAGCTCTGTTTAAGGTCTAGGTTTGTTTTGTACTTCTTAGAGATGCTTGGCCTGAATAAGATCGTTTCGCATTTATTTGAGTTAATTTTTAATCTCCAGTTGCCTAAAAGATTTTCTATTTTAGTGAACAATTTTTGTAGTTCTGATTTAATGATTGATGGTTTGCTATGTTTTGTGTAAATTAATAAATCGTCGGCAAACGCTATGGCAAATTTATTTCGGTCATTGTTCAAGCCAAACATTTTTAAGATATCACTTATATATATATTGAATAAAATCGGAGAATTTACGGTTCCTTGTTGCAATCCATCTGTGACTAGAAAGGATTTCGACGACTTCGTTTGACCGTCCGAGACAAAGAATTTTTTGTTGTGGGTCATATCCCATATCATTTTTTGTAAGTGTAGGGGGAAGTTCTTTTTTTTAAGTTTAAAGATTAAACCATCCAGCCAGACAGTATCAAAAGCTTTTTCAAGGTCGATCAGTAAGGCGCCGATACATTCACCGGAGTTTCTCGCCCAGCAGATATCCGACATGAATTTACTGATTGCATGTATCGTGCTGTGCTTATATTTGAAACCAAATTGGTGTTCCGGGATTATATTCTGCATTTTACATGTGTGGTTTATAGCGTCGTTTATGGTTGTCTCGAATACTTTGCTAATGTTCGGTAGTAAGCTTATTGGTCGGTAACTTGCTGGGTCGCTTCCGTCTTTTCCCTTTTTTTTATGGCAATTAGTTTTGCTGTTTTCCATATCGTTGGAAAATATGTGTGGTTGAGGCAGTTATTAAATATTGACGTGTAGTTTGCCACGTAATGCAAGGGGAGATTTTTGAGAATTATGTTTGGGATTCCGTCGTAGCTGGAAGACTTTTTGTTGTTTAATTTTTTTAGTGTCTTTTTTATTTTATGAAAATTTGTAAAGTAGCCGTCGGGGTTGTGGTCAGGATTTGGATTAGTGGATGGATTGGACTTTGAAAATGTGCTAATTGTTTTGTCATCAACTCTGTCTTGTTGGAGATCGAGTAGGAACTCATTTGCGTATTTCTCTACTATGTTTGATAATTGATTTATGCCTAGGTGTACGTTTTGAGAATGGACTGTTTCGAAGTGTGTACCTAAGATGTCTAGTTTATGTATAGAGTTTGAGATTTGTATTTTATTTTGGTCGTCTTTGTGTAGTTCAGATGTGTCTATGTTGGCTTTTTTTATTAAATCGATATTGTTGGATGGTATTTTTAGTGTGTCAATGGAGCTATATGGTTTACGTCTGAAGATTTGATTTATGGTTGGGAACACCTTGCTATGTTCTAGGGAGGATATATTGATGACTTTGCTTTTCCAATAATTGTTGACTGATCGTTGGAATGCCTGTTTGATTGCAATTTTCGTTTCTTTAAGTTCGTTTTTTAGTATTTTTAACAAGTGGTCGTTTCGTGGTGTGTAGTTTTGGATTTTAGATAGGCGGTTGGTTTGTGTTATTAATGTGCCTTTTCTCTTTCGGAGTTTTTTGATTTCGTCTGTGATGTATTTATCAGTGGAGTTATAGTTTGTTGATATGTGTTGGGTAGAGTGTTCTATTGCATTTGTTATGTGTGAGTTTAATTGTTCTATGTGGGTATCTATTTCGGAGATTGTAAGGTTTCGGTCGATGGGAATTTGAACCGCACCTTTTGTGCTTAAGTATTTTTTAAATTTGGCCCAATCAGTTTTGTTAAAATTATATTTTGAGGAAGTTGGAGCTTCTTCAAAAATTAGGTTGTCGATTGATGAAATGGAGATTTTCATTTTGGTTGCTCTATGATCGCTCTCGTAATAGAAGGTTTCCAGGCGGTTTTGTTGAGGTAGGTCATGGAATATGATACGGTCATCTGCTATGCAAAGGTCAATGAATGATTTGTTTTTGGGGTAGGATGGGACTGCTGTGTTCATTATGTTTAGTCTATATTTCATTTTATTTTCGGTAATCCATCTTTATAGGGAGGTGCCGCGAGGATTATTTGAAGAGTTTCCCCAATCATTGTGTCTGGCGTTCAGGTCGCCTGCTAATAGAAAATAATGGTTCGAGTTTTGGAGTTGAAGAGAGTTAAAAAGATTTTTTAATTCTGTTGTAAAGGTTTTGCAACCCGAGCCCTTTGCGTATGCGGATATTAAAAATAATTTTTTGTTCCTTTGAAGATTTAAGACTATTGCCGTATATTCGAAGTGGCTTTTAAAAGTGTTACTGTCTGGCTGGATGGGTTTGAAATTTATATCCTTTCTAATTAGGATGGCCGTTCCTCCGGCGTGCTTCGCGTTTGAACTATCGACACGCAGGATGTTATAATTTTTAAAGTTAATAACGTGGTTTTGGTTTAATTTGGTTTCTGATAAAAACATTATGTCTGGTTTTTGTTTGTTCAAACAATCGAGGAGAGTGACCCTTCTTTCGTTGGAGATAATAGAATTTACATTGATTTGAATAATATTAAGATTTTTTATTGATAATTTTTTAGATGAGTTCTTATTTGGAGTGACAGTAGCCATTTCTAGATTGGGAGTTCAAGATTTAATGCGTCAGCAATTATGTTGATTTTTAGAGCGTTTTGTTCTACACATGCTGCTATGCGCGATACGTGTGCGTTTAAAGAGTTTGTGATTATTTTTTGTATGTCTTCTAATAGTGAAGATGGATATTGGGTTTTGGGGGGTGTTTCAGTTTGTTTTGTGTTGTTTTGTGGTCTTGGTGTGGTTGTTTCTGTGTTTTTTGCTGCTATTTGGCTGAATGTATTTTGTGGGTTTACGTAATTATTTAAGGATAGTAATCTTTTTTCCCTGTCGATTTTTTGTTGGTTTTTAATTTTTGAGATTTTTTCTTTCATTTCTTTTATTTTGGGGCAACCTCTGTATGAGGCGGGGTGTCCGAAATTTTGACAGTTTATGCAGTACGGTTGGTATTCTTTGCCGTCCGTTTCATTTAATGAGGTGTTTATTGGGCACTCTCCTGGATTGTGTGGAACGTTACATTTCACACACCTATAATCTAAGTTACAGTTTGCCGCAACGTGACCGATACGTTGGCATCGCTTACATTGTAGTCTGTCTTTTCTAATTATTTTCTCCCAGTTTACCAGGGAGTGTAACAATGTTTTTATTTGTTTCAACTGGTCAAGCTTGGTGTCGGGTGACAATTGAACTATATATATCGGTAGAGTTTTTCCTAATTTTTGCGATTTTTGTGTAGCAAATTGTTTCACAGACAGAAATTGTACGTGTTCTATGTTTTTATTACGCAATTCAGTTAGAATGGTGTCTGGGTCGAAGCCTCCTTCGAGGTTTTTTAATAATACTGATTTTCTTTTATCGGATTTGAGGGTGTAGGTGAAAAATTGAATGTTTTTTTCTTTCAATATATTGCAGGCTATTCTGTAATTTTCAGTGTTACTTATATATAAAAGGTGTTTGTTATTATTTACCTTTTTTATATAAAAATCTTTAAATGCGTCTGAAAGCGCCTGTATTGTGTTTTTGCAATCGTTATTGTATATTATTATTGGGGGTGGTTTGGAGGTAGGTTGATTTTGAGATGTGGGGTTTACCTCAGGTGCTACTCGCGGGCGTTTATTTACGATGGGTTGTTGCCTATTGCTTGATGAGGCCTTTGGGCGTGAGGCTACCTCTTGCTGCTGTCGATGGTCGGTTTTTTCCGTGGCTGGTTGCTCGGAGTTGTCAAGTTTTCTTTTATGGGATATTTTTGTCCAGGCGTTTACTTCGTCTTCAGGTATTTCCATGTCCTCGTGCGGCGTGCAGCCGCGGGTCTTCAGGTTGTCCTCTGCTTTTATGGACGGGTTTTTCCCGACCAGGGCCGTATTCAGCGGTGGTTTTTTTTCCTGCTTGCTGAGAATTACTTTTTCCAGTTGATTTGATAATGTTTCTATTGTTTTATTTTGTTTCTCAATCATGACCAGTAGCTCCTCGTAACTGGGTTTTACTGGTGAGTTTTCCATGTTGATTTCGACGTTTTTTGTGGTTGGTATCCTGTTTACCGTTTCTTGGTTGTCCAATTCTTGTCTTTTGTGCTTTTGCTCTTTTGTTGTTAAATTCGGACATGGGTTTATTATTTTTTTTTGTTGCTTAGTTTCACTTTTGTTTGTTAGCGTTCTTATGGTTGCTACGCTTATATCTCGGGCACTCATGTTGCCTTTGTTTTGTTTTATTATCTTGACGAGACTTTTTAAATTTTCCTCAGTGATGGTAGGAGCTGTGTTTTCACTTTTTCTTTCACTATTGACATTTTCTTCTTCTTTTGTGCTTTTGGTTTCGGAAATGCATTCCGTTGACACGCTTGGGGCCGTGCCCCTCTTGGTGCGGTCCTCACTGCTTATTTTGACTTTTGTTTCCACTTTTCGTTTTTTTTTTTTTTTTTTTTTCCTTGATTGATCACTGAACGCACATTTGGAAAGCTATTTCACACTTACACTATTTTTTTTCGAAAATAAAAAACAAAAAAAAAAAAATGATAAAGAAAAAGAATTTTTTCTTTTTTGTATGGGTCGCTTCACTTAGGTATTAGCGCGGACCTAGCAGGACCTGCCTTAGACGTAGGGATGACCTAGCAGGCCCTGCCTTAGACTTGGGATATTGGAAGGAAGGTTAAAGGCGGTATATATATGGACGAGGTAGTTGGAGCGAGTACTTTCGAGAAAGCCTATTTCGTATGTCCCTCTAGTGGTGGGTGCAGGAGAGCCGCCACAGTCATTTAGAATAGTTAATTTTACGTCCTTTGATGTCTTCAAATATATACATTTGTTTAAATATATTTTAAAATACAGTAATAGAATTGTATTTTTTAACTCAAAACATATCAACTCCTTATCTTCAGATTATTTTGGCAAATCGGTTCGGATCTATGATTATTGATTTGCTATAAAATTTTACAAAAGTTCCTGAACTCACAGACCACCCAGCCGTGTTTCTTCTTAAGCTTAAATTTAATCCTCTATTATAAGCACTCCAGGTAGCTGTATATCTTGTGGAGTGGGCCGAAAATATTTGTGTGGCCATTCCACTTTGTTTTAGAATAATCTTTATCCACCGACTAAATGTTTGCGTACATATCGCTTTATGTGGCTATTTGTTGATAGAAATAAGTTTTCTTCATCTCTTCTATACAGTGTAACCCAGGTTTTTCCGACCAAATGGTATCAGCATATTCTATGAGCGAAAATAAGAAAAAAATGTCATATAAACAAAGTCTCAAAAATGCTCTTTTAAAAAATTACAAGAAAAATATGAAATAACGGACTGATTGGAAGTATTTATCTATGTTAGTTCCATTTCGAAGTGTCTCCTGTTATTGAAAATACAACATTGGCATCTATGAAAAATTGAACGTATTACGTTGCAAATTTCTTCTTCGGTTTCTTTCATTTCAGTGAATGCATCAGGCATGCTTTGTATTAACTCCTCACGCGAATTAACTCTTGTATGGTAAACTTTTTCTTTTAATTTTCCCCAAAAGTAAAAATCAAGTGGCGTGATGTCTAGTGATCTTGGTGGCCAAGCGATTGGTCCTCCCCGACCTATCCATCGTTGAGGATAATGCTGATTTAACAATTTCCGTACCTGTACAGCATAATGTGCTGGATAACCATCTAACTGTATCTATAAATTTTGACTAACGGATAATGTCATGTCTCCTATGAGTTCTGGCTCAAATTCTGCTAGCAGAAAATTAACAAATGATTGTCCATTTAATCAGTATGGTAAAAAATAAGGTTCAATTATTTTATTATTATACAGTCCTGCCCATACATTGCATTTAAATTGGTATTGGTATGCCCTTTCTCGAATACTGTATGGATTTTCATGTCTCCATTGATGCTCATTATGTGTATTAAAAATTCTTCTGTTGTAAATGTTACCTCGTCAGTTCAGAGAATATTTAGTTGGAAATCGTTATTTTCTAGGGCTGCATACACGTACCAATTACAAAACTGTAGTCTTTTTCCATAATCAGTTGGCAAAAGTTCTTATACCGCTGTGTAATAATACGGATATCTACGGTCACTACGCAATGTTCGCCAAAGAGTGGATCTGAATATCCCTAGTTGATAGGACGCTCGATGGATACTTTCCGTAGGATTAGCATCAAAAACTCTTAAAATTCGTCGATTGTGATTTTCGTCACCCCCATGTACATACTGCTGCTGTTGGCTTATACGGTGAAATGAGCCGCTCTGACATAACTGTTCCTGAACTCTTCTAAATACAGAACGATGGGGTGTTCTCCTATTAGGGAATCTTCGCCGATAATCTCGTATAGCATCTCGTGCATTCCCGTTTGTGAAACGGTAAATAAATGAATATCCGCATATTCTCGATTCAAAAACTTCCGCGGCATGTTGATACTACGATATCGTACAACTTACTAAGCATCATTAGTATTATTACCATTCACATTCAGACGACATGTATTAGTAAACATAACTTGGATAAGAGAAATACTACTAACATATTTCTACATCGAACGAAAATTAGTCCGTTGGTATCTCATATTCTTCTTATGTTTATATGACATTTTTTTCTTATTTTCGCTCACAAAATATGCTGACACGCTCTGGCCGAAAAACCTGGGACACCCTGTATATTTTGTCTTATTGTGGTATTCTGTTTATCCTGAGCTAATAGAAAAACCTGTTTGATAAACTCAGCTAGCGTCCGCAGCCTGCGATAATACATTCAAAACAAATTGCTCATCCTTACTTCCCCTTTACACACAAAACTCAGAAGCAGTCATATTGTTAGTCACTAAGGGCTAATGGTCATCTTCACCCCACCAAAATACCGAGCATATAAAAAGCTTCCGAATATTGTGAAATTCAGATAAAGAGTTCTATCCTCGCAAAAGCGACGGACAGTTCGTCCGTACCTCCGACGCAGCCTAAGTTGTAACCGTGTACAGGATAAATACTTCTGAATAAATTATTCTTGCGTAGAGTCGGTTAATATCCATATCCCGGCATACAACACTTACTATCGTCTAAGCTCTGTGGGCAGTGCATAATGCTAAAAGCATGGCTGTTTTACACGTTACATCAGTCAATGATAGTCTAATGGGTATATCGTTTCTATACAGTTTAACACTAGTGACGTATTCCACGTTAACTCATATTTTGGTTTGGTCGGTCGTAATTTATAGACACCCTTTTCGAATCTGATTATCATAATATCTCTATCGAATTTGTTTACTAAAATCAACGAGATCGCTGCCCGATGTGTATTAACTGCGCTTTGTAACGCACCTGATTCGAAGCACGTTGTCAAAAATGGTAAAAACATAATTTCTGTTCAGTTGTAAGAAATCAAGTCCTTCCGTTCTATAAAAACTTTTCCACTTCCGGAATGATGTTTGATACTGCTTAATCGTCGAGTTTGCTATTGAAGCCGCAATAATTTTGATAGACGTGTGGCACTGTGGAGAGAGAGAAAAATAGGAAAAAGGAAAGGTGTGCGTTTCGTCATGGGCCTGCCAGTGGACTCATCAACAAGGCTACTTAGCAGGTCCTGCCTTAGACGTTGGGATATTGAAAGGCAGATTAAAGCGGAATATATATGGACAAGGTAGTAAAAGTAAGCACTTGCGAGAAAGTCCTATTTCATGTTATGTCCTCCTGGTGATAGATACAGAACGGCCGCGCACAGACTCTTCTAGTATTCCTCTCCTTTTCATAGTCTCGCTGATAATTTTGCTGCTAGAGAGATAGATAGATTTGATTTATTTGTTTTCCATATAAAAATCAAAAAATTGGTTTCCGCCATACATAGACCATATATAAAATATACAACATACAATATACAATATATCATAACAATGAAAATAACAATAACATAACATAATAATGTTATCCTCCTTCTCCAGATTTATTTCTCTTCGCTGCCCCTCTTACAGTCCAATTCTACCAGCCATTCGTCTCCATTTCTGCTCTCACTCAAAATTCTCGTCACATTTTCCTGCCAACTTCCTACTTCTTCCGTCGCTTTTCCACACACCTTCCATATGTGTTCCCACGATTCCTTTTCGTGCTCACATACTCTGCACACCTTTTTCCACTCCTTCAACCAATACCACCCTTCTGTTACCTCATTTCCCATTCTATACCTTGCTGTTCTCCTTTTCCTCCTTTCCAACCAGCTCTCCTTCATGGAACCTAGTATTTTCTCTGTTCCTATCCACTTATACCACTTGTTGTATTTTGCCTCCTAAATTTTTTGGCCCCTTTCCCTCTCCTGCAGTACTTTATCCCTCTTCTCCACTACCTCCCATCCCACTTCCTACGTTTCCGCATCTGGTTCACTTCCCACTCTCCTTTCTCTCCTAAACACCCCACTTTCCTTTCACCATTCTTCTCTTCTCACTTGTCCTTCCCTTCTCGTTCCTTCCTCCCAACACTCCCTTCCCACCTGCCCCTCCTTTCCCCTCTTTCAATTTCTTTTCGTATACCCATGCTATTTTTCTCACTCTTATTCTCATCATATCTCTCTTCCACTCCTCTCTTACCATATACCCCGGTGTTCTCCAATCTACTCCCATCACCAATTTCAAATACCTTTCCAGTAGTCTGTCTACCTATATCGTTTCCTTTCACCCCCAAATTCCCACCCCATAACTCGCCACGAACCACACTAACTGATCAAAGAGCTACAACCTTCTTCCCCATTCTCTCCCAAACCACGTCTTTCCCGATCTACCTGCCTCGTCGTCATCGCTGCATTCCTTACTCTTTCCCTTACGTGCTCTTCCTGCCCTCCATTCCTTTTAAATCTATACCCCAGGTACTTAACCCGCTCAGGACGGGATGGCATCTATAGATGCCATGGAGGGTACTGTAGCACGAAAACTATTGCCGCGAGCCATGATTGGTCAGAGTCGAAAGAAAGAGATAGACTGTGGCAGAGTAAAGGATAGAGACACTGCTAGGATCGTGTCACGAGAAATCGGAATGGGTTCCAATGACGCTTGCACCCTAAGATTTGAAATATTCTCAAAAAATATATATTCTCAATTAGTTATTCACAGAAGGTATTTAAATTATATAAATAAAACCAATGAGTACTTAATACCACATGTATCGATAGAAAGTGAAATAGACAGCAAATGAATACGATATTAATAAAGAATATATTATTGAATAAATAATATTATATTCCTTCATTATTATTTCTTGTGTATATATATTTTAAAAACCTATTGAATGTATGGTATTCATAATCTCATTTCTTTAGTGTGTATTCTTTATTTATATGATATTTATTTAGTATTTATTTCTCTTCGTATCGGTACATAATGAATATAGTATTTTTTTCATTTTGAATTGATATATGCGGTATCGAGTACTTATATGTTTTAATTACATAATTTAAATACCTTCTGTGTGTAACTAATTGAGAATATATACTTGTTCGAGAATATTTCAAATCTTGGGGTGCAAGCATCATTGGAACCCATTTCGATTTCTCATGACCCAGCACTAACATAGCAGAAACGACACCACGTGGTTTCCCCCTCTTCCTTTTTTTATGCTAGGGATATTAGTACACGAGGGACAAAACTTATGCGTGAAATAGATGGCGCTGAAAGCACCCGTCGTGAGAGGGTTAAATTCCTTTACCTCCTCTATCTCCTGTCCCTCCCATCTCCAATCTATTTTCCTTCTCCTTCCTCCAGCCACTCCGAAACCCATGATTTTTGTTTTTCCTGTATTTAAGTTCAACCCATTTTCTCTTAGATATTGCTCTAACCTTTTTATCATTTCCTTCATCTCCTCCTCCTCTTCCGCCATCAACACCATGTCGTCCGCATACGTTCGGCTGTATACACCCCCCCCCCCCCGGCGCCTATAGTCGTCCTCCCCACCAATCCCACTTGAATTCTTCCGCCAAATCCTTCCACCTTTCTGGCTAAAATTCTTCGCGCCATATGTTATTAAATAACCCCCATACCTATTCCAGAACCCTCTTGCCTTCATATTTCCGTAACTCCTTTGGTACTTCACCGACCGCTTCATTTATCTTTATCCTTCTCAATACCTTCTCTCAGTTCTCTCCTCGCTTCTTTTTTTCTTCTCCCAGCACTATTCATCCCACCATCCAACCCCACCCTTCTCTCTTCTCATTCCTTTCTCCTCCACTGACCCTTTAACTCTTTTCGCCGTTGCCTCATACTCCTCAACCGACCTCTCTCATCCTCTTAACTCTCCTACTCTATTTCTGAACCTTTCTATTCCCTCTGCCGTCCATTCTCCTCTTCCTACTTTCCGCTTCTTTTCTCTCTTCCTTTTTATTTCCACTATCAGTAAGATATGATCTGACTCCACCCTATCACCTACCTCCATCCCTTTCTTTCTTTCCGACTCATTGGTCAACACATAATCAATCACTGACTCTCCTCTTGCTCCTACGTATGTATACTCCCCCACCTCGTCTCCTTTTACGTTTCCGTTTAAAATTGTCCACTCCTTTCCTTCAGTAATCTTAGCAGCTTTCTCCCTTCCCCGTTTATTTTTCCATCTTTCGACCTCCTACTCTCTCTCTCTCTCTCCCGTCCGTAAATTAAAATCTCCTCCAATCTGCTCCATTTCTAGTCATCCTCTTACACATTCCATCTTTTCTATCACGTCTCCTTGTATATACATTCCTGCTTTTCTCCATTTTTCTCCTTCAACCTTCATTCCGATCTTCATCACCCCTTCCTGTTCTTCTACCCCTATCCCCTCTTCACCCCATTCTTCTCTAATTCCCACCAGCATGCTTCCCATAACCCCGCCCTTCTTATATTTCTTTGTCGCCTCCTGTTTATCTCACTTGTAGACTATCAGGAGCTCATCTTTCCTCCAACCCTTCCCATCTATCCACGTTTCCACTAATATCATTACCACCCATTCTTCTAGTTTCTTCCAAAAATCCGTGTTTATGAGCCAAACCTGCCACATGCTAGAACATCAATTTTCAAACCTTTTCCTCTCCTTCCTCCTTACTGATCCCACGTTCGCTATTTATCTCCTATTGCTCCAATCTTTCCTCTGTTCTATGCTCGTCCTCCACTCTTCTTTCTCTTCGCTCCCTATGTTCCATCGCGCGAAAGACGGAACAGGTCGAGAAATCATGAATCTCGGAAGCCCTTCGTCATTTTGTAGCTCGGCGAAAATATATTTTTGTTCGAGCAAACGACGAGGGGCACACGTGTTTTGCAGCCGCTGGGCCTGACGGTAAACGTTCGGACCGTAGCCAGCGGCTTGCAAAACACATGCCGCACGGTCAACGCGGTAACTACCCCCTCTCGGACACACCCTCAAAAGGTCGCTTTCACGTCCGGATTCTCTTCCAAGACTTATAATATCTGAATAAGATTGTTAGGTTGGAGGGCTGGAACACCCTTATCGAAGGGCTGAACGTCGAAGAGATCTGATGGTTTTCAATAAATGAAGAATTTGATTTAGATGGTTGTTGTTTAATTTTGACTGCGGTCTTTGAATCTAGGTTTACTAACGATCACTGCCGGTTACGGTCAAAATCTAACATTTTTCCTACGGCTCGACAGTGCGTATGCTCGCGATCCACTGGTTGCCGATCTCGCCAGCGGACAGCGCTGAAATCGCGCTGCCTCGCGGGATCTCCAATTCGTTAGCGAACTTGAACAGACATAAAAAACCCCTTGAAATGTGATTAATTTGTCGCAACGAACGGTGAAAGTGAGAGCGGTTATGTGTATGTATTGTGCGTGTGTTGCGTACGATTGATTGCGATATCGTGCGAGGAGTGCAATGTCTTCTCGCGATGTTGTGTATCCGAGAGTATACACCGTGCGATTCCGAACACCGAAGTGTGAATCGAGTGGCTCTAATTGATAGAGCCTGTCCGAGCGAGGAGTGCAGGGTCTCACTCGCCCAGGATACGATATGCAGGCCGTGCGCGATATTCGTTGAGCGTGCCAGGGGCAACACCAGCTACAAGGAGTTCAGTGTCTACTCGCAATGTGGTGTAATGTTTGGGTATCACGGGTGCGCGATGTCGGTAATCGTATGCACGTTGCGACGTTACTCGCGATCTATACCGTCGCGGCCCGGAGAAATGGACTTGTTCGAAAAATCGACGAGTGCCCGACGCACTATCTGTACCGCACTAGATCCACAACTCGACTCTTTATTCGATATGCTAAGATCTCCCGAGAACCCCGGCGAGAGGGGTGATGGTTAAGAACACAAGATCCGTTCTTCTTATTCGTTATGGAATGCGATGCGAGACCGTTGGGTAGTTTATGGAAAGCATGTGTTTACGTTGGATCCGCTCCACGCTAGAATCGACAGACAAAAAAAAGCTCTGCGTTGACGCGTATTTCGAGGTAGAGGGCTATTCATGGTGGTCTACGCGCCAAGCCACTTGAGTTCCGGAAAATTCCTTCAGTCGCGACAAAGGTTTACGTTCGCGGCTGAACATCGAGGATTAAGGAGAAAGACGAGAAAGGATAAGAGGAGAATATTAAAGATAAGGAGACAAATTTAGATAGCTGGTGCCAAAAAGTAATAGAAGAAGAAAATGAGGAAAAGAAGCAAATGGGATAGTCGAAACATGCAAGGGAAGCAATAATTGGGGGTGAAAGAGAAGAGGGAGGGAAGGGGAACGGAATGGAAAAGATAGCGAACAGGCGGTTCGTATGAGAAAACAGAATGAAAGTGTGATAAAGGAGATAAGCGAAATGAAAACAATGTTCAAGGAGGAAGCAGAGAGAAGGGACAAAGCGGTGGAAGTAATAAAGAAAGAGATAAAAAGAATAGAGGTGGAAACGAAGGAAGAGAAAGAGGAAATTCGCAGAAGAACGGAAGGAGTGAGAGAGAAGATGGAGAAGTGGTGAGGAAGGGGGAGTAGGGCAGAAAAAATAGACTGAGAAGACGAGTCAAGAATAATGGTACAGAGGATGGAAAGGCAATTAGAAGAGAGGGAGAGGAAGTCAAGATGATTGAATGTGATAATGAAGTAAGTGAAATACTGGACTGGAGGAAGAGGAAAAGGTGGTGAAGACGATCTTGTAAAAAAAAAGACAAACGGAGGGAGTGGCGGAGGTTAGAAACCTAAGAGATAGAAGAAACACGTTAATATTTGAAGTTAGGAGTTTAGGGCAGAAGAAGAAAATAATGGTGAACAAATTTAAATTCAGAAGAGAAGTGGAAACGTTAGAAGACGATTGAACAGAGAAGGGAAGCAGAATAAAGTACAAATTAAGAGGGATAGCAGGAGAGAAAAGAGCGGAAGGAAAAAAGTAAGAGTATGGTATGGAAAAATTAAAATAGAGAAAGACTGGTGGATGTGGGACGAGGAGGCGGAGAATTTGAAGCCAATTGAAATTAGAAAGTAACTAGGAAGGACAGATGGGAAGGAGGGAGAAAGGAGAGGGGGAGAGTGAGGAATAGCGTTCTGGAATGTGGCGGGATTGATGGATAAGGATGAAGATTTCTGGAAGAATTGGGGAAATGGGAAATGATAATCTTGGTAATAACATCAATGGAGCGGAAGGGATGGGAAAGGGGCAGAAAGAAGCTTCCAAAAAATATGTATGAGTAAGCAGTTTGCAGAAAGATAGAATAGGAAAGGAAGAGCGATGGATGGAATCTTAGTAGGGCTCAGGAATAAGAGTAGACTCAGATTACTTCTCGCTACTCGTAAGAATGAAAGGAAAATAGTGTGGTAGGTAAATGAGGAAAGAACAGATAGAGAAGAAAGCAGATAGAAGAGATTGGTCAGAAGAAGGGCGGGATCAATTCAGAAAGAAGCTAGGAGAGTTAGGAAAGAGAGAGTTTCTTTAGAGAGAGAGGACTTTACAGAGGACATCAAAAAGATTGAAGAAGCTCTGAGGGGCAAGGAAAATGAGAAGAAAAATGGAGGGCTGAGATTTAGGTATTGGCATCGGAAATGCCAAGAAAACAAAGAAAAATTCAGAAAGAGATTAAGTAGAGAAATGGAGAAAAGAATAGAGAAAAATATAGAAAGCAAAGATTAGAGTATAAGGAACTATGCAAGAGGAAAAAGGAAGAAGAATGGGAGAGACTGAAAAAGAGGTGAAGGAGGTGAAAGGAGGAAGAGATGTATGGAGGATAATAAATATATGATGAAAGAAATAGAATAGAGGGGGGGGGGGAGATCTCAATAAGATGATGGAGAGATTACTTTATGATGTTATGTCGTGTGGAAAGAAGAATGATAGAATGAGATGGAGGTGGGGGCAAGAGGAGGAAGGACAGAGCACTGAAAAAGAGGAGGTTAGAAAGGAAATACAAATGGTAAAGAATGATAATTGGGCAGGTTTGCACAGAATCCCAAGAGAGACTTGAAAGTATAACGGGAAGGAGATGGTGAGTAAGTAGAAGGGTATGGAAAGTACGCAAAGAAATATGGAAAGTTCTAGCCACAAGGTTGGGATGAATGAGCGATAATACCGATTAAGAAGAAAGGAAAAAGAACTGGGGTGGACGAGTTCAAAGGAGGGACGGTCATGGACTCGTTATATAGGATATATGCGAGCATTTTGATAAGAGGTTGGTGAAAAAAAAATGGATAAGGAAAAAAGTGCTGAATACAGAGCAGATAAGATTCAGGAAAGGTGTGGGGGCCATGGATGGCATCTACGTACTAAACCATTTAATTAGTAGAACAGCAGGAGAAAGGACAGGAAAATTTGCGGTAATATTCTTCGCTATAAGAACGACGTTCAACACAATATGTAAAGATACTATGGTAGATGATGGCAAAAAGACGAATTGACAGACGGTTGATTAAGAGAGTAAGAGGAGTTTATAAGGAGACGAAGATTAGAGTAGGGATATGAAGTAAGGTAGAGCAGCAATTCTGGACAGCTAGAGGGCTCACGCAGGGGTGTCCGATGAGCCCCCATCTGTTTAACATTTTGTTGTCGGATTTGGAACGTGAACTGCAGAAGGAATGTTGGGGGGGAGTAAGGATAGGGAGAGAGAGATACTACTGTTTAACATATGGGAACGACATAGTCCTGTTAGCGGAGGGAGAGGAAGGGATGAAGGAGTCTAGCAAAATACTTAAAGACAATAGATTTTGTGCTGAATAAGGAAAGAACAAAGGTGGTAAGTTTTAGACTGAGAGGGAAGAGAAGGAAGCGAGAAAGGGAGGAGGGGAAATAAAATAGAGGGTAAAGGAATTCAGATATTTGGGGTGTATGATAAGGAGGGCAGGAAGACAAGTGACGCATATAAATGGCAGAGTGAAGAAAGCGGCAGGTTTCATTCAGAAAGGTAGAGTGATTAGTTTCAAAACAAACTTACTTAAGTTACTGAGAAAGGAGGTAGAGTAATTAGTTTCAAAACAAATTTTGCAATTTTTATTTAAATTATTGTACCGTAATTACTATGTTCTTTCCTCGTCCATAGCAGCTGTAAATGTGTCACGGATCGGTCCTGTGAATCCCGTAACATGTAAACAAGCCTCGAATATTCCGTGGAGGTATCCCAGGGTTGGAAATAGTCGCGTTTCGCAGTCTATGTTAATGAATAGGATATTTGTAGTAAAGACGGAGTGAGTCTTGAAACTGATCTTTATTCTTACGTTTAGCCTAACTGGTTGGTTCTAAAGTTATTCCCAAAACTGAAGCTCTAGTATTGGGTGGGGTATTTTATAATGTCTTAGGTACTAAGGTGAGAGTAGAGTCCGGAGTTCAGGTGGTTGTTTATTGGTTGCAAAAGGATGAGTCGAGATCTTATCAAAGGATGAGTCAAGGCCTAGTCACACTACCCACAACAAAACATTTCTTTTCACCCTGTATATATACATACACATGAATGTGTATTTAACTTTGTAGAAGCAGACGACAATCTTTTCACATATATTCCCATCAACTTCAATGTTGGATTGAATATAATTCCTAAATTCACCGCTTTATATCACAGAGAGTATATGAAACACTCGGATTTTTTTCGAAATCGGTATTTTAGATCAAATAACATAAAGTTCTATAAGATAATAAACCCATAGGTCTATTCTCCACCTCGTCACTGCTAATACAAAATTATGCTTTACAGATTTATCTCTCATAGAATGAAGGCACAACAGATCTTAATTTGCAGTTAGGGATACCTGCTAGAGCACCCTAATGTCGGTTTCAATCAGAAAAATTTTTCAGAAAAATAAAAATGCTTGAACGCCACGGCTGTGTATTGTTGATTTTTGCCCTACTTTGTAACTTTCATATTATTACTAAACATCAACATAATCTCATTAATTCACGGCCAGAGTACTTTACATTGAACCTTCCCTTTTGAATGAGCCCTTCTGTCCATAACATTAGTCCACTCTCTTGGTAGATCTTATTTTACAATCTGCGTTTTACATTGTATAAGTTTTAATTATAACATGTTTTGAAACTGGATTTATAAGAATTAGCTTGTATAAACATTACAAAACTTATTGTTGATGCATTACTTTTATTAGTTATAGTTTATTATAGTTTATTATAGATTAATAAGTCTTAGGCTAATTTGCTACAACTTAATTAATAAAATCTAATCAATGGTTCGATCTAATCGCGAGTGTCAAGTCATTGATCGGTTTGCAATTTAATCAATCAGTGAAGCAGAATTTGCAAGAAAATGAACGGTCCCAATTAGTAGGCTATTTACCCACTATCCCGCGCTTTTTTTATTTTTTCAGATTCTGCGTGACGTCCGCCACTTTCCCTTAGAAAACGCCTTCAAAAATATATGCCACGAATGTTCGACATGTGTTTCTCAGGCTAATGGCAACAGTCCGAAAGTTAACCATTAAGTTAAGCAACTTATATGATAATAGCTTGTACAACTTTATTTAATATATGAACGATACAGACGAAGTAGCATCTAGTATTTGATGTTATTTTAGTACATTTTCGTCAGCCGCAGTGAGTGTCGCACCATAATTATGTGCACAACGATCGAAACCGTATTTTGAAAAGAAAAAAACGGATAATCGATCTAAATACTTGGCTTGCTATCTTATTTCTGTATAGATGCTACATATTTACAATAAAGTGCATAATATTGTTGATTAATAAGGGCTACAAAACCGTGCTCCTTTATACCTTGAATAAATGTAATGCTTATATAAATGTTAAATCAATGTTAATAAGTACATGCCAGGCAAAACGGAACATTTCTTTTTTTGCAAAGAAAAAAAATTTCTTTTGAATCAGCCAAAATCGATAAACATAAATAGAAAATAGAATATGCTAAAAATTGTAACAATATCAAAGAAAATCATAAGCGTAATTACTTTTGCACCGTGCACAAAGAAAAATTTGAAGTCCTTCCCATAGTGGATTTGAGTCAATGTTCAATGAACACATGAAGAGTGCTCGACATACTTAGATCATAGTTCTCACTTTTGCGATGACTGTGACGATTAATGTGCCGTTTTTTACCGTTGTTCCTTTTGCCTGCCCTAATTGGGCAAAACGGATAATAGCTACATTTTTAGAAACGACATTTTATGTTAGAAATTATTTTGAGAATTATTTGTTTTTGTTTATTTTATTAACATAAAGATGTGTAAGATTTGCTGTATTGTTTCGCATATTATTATTATTATTATTATTTATTAGTAAACGGACATTATCCCTTTTTGTTCATTGAATATAAAACAGAAAAACATAACAATGTGAACAAAAACAGTAGACATGTTTACAACGCTAAGAATTAATATTAGCTAGAAACCCACGCAATTGGTTCTTACAAACATGTAGAGAGCCGGAGGAAAAGTCAACTCGACTATCTAAAGATGAATGTAGATGACAGTGATCCAGCAGATGCGATTTCGATTGCTGTTGCGCCCGATGCATCGCAGTTCTTTAGGTTGACTTCGCGGGGTTGTAAGGCCCGCTACGCGATTCGCGACGATGTTCTCGAGCGCTGGCTGTTGTAAACTTAACCCTTTGCGGACGGAACGAAAGAATATTTAACGAGTTTCCGTTCAATTATTAACATTTCAAGAGCAGTATTAGGTAATGCTTGTCCAATTATTAACAGCAGTTTATATTAATTACCTTAAGTTGAAGTTCTTGCGTTAAAAATTGATATTATGTCCGAAACATCGAAGAAATCGGGCGACTATTTGCGACACTCGTCCGCAAAGGGTTAATCACTCCAGCCTCGTTGAAATTGGTGGTAAGAAGGTGACGTGCACGTTGGTGTAGAGGTAGGTGGCACGTGGTGTGTTGGTCGCTGTTGTGTGGTGTCTTAGAGTGGTTTCACCACAATCTGCCTCTGTGGTGTGTGTTTGTGTTTTTATGTGTTTCGGTGATTTCTGATTGGTGAATCTATGGTGAGAGTGGTGGTTCACGATTTTTGTGATTGGTGGTTGTTTTAGCGGAAGGTGTTGGTGAGTGTGTTTTCGGGGGTAGTGGCGAATAGGAGTGGGAGGCCTTAGAATTTTTCGGTGACCGTACCGACCATCGCCTAACGGTAACTTTATGGTCGTCTTTCCGCGACTGACACATCTGGTGTCCGGGTGGTCGCGGCTCGTGGCCCTTGCAATAAACTAATTTCTATAATTTTAGTTTTAGGCTCGGTACCCGGATTATGTCTATAAACCTTTCTGTTGCCTTCGCCCGTGAAGCAACAATTGCAAAGATATTAGAGTTATTGGGCAATAAGTTGGAACTGAACCAGTTGATATGCGGTAAATTGTAGTCCCCACAAATAATGTAATTGTAATTTGGATATCTGTCTAACACTTCAGAAGTAGCTGTGCGATGGAACACATTAGGGGAAGGTCGTACAGTACCAACAGGTCTAAGTTTTATTGTTATATCTTGGGTTAGAAAGAAGAAAATTAAAATTTTTAAAAAGCGATTTGTCGTTTAAATAGTACTCGGTGAAAGGAGGGAAAATGTTTTTGTAATATCTAACAATAAGAACTGAAAATTGGCAAAAATGCGAAAGTTATCATCTGAGCGAAGTGAAAAATTGTGGTCCAATACAGACCAGATCGTATTTTTAGGTTTAACTGATTAAGATCTTCATAAAAAGACATTCAATTGTTAGGATAATATTCAAACTTTATTTTTATATACATCATAAAGTAATTGATATTTTCTTGAGTTGTGCACTTAACTTCCCTTTGTTATTCTTTCAATTTCTCCTTATTTGCATTTGCTATTTTCTTCCTTCAGCCTTTTTCTTTGCTCTGGTTCATCTACAAAATCCTTTTCGAGAATCGATTTCAACGCTGCATTCATATTCACTTCGATCTATTGTACTTTCTTCTCTTTTGAAATTTGCCACATCTTTCCGGGTGAAAGAACGAAAACAAAACTGGAGAACTATCCTCTAAAGCATTTTGAAATACGAATAGATTGTACTTATAAATAAGGAAAATTTGGTCAGTACTATACGACAACGGGATAGTCGGTACTGCACAACGGACACGTGAGAATATATTAGATTTTATATTTTTAATGCACACAAAAAAATTACTAAATCACGGTTCTAAATAATTCGTATTAGAATAGAGATAGTTATAAAAAAAAATCATTTACTTACATGAGAAGTAATATATGAACCTTAAGAAATAACTTTCAACACACGGAAATAGCAACGTAGACATATGTATGTCGCCTCATAAAATTCAGAAATAGTGGAGGAACGCTATGATTTCAATCTATGTTAAACATTTATACAATAGTGATTTGTTTGTGCCTGAGAAGTAATCTCATCTACTGATAGAAATGAATACCAAGTTTGGTCGGTACTGTAAGCTAGTCGGCGCTGTACGACTTTCCCCTATATATATATGCATTCCGCACTTCTTGGCGCTATCAGATTCCCAATAAATGGATAAAAATTCACAGTCTATTAATATACTTAATTACTTTACATCTGAGAATCCACGATCCCCAGAAAATACTTTGCGACCCACTTGCAAATGACGTCTGATTACTTAGATCCCGCGAATTCTGAAAAATGACGTCAGATTCCAGTCATGACCAAGGCTTTCAGAGTTCCAAAAAAAGTTTCGACTAATTTAACAATTTTATATTAGACAAATATGAGTTGTGAGAGGGTATCCGGTGCTCCCAATAATTCCTGAAATCTGACATTATTTCCTAGAACTTTGGTAACAGAGTTAGCGATTAAGAAGTGCATCGTTCAAAAATTCGCCCTGTTTTTCTCTGTATTGTATTTAATTGCTAAAGTAAAATATTATGTTAGAAGATGAATAATCTTGTAATGATTTTTTTATTCGAACGTAGATATTGAAATACAATATATCATTACAATACATACTATACAAGAAAACGAGTCACAAGAGAAAAATCAGATACATAATTAAAAGTATAGCATATGGATAGCTACAGAAAGGTTATCAGTACGAAAAAGTACAGATACAAATTAAAACTATAAAATTCTAGCAGAAGCAATATTTTAATATACAATTCAAGGCAACGTTCCGCTTTGATCGCTCTCGTATTTGCAACCAAAGACCTGAGCCCCTTAAAACTATTCTGCCACATTTTGAACGTGTTTAATTACGTTGTCTTGTTATATTTATACATTACGACTTGTGTAACCTAAAAAAGCAAAAAATTAATGAAATTTTTATTAACCTTCCATACATGGAGTTAAACTCAACATTCTATTTTGTTTAGATCTTTGATCCAGTTATAGTTACTACCTAAAATATGACTAAGTTGTTGATATAAGCGCTTTTCGTAACACTTCATTGAATATGTAACAATTAAGATAAAATATTGAATATAACTCGAAGTGGAATTAACATGATTTAAAATTACATGTACAGTATAAAGGACTACGATCAATGATACTTTTTAATGCATGTAATGGGAAGTAATATTCTTACACATAATAATCATAATTAAAAGTAATAATTATAATTTATGCAGAAGACGAACACAGGAAAATTAAATTCTAATAGAAACCTAGTGAGCTACGATAATTCCACAAGCCCAACGATCTCCTGCGTTTCCAGTAGACGCAGAGAGCGGAGTTTTTCCTTTTCCTAAATCATCTTCACCAGAATGAACGACAAAAGCACGTCCCATGATATTATTTTTTCCGGATAAAGAAATAACAGAATCTTTGATATTCACGCATGCTTCCCCTTGAGCATTCGCCTGAATATTGCCCAGGTCGCCAACATGTCTCACTGGACTATCTGGTGCACCATGGGTAACCTGAACGTACAAAGATTAAAGAAAAGTTTTGCATATATATACATATATTTTACAGTGATAGGTGTATGTAAAATTTGTAATCTTGACTTCACAACTTCATTTTCTGGAAGTTAATTTCACTTATTTCGTTTTTTCGTGACAGAATCAAAAACTTCGTAGAAAAGTAACTCAAGTTAATACAAAATGAGAGAAGATACATACGAAGATTAATTTGCAATACTTATATTATCTATCAATGGAAGAAAATTAAAAGTTTGCACATAAAACTTTTGCGTACTCCTAATACTTTTATCTACAACTTACATTTTCGGGATTGAAATGGGGACCCGTGGATGTACAACCTTCCCGCAAATCTCCTTTTTTGTGTACATGAAAACCGTGCAACCCTTCTGTGAGACCGTACACCATACCGGTAATATGAACAGAGTTATCTTCGCCTTGAACAAGGGTAAGCTCTCCTCTTACATTCATTTTCTCTGCATTGTGAGGTACCAAGTGCACGTGCGCAGTTTTTTGCTATAACAAAAGAATTTTACAACTTTAAACAATTAGAAATTAAAAGGAAACAATTAAACAATTGCAAAAGATTCGATATTAGAGTACAACTTAGAAAGTAAACTAACTTCGAGCAACTTCCTAACTATATATGTTGCAATATCATTCGAAAAAATATTTTTAGGTAATTTTTAGAAATTAACCCTTTGCGGCACTATGTCAAATCTAATTCGATTCGTTACGTTCTAATATGAGATGTTTAAAGTATTCTGTAGATAAGCCTTCGGCTGTCTTGGACTTTCAGGATGCATTCAATCGAAACAGTGCGATTAGAGTGTGAACAGCGATATATTTGAAGGATTTTTGTACATTGTTATACTTTATATTTTAGTTTTTCCCACTTATTCGGTTTCAGTTTTATTTTATATAGTTTATTTAAAGTTTATATTTAAGTGCTACTTTATTAAGTTTCTGTTTAAGTGTGGTTTAGTTACGTTTAAGTGCTGTTTTTCTACTTTTATATAGACAAGTTTATGTTTAAGTGTTGTTCATTTATTTTGATATTAAGTTTTATTCTATTAGATAAAGACATAGACGGATATGGAGACGAAAAATAATACCATTTGGCGATAGGTAGTTATTATATATATTGTTGATATAATATATATTGAAAATATGTAACTCATTTCATATATGATATATTATAAATCAACACTTTTATGATGACAGATATAACAAATTCACGTGTATTTATCTTTGTCTATTAGTAGCATTATATTATATTGAGATGGTATGATTGTATATATGGACCGTATGTACATACGTGTGTATAAATATTAAACATTATAAATATATTTAATATTAATTTTTTAGTATAAACATAACAATCTATAAAACATGCTGCAAGATTAACTGGTCATTTGTTTATTCGGCCGAGGTCTGGTCCTGCAGGGGCCGGATAATCGAGAGTCGGCTCTATATATTGTTCTTCCGAATATAGAAATATTAAAAATCGCGTAACGCAGTCACTACATAAAGAACATATAAAAATGTAAAGTGAAGATTACTTTTTCGCGCGAAATATCTCAAAAAGATTGGTTTTTGGTTTTTGTAACTACGGTCCACTTTTCCAAAAAATCTAAAAAAATTGGGGATAATAGCTATAATAATATGTTGTTACCATAAAAATATAAAAATAGTACTTTTACAGCTTCACAACGAAATCTGCATTTTTCATATTAGTGTAGAGTTTTCCATATGTTATACCTAAGTTTTGCGGTAAAAAAATCCGTAAGCATTCTCCAACATGTTACCATACATATTACTTTTCAAAATGTAAAAAAAATGATGGTACGACTACATTGAATTCTGCCTATGCGTGTGTCGTGGACGCGCTGCGTTGCGTTGCGTCTAAAAGGCATCGCTGCTTGTTTTGCTTCTCCCCAAACATATCGCGGTGCCGCTTGCCGAGCGCAAAGCAAAACGTGCGGTAATCTTTCACAGGGGGAGAGCGCCGGCGAGACATGTATAGACAGAGTTGAATGTAGTAGTACATCGAGGTGCTGCTACACTCGCAGGTCAACACTCATTTAGTCTTTATAATTAGGCGCCCCTCGTGAATAACAGCTGAACTAAACTTGATACGTATTTTGCTCTGTTTTATCGTCAATATGGCGAATTCATCCGAAAACACATGCCTTTACGCGATACAACTTTTCGTCCTTATATGAGAAGCTTTTGAGTCGCACGTAGCTCATTCGAAAGGGGAGACTTCAACGCAACGTGGTCCGGTATTCATTTCATGCAGATCATTCTCTCCGTATCAAAAAAATGCTTAGATTCGACGGCTGTCAAGCTGTCATTTTTTGCTCCGCTTTACAACGCTCATATTACTACATATCAACATAATTTGACCACAAGACTACCTGACCACGTTGCGTTGAAGCCTTCCCTTTCGAATGAGCCCTATTTCGAGCCAAAATTCTCTCATATGTGGACGAAAAGTTGTATCGGGCAAACCCATATTTTTGGCCCATTTTGTCTGTAAAGTCAACTCTCTGACATGCCTGGCTTCCATTGGGGAATACCGTCTTAATGTGTACGGTGTGCACTAGTAGCACAACGACCCGAAGTGCGTATTGATGGCTAGTTCTGCTATCCCGAAAAGATTAAGATACACTGCCGCTCATAATTATTCGATTTCATTCAAAATTCAGTGCACGTTGCTATAACTATTTAAATGCCAGAGATCATTAAGAAGACATCGAAAATTGCCAAACGGCGCGATCGCACACCTTTTATTCCACGTCGAAAAACACTAACATAAGTAGCGCGATAGCACTTTTTTTATTCAAATAAAGACAAAATTTATTATTTCCTGCATTTTTATACATAAATGTTTAGCAATTGTTAGTTGCAATAATTTTATACAATAAATGTAATTATGTGAATATGTTTTACATAATTTTCATGAAGAAAAGGTAACAATTTAAAGAGATAATATCAGTTAGTTTGAACACCTCGACTGCGAGAGAGTCTGAACGCATTATCAATTACATATTGCAGTCCAAGAGCACTTTCCGGCGTGAAGACTTGATGCAGACATACGGCATTTCGTTGCAGAATCGTATATTTTTCCTTATTTTTCTAATTAAAATCAACGAAGATAGACATACTATCGTGCAGCGAAAACGCGCTGGTCTGCATCGAGCAGAAAACTGAACAGCACTACCGTGTGCATGGCAATCAAAAGATTAATAATAATTTAAATTTAAGATACGCGCAATTACAATCAATTGTCAATGAAAAATAGAGTCAATATAGTGAAACTTCCGTATCCGCCGGATTCGGTTCCAAACCTTTTCCCGAATACGCTAAACCGCAGATAATAACGGACTCCATGTACAAAGTATTGCCGAACTGGTGGTACAAACTAAAAGGGTGTGAATCTACGTAAAAAAATAAATCGTAAATATACAATAACATTTTTTCGTACGGAGTTTCCTTTTCGAATTATATCAATGTTAATGTTCTTGTAAAACTATTTGAATCTTTTGTAAAAAGATGGTGATTGGAAAAGTTCCTTTCTGCATTTTAAATAGCTGTGAGTGCATTATAGAGATTCTAATGCCTCTGTAATTATCCGTATAACTTTAATGCCTCGTTCCACAAGAGAATCGTATTTTATGATTTTGTTATTTAGAGTTTGTGCAATTCCGAGGATAGGGAGGTATTCACCAGAGTTCCAATAAAGACCAACCTGTTATTTTTAGTATAGTATATAAATTATGAAATTTCTGTCGATCGAATAATTGCAGGTGGCATTATATATCGATATATAGACACCCTTATACTAGTTATACGTAGAAATACTGTGATAAAGGCAAATATATAATATCGACTAAGTTGTGCTTTTTCATGTATATTTGTTTGTGATTTAACAAATCACATCTACAGCTCATACAGTCTGACTGTGTTAAAGTGTTACATACCGCAAAAGAACTAAAAAATATTGAACATTCAATAAATTTTTGGATATCAAAAAGATTCAAATTCGGATTACATTCAAATAATTCTCGATTTAAGTTCCAATTATGTTTGGCTATAAGATATATTTTTTAAAAATGGTATGTTTATAATCTTACCTCTGCAACGACAGAAATTACAATTCCAAGAAGTAGTACTATCATTCGATTCATGATGAATTTATCTAAAAATAAAAATAAGTTACTGTATAATATTTAAATCACAAAAATGGAGTAACGTTTCTAAAACAAAATTGAAAAAAAATTTGTAACGTTAATTTGCTCTGCATTTTTATGAATAATCACGAAATGTGCATTTCTCACAATTTAATATTAGTCTACATAACGTTCGTTAAGCCGGTACAAAGAAATACCGCAAAAAGTAATTGTGCGAAACTTTGATAGAAATTAAATTTTTGTTAAGAAAAATATAACCAGTTCAACAAATTATGTGAAAATGTAGTGTTAAAAGACTACCGATGGTCGATTCAAGAGTTGTGGCTAAGTAAATATTAGGCCGTAAGCGAAGAACCTCTCAACCTTGACGAACAAACGCAGAAAGTGAAAGGAACGTACCACAAACACGTATTCGCAATCACGGGCACTGATCAACTGGCTGGATGCTGGGCTAAAGTTCTGTTTATACGAGTATCTGTTCTATCGACACGTATCCCCACTTAAGGTTACTCCGAAATCGTTATGAACAACTACTGTATAGTGCTGATAAACTTGCGAGTCTAAGGAATATATGTTTAATTTGTTATAGACTTACCTTTTCCGACACAATTATTACGATAGATTACACGTGTTTATATCATTGATCGAATGGTTACGAAGCGAAATGGGGAAGGGGACACGGTGGAAAAAAACATACATTCTCTTTCTTCTATGCCGCCCCGACGACGATCTTACCAACAGCATATAGCAGGTGATTTTTGCTTGGATCGAATACTTACTGTAATAAGTTCGGGGGCGACTGTAATCATATTTGTATAGATACAGTAATTCATATTCTTTCCTACTTTTACGTGTATGTTTAATGCTTGTATAATTTTACACATGTATCGATTGTTTGGATGACTTCAGTGATACATAAACATGAATGCAGATTATAGATACGAATCTTATAGCTTACATAATGTCTTAAGAGAAAACTGGAGCTGTCAAGCAACCTTAAAGATTAAGCAACGTCTGTTTGTCATAAAAAAAACTGACGTCCATGAAAAATTCTGAAAACGACTTTCATTTCGTAATAAATTAAACAGGAAATGATAAACTTTACTTAACCCCTTGATATACAAAAACATCTCGAATTTATCGTTGAGTCATTATACTATTATAAACATTAACGTCACAAGAATTGAATACCAATTAAATTCGCTTTTAGTGAGCCTATTAAACATATATTACAAAAATATAATCATATACTTTCAGTTAAGGCGTGATCAATGTGGAATAATCCCTGCAACATGTTTGTTTTTCTTTTTTTTTTAAATGTGTAATACTACTAAACTTACCAGAACGTTTTGAAAAATGTTATACTTTACAGAACTATGAAACTATTGTTTAAGTTGTTGTTTACTATTAATATTAGGTTATAAAATTTAGCAACATAAATTTTGTATTCTTTCGTAAAGCTTACGTAACTGCAGAGTTAAGATATATTAAACAATATTCTTTGATCGCATCGAGTTTGATTCTATTTATATGTCAAAGGGTCAATATAAAAATTGATATATAAATTGGTACCACTGGTACCAGTACCACTTCCATAATTTGACAAAGAAATGACAGACGAAATGTCTGTAATGAATCTACAATTCCTTTTTTTTTACGTCCAAAGATTTGTAAACATTTTTTATTTCTTGCAAATATCTGAAATATGTATTATTTAGTTGATAGAAAATGGTTCAACGAAATTGAAGACCGTTTAGGGTGTGTACAGTAGAAGGTGGGGATAATTACGGCGCAAATTGCTCTCTTTTGTCCGCTTGAATCCGTCTTACAACGTATACAGGATATTATATTTGCAAGGCACTGATTGTTAGTTCACCTCCGAATGTGAATCACCTGATTGTGATTCATCTACGCAGCAGTATTTCGTGCGTGTGATGAAAATTTTGCTGTTGTTCCTTCCTCTTCGAATTTCCATTACACAACTATACTGACTTTTCTTTTCGTCTTATTCAGTTTTTTTAATTCAATGTCCATCGAGGCTCGCATAGTTTTGCCTTTCATTAAAATTTTCCTCCAATTGAACGAATGCTGGAAGGGATTCTTCTGTAAATCGCTTAACACTTTAGCTTGTGTTTCCATGAAATGATAAATAATTTCTTCGTTTGGGTCAACGCGTTGCATGTCCTTAAAATTTGTAAATAGTAAAGTAAAAAATAATTAAAATATGTATTTCTTTATTTTTCTTAATTACCATCACTTCTTGTGCAAGTATAGTATCTTCTACTTCTAAATCATCTTTTCCTGGATGCTGTTGTAATGAAGTTGTTTTGGTCTCTGGCTGATGTTTAGGGAAAAACAAGCCCTTAGTGTGCTCAAAAATGCTTTCCTGCATTTTTAATGATTTCTTTAATTTTTCCTTCTTCTTCTTGGCATCTTGGCGTAGTTTTAAAATAGGTTCACGTTGTCTTTCAAGATCGTCTTTCTTCAAACCCTTCTTCTCTAAAAGAACTTTCTGCATGTGTCTCAACTCCATTTCTTTCCATCTTTCACGTGCTTCTTGCATCATTTCCCACGGTTTCTAGGAATACATTTACTAATCCAATTAATTTATTCTTTGCCATACTAATACACCAGTTTAGTGGAGTAAAGTATACCAGGTTTTTCTTCTGAGGTTCTATAGGAATTTCAGTTTCTACTACTTTAGAGGGAGCTCTCTTCTCTTTCAATTGCCTCTGTTTTTCCGTATCTTCTGCTAATCTCTGTCTTTCTCCAATATCCTTATAATTTGTTTCTAACCATTTCGCTGTCCAATCTTTACAATTTTTCACCTAAACTTAATAAGTACATCAACTGAAGCAATTAGTAAAACCGATTTTATTTTCGATGAGATTACCCTTTTAATCTGTCGCTTAACGAAATTCTTTATCCATGCCAGAGTAATTGGGTCTGTTCTAAGAAAAACGGAAGGAGCTAGAAACATCCTTAAGATACCATTAAAATCGCAAAATCCTACGCATTGAGGTGTTAAGTATAATTCATGGGTGTAAATTCCCGTGATTATGCGACCCGATAAGCTCTGCGTCACACATGGCTCCTCGGATTTTACCATGAAGTCCCACAGTTCTACGCTGCCGTCTATTCGTGTCAGAATCAATATCGAGGGACGAAAACTACCCCATGAAACAGCTGTCAGACTAAATAGAAACATACTTCCTTAAAAATTGGATGCGTTCCATATATATTTTTATTAACAAATAATATTATGATAATAATAAAACTGATTTTTTAATATTTTTGTTTTTCCAACACGTGAAGTCTTTTTATGTCCAGTCGTCAATTATTCTAGAAATTAGAAATTCACCTAACATCGGACTTCTTCCACATTAAGGGCATGCCAATATCCTCCTTCCAAATAGCAAATATCTTTCCACCTATTGTGGCAATCCAGCTTCCATCCTGTTTAGATCGGACAGAATGTGTTATAGGACCGTCATGTACTTTTTTAAACCAAGACCAGCGACAAGTTTCAGTATTAATGGTCAGATCTGTAGTGAAATCGTATCCTTCCCACGTGATACTGCCGAAATCACCTATTAATGCAAATATTTTATCATATAAATTTTGAACTTTATAGAAAATCTTTATTTTTATCTTTTTTGAAAATGTTCCCTATACCTTCAACGGTACCAACATGTATTATTGGTTGCATCACAAAATCTGGTTTTTTAACTACATTTCTAAAAAACCTTCGAATGGTTACGTCCTGTCTAAGAGAAGCAACATCTACACGCTCTTTTGTAAATTTCTGTATACGCATAGTGATAGTAGTGATCACTACGTTTCGGCTTTCGTTAGGATGTTGAACTACCAACATGTAATGCGGTTTCAAAATCCGATCCAATTTTTTATATGGAGATATAGACTTCGCCAACGCTTCCGGTCTCTTTACTTGGCCCTTCTTCCTCGGACGACTCTTCTTCTCAAATGCTTGCCATCTTGTAACAGATACTAACTTCTAATTAACTAATCAAACAACTAAGTTTGATTAGAGAAAAACTAACTTTTCATCTAACTTTAAGTCCCAGAAAGCGATTGTACCGTCCTCACTCGCGGTTAAAAATTGTGACGATAAATCGTTGATACTGCAGTCTTCTGGTAACGATATAATTCTTCCATTCGAGTCTAACATATCGTATGGTGAAATCCATATAATTTGAGTCACAGCTGCCTTCTGATTATCTTTTAAGGAAGACATTGCACTAGGTCTGATTATGGATGTTCCCACTGTTTCTTGCATCCATGTGGTTAAACTCTTTATTGTGATTTTATGCTTTATCTGGGCTGCAGTGCGCACGACTACAGCCTCTACCTTTTCAATTTTTCCAGGAATATGCCAGAGTACTACCTGCAGAGAAAGAATAAAATTATCATTTCGATTCTTTGTGATTCTTTATTCATAATATTAGATCGTCCCATAAATAATGTCGATTGTTAGCTTTTTTAAATAAGTGTATCCAACATATTTTGAAGAAGAAATCCAAAAATTTGTTGAAAATCAAAACAATCCGAAAACTCAATATTCAATAAATCGACGATTAAAAACAATTGTAAGTAATAATAGTTTGCACTTAAAATTATGTCAAGAAACAATATTACTTGGATTGAGATGACTTAATATTTAAGTTGATACTTAATTGGCCATTCGCGCAACCACCAACAACCAAATTTCCATCTAATGGATTCACAGCTACGGATGTTACTTCTCTTGGACACTCCAGTACCAATTTTGGCGCTAAGCAGTCATTGAAGGACCATACGAGAACGAAATTATTTTCGTAAGCTTTAACCACCTATAATAAAAAAGAGCTTATAACTAAAGGAACAAAAAGTATAGACTCTATTTAAGAGAAATAATTTGTTTAAATATACAGTGTGTTCTAGATTTAAAATGTCAAACGTTGTCGGCACATTCTATGGATCTTGTTCCGCACGGAAAAGAATTTACGTAAATTATCGAAACGTAACCATTGCCACGTTTCGTACTAACGAACCGTTTTAAAAAAGGGGTAATTTATGAAGCAATATTTTAACGTATAAATCACCACATCCGTTCCGTCGAAGCAATATTTATGACTTTACTGGCCATCAATCAACATAGAGGAAAGAAAAAGGGCACAACTCGTAGCCTGGTACGGCTACATGGGTATACGGGTATACCCAGGTACGGCTTTCCCTAATTCCACCGCGACCCTTGGCAGAGGGCCCAAGAAGTCGCAGGCCAGTAAGTCGCAAGGAATTTGCAAGTTGCAAATGTCCCACCACCTGCGACAACAACTCATCAGACGGTGGAACCAATCCAGTGATTGTACATTAACTAAATCTCTGATTGGTCTCTCAGTCGACGCCACCAGAAAGAGGACCAACCCTCCGAGATTTTCTGACTGACTCCATGGCAGGAAAAATCAGTGAACAGCTAAGACTCCAAGGAGAAACATCATCTTCTCCTTAACTACGTGATCAGGAAACAGTATCCTCCCTGAAAATTGTAAATACCTCCGGCAAAACACGTGACACACACACTACAAAGTATTCATTAAAAGTTCTGAGTTACATCAATTCACCGTGAATCCAAATTTATATTCCCTATTTACTGAAAGGGTCGTAGGGGCATACGCGAGCAACGGTGTCGATAGAAATCGAAGCGGGGATTTACGACCCCCGCCATACTGGGCTCTCAAGGCATCCGTTCGTATCACCGCGGCCGCGTATTACGTACAAAACAGATCTAGATAAGAGAAAATGTAATATAAGCATAAGTTGTTTAACGCTTTATTAACACGTTATAAACAATTATTTCTGGACATGAGAAAATCCACGCGTAATTCGAAGTACAACTTTTCAGTATCAGTTTAGCTGCAATTTTAGGGATTAGCAACATTTAAGGATTTAGCTCGCCTTTTCCTCTTACAAGACGTTCCGTTATCTTCTATTCAAAATATGTAGATGCAACTATGTGGTTAATGAGGACATTACGCAAGAAATAGACTATGGATGGAGATAGGAGAGAAAAAGTAAGTGACCGCCGAGATAACCCGATTTTACACTACTTGATTTTGATAAAATGTGTGGCGAATTTTAAAGGAAAAGTTACAAACAGCTACAAAACTGCTACAAAGAATGAATAATTCATTCACAGAGATGAAGCAAAATATAGATGAATTTCGTATAGTGATAAATTCCACTTTCAATCGCGTGGCAATCTTGTATTGCTAACGGTGGCGACCATTTCGAAATAGAACATTCGAATTTCATATTTTTGGTTATAACTTTTTAATAAACCGTTAAACAATCTAAGTTCATAGAACATTTTCTTCTTATCGATACCCATAGAATATACTGATAAAGTTTGGTACCTTAAATCTGGAACACCTTGTATAGAAATTTCCTTTAAGTTCACCTCAACATCTGATTTGGGTCCAACTAAATGTTGACTCTTAGCATAGCTGGTGTAAGCAGCGAATGCTATGCCACTCCACAGGGGATGCCAGCAAAGATCATTAATAACTTTATCAACCACATGTTTTTCATCATGGAAACTTAAATGTTCTTCGTAGCTCACAGGTATAGGCCACTGAGTATCTCTTATATTCCTCACCAAATTGCCATAGTCGTTAATGTAAATATCCCAAGTAGCATTTAGTAGCAACTACGATCATTAAACCCTAGTTGTTAATATATTGCAAAGTTAATTAATAGTAATGTTTCTAACATAAAATTTGTGAGCTAACTTGGTCGCAAACATGATCGGTGAAGCGGCAAAGAAAACTCCTCAATGATTCTAACTGCTCTGGTGTGAATTTTGTTATATCGGGAGACTCATACGTGTATTCGTACTGAACCCAGCAATTTGTGAGTATTGAGAGAACAGTACTGGTCTTTACATCTCGAACAAACGGAGTAACTTGAGTCATGTTGTACAGCAACTCATGTGAAACATTTTCGAAAGTTTGACGATAGGGAAGAAGCTCGGTGTATCCATCTCTAACGTCCTCAACTTTCCTATCTTCCAGTTGGACTGGTACGTTAAGCACGTCTGCTGTACCTATCACCTAAAGCAATAATGAAATCCTGATAGGGTAAAATAAAAATGCAGTACTTTCATGCATAACCTTATTGTATTTTCCACTTTTTACTTCGATTTCTAAAAGAGGTCTAGCATTCTTAACGATGTTCGCCTCGATCTCTATACTGCTACTGAATTCCAGCCATTTCCCTAACGGTTTATAGACAGCAGTTCTCACACGATTTTCATGTTCCTCTCTCTGCTTTTGGATATGCTCAACAACCTCGTCGCGACCTTCCTCGCTCAGGCATATGTAGAATTGTCCTTCCTCGGTTAACGAGGGAACGTAACCGATCAGCATCTTCGAGTTTGGAAACCTGCGGATCTCGTCTTTTATGGGTATGAAATCGCTGCTCTCTTCATGGAGATCTATATTGTCTTCAATTATCTCTTTCCTGACGTACACCCAAGGATACTCGGTGCTCACATTCTCTCCAATCACACAGCCGATCACTTTTTGTGTTAGAGGTGACATATTGATCCTTGCGATACCTGGGGCGCCCTGAATAGGAAATGAATAATTCAATAGGTCAATTAAGATTAAAAGTCGTTGATTCGTTAGGCATGAGAAAGTTAAATTTTGCTTTAAGATACCCGTTTTTTGCATAAATAACAATTAGAGTAATAGAAAGGCTATAGAAGCTGCATTGTTTGGTTATAGAATTATTCAGAATGAGGATCTTAAAGATCGTAGTATTGTACAATTACTAAAATTTGCATCGCTCTCTAAATCTTATAACGTGCATTTCACCTTAGATACATTAATTATTAATATTCTATATTTTTTACTTATTTACAATTAATGTAAATGCATAAAATCTACTCAATGTTTCGGTAATTTACCAGCGAAACAGAATAGCGGATTTCTTTCCGACGTTCGGGTACATAATCTTTCGAAGCGAGCTTCATAATATCGCTAGCTGAGGGACCGGTAGAGGTGTAAGAGTCTAATTCAAAAATTGTTCTCCGTCTTTCTTGTAATGTGCTTGTATCTAGACGCACTGTCTCCTTTGCTTCCTTTTCCCAATCTATAGTTTCACTGGAAACGGCTGCAAACATTATGAATAAACTATCAATGACTTAATAGTTATTAAATAAAGCTTTCATAGTACATCTTCTATGTCTAAAGTTTAGTTCAAATAGATGTATGATTATCTTCATTAGCCGTTATAAACGGTAAAAAGCAATCAAAAAGTCAATCAGTTTAAAAAATGTGGCTGGTGCGAAAACCAGTTTTCTCAAGGTTGTCATTTCCGGATATTGAAGGTTAATTATGTTCTTTTTTTTAAGGAATCATAAAAGAAATATATTTGGTGGCTCAGATAGCATATATACTTTTATTAAAACTGTTGTAAGAATTAGTATTTATAAAAACTATTTAGGTGACAGAATAGGAATTTACTTTTCTCTTCTTCTTCCCAATCCTTCTCATCCTTCGATACGTGCTCGTAAATTACATATTCCGGATAATCGTCATCATAAACAGCATCTTGTATTGGTACCGGCTCTTCGCTTTTATCCACATTTTCAATTCTACTTTTATCCTCTTCAATCTGCTTACCCACATTATCTGCTTCAAGTTCTTCCTTTTGTTCAATTCTATCATTTTGTTTACTTTTTTCTTCAACTTCATTAGTTTCTTTAGATTCATTAGCATGTTCCTTCTCACCAGGAACTTCAAATTCGTCCTCCATCATGCATTAATTAATAATAATATTAATAATAATTAATAATGATTTAACCTTATCTAACCATAAATAGTCAAAAGATTGTTTGATCTCTCGGTTTCGATAACTTTAAGTTGCTCATAAGTGTTAATCGACAAAATATATGCCTACTATTTCAGTATGCATTGTACGTTCTGAAGGCGCCTATTTTGAATTCAAACCGAAGATATCTAGAGTCAAATTAATTCTTCTAATCGGAAGATACGAAGTTATGAATTTTACCTTATTTTGTTTCAGCAATTATTGTTTCAATTAATTTTGCTGAATTAATTTACTTAATGTTAATAATTTAAGCTACTGAAGTATGTTTAAATAATTTCGATAATATTACAGTGTCCTACAAATTACAATTCTTTTTCTAATTTATAATATTCACTAGGTGATTCCTGTAGAGCACTATTTCTCAAATACGAATTCGAAAACGGAATTGCTGCATCACCTTCAGTTTCTGAAAAACACAAATTTTTATAAAATGCAAACCTTTGGAAAAAACGCGATATTACAAGAAAACTGAAAACGTTAAAAAATTCTACTTTTAATGGTAAAAGACAGAGGACAGGTTCTTGAATATATCAACAATGATAGCTATAATGTTTTGTGCCTTTGAATTGTTATAAATAACTATCAAAGTTTAAAATCTGCCGAGGTACGTGTTTTTTATATAATACTTTTGCATATTTACGAAAAGTTCTTTACCTAATGCGAAGACTACACAGTATCTGATTTTGCAGACATTTCTGAGAAGTAAACTGTTCGTCAAGAATGTAGAAGCGGTTTCCAATTCGCACAGATCAAAAAAATATTCGTCGGTAACACTTGTACGGTGTTTTTACCGGTACGTGGCTATTGCTCGCAATTCGACAAGATTTGCCCCTTTTTCACACACATACAATCTTCTAGACATGCATCGCGTATAGACGTATCTATGGTAACGATATGTGATATCAAAAAAGATTACGCGCCAAAACAATTGGTGTCAATGAAGAAATAACATTGAACGATTGACATAAATTAAAATAAATACGTGTCCAATATATTTATTTATTTTCTGTTACGTGTGGGTAATATTTGAAAATATTATTTCGTTCACTGGAATTTCTTCCAGCTCTCGTCTAGAAAGGAAAATGAAAAGACGCACTGTTTAGAGTTATCTCCCCCGATACGAGGGAGCTTGTCCCCCAGATTGCTGGAAGCAGAACTGACTCAACGTCTAACCCTTTCATACATTTCCTTATATGGAAATCTTCAAGAATTCCTCGCTCGATTTCGGTGTACTTAAACCCCCGAAATCTAAGCCTCGGGGGCAGTACCAAGCAAGAAGTCAGGACGTTACTCTGCTTCGCGTACGTTTGAGAATCGTCTGTTCCAGCAAGATCGGGCGCAAGTTCCCTTTCGGACCAACATTAAACCATATAGGATCCGCGAGTCGGTATAAATCCTATTACGGCAACTTCTACAATCGTTTCTCGAATCAAACCCCCGCATTGCCAGTGCGTCAAAACCGAGCATCAAATAGGTAATATATTTTAACTCCTCAACACTCTACATTCGCGACACTGACAATTGTATAACACTATTCAGTAATATATTGTTCATTGCCCGTGATAACTTAAGAGTCGTTAATTAAACCCAACCTTCGATATCATAATCCAAATTGAAGTAACGATCCCACACGATACAGCTTTACCGCTCGAGCTGTATCGATATATTAAATAATTACTAGTTACGAGGCCTTTACTAACAATCCTTGCGACTCCCTGGTTTCGCATCAGGTTCGTTCGCAACAATCTATATCCAAATTAAAGCTCATTCCAACCTTAGTGGCTCCCCGATTTCGCATCGGGTTCGTCCACGCAACTCGCCCATCCTAGCGGCTCCCTGATTTCGCATCAGGTTCGTCCGCATCCTAGCAGCTCCCCGATTTCGCATCGGGTTCGTCTGTGAAATTACCAACCTCCCAGCAGCTCCCCGATTTCGCATCGGGTTCGTCTGCGCCTTCACCCTCCTAGTGGCTCCCCGATTTCGCATCGGGTTCGTCTGCGCCTTCACCCTCCTAGTGGCTCCCCGATTTCGCATCGGGTTCGTCCACGACGTTTCAACCTCCTGCGGCTCCCCGATTTCGCATCGGGTTCGTCCGCGCTTAAACCACACTCCTAGAGGCTCCCCGATTTCGCATCGGGTTCGTCCTCGTCGTCAATAATCCTAGCGACTCCCTGGCTTCGCGTCAGGTTCGTTCGCGCACCAAGCTAACAAATTCACACCGTATTCCCAAACAAAACTCCGCCGGCCTCTCGCGCTGCTCGCGGCCCGGGCTCGTAACAGAAACTGGTGACAGCGGTGGGATACTTCAAAATATATTTGGATTAACGTTGAATTCTGGGTTTATAATTAACGTACTGCCCTGAATAGAACGTCGGTCATATACTAGTTTTCGCTAGTCAACCGAGCGTTTTGGCAATATACTAGTTTTCCTAGTTAAGCCGCCCTTTTATATCTCTTAGGAGAATATTGACAATATACTAGTTTTCGCTAGTTACGTCGCATTTTTATCACTTTTTAACAAAGTGTTACTAGTTTTGCTAGTTACCGATTATATACTAGTTTTCTCTAGTTAATCGACCCTTATAATTTACAATGACGAGCTCACAAGCAAATTCGTCAACCACGGACATTCTGAATTTGACAGTTACGCTGGCAAATTCAATGTCTCTCCTTACCCAAAGAACTTGCTTACAAAACATCGCGTTTACTATACCGAATTTCGACGGAGAAAACCCACCTTTAACGCGCTTTGCGCAAAGTGTGGAAGATGGTTTAACGTTGATTCCGGAGGGTTCAGAAACCCAATTTCTTGCTATAATCTTGACTAAACTCATTGGCCCAGCACGTAGGTGTACGCTGGAACGCAAATTCGAAACTGTATAAGCGTTAATAAAACACCTAAAGAAGAGATTCGCGCCGGGAAAGAATCTATCTTATTTCCGACTAGAAATCGCGAAGTTACACATACGCGAGGAAGAAAGCCTCCGAAATTATATCGATAGGACTAGCCATCTCGTGTATTGCGCAAGAGGAGCTATAAAGGAAAAATATCGGGACCATGTCGACGAAATTATCGAAGATATGGAAAAGGACGCGCTAGAAAATTTCATTGACGGTCTACCGGATAAGATTTCCTGGAAAGTATCAGTGCAATCGCGAGAACTACGAACACTTGAAGATGCCTACGACGCGGTACTCGAGATCGACAGAAAATTAAGGAACCGCCGACAATTTTTACGACACGCGTCGCCTTCAAGAGGATCACGCCGAGATCACTCGAACGAAAGGTCCCCTTATCGCGACCAACAAGTGTCATACCCTCAATCTCCAAACAAATACACCAGACATAGGGAACGACAGAGAAGAACATCTGGCTCCGAAGAGGAACGAGAAGGGCGACCGCGTACGCCAGCTTGGACCGTCCGTCATCGCAACCGTTCAAGATCCCCTTCTGCTCACTCTGACTCATCATACATAGACGAAGAAGAAAAATAATATTCCATACTGAAAAACCCTGATAAATACCGTAAACCAAGTTTGTATTGTTGGGACTGCGGAATCAAAGGGCATGATACACAAACATGTAGAAAATCATCGCGCAAGTCTTATTTGCGTGATACGTCCGCGGAATCTAACAAGTCTTTAAACTCCGAACGCGCTCACCGTATCGGCGACACGATGAGCGAAACCGAAAAAGCTCGCCAAAGCACGGTTCGTTTCGAAGAGAATTTGTCCTCAAGGAAACTCCCGCACCACGTATCAAATTCAAAGTACCAGAATTAAAATCCGGAATTGGAGAATTTTTGATTGATTGTGGGGCATCCATAAATTTAATAGTTTTCAGCGCACTTGCGAAGGAAACCTCAATAGATTCGCGAGGTAAGATTGAGATAACCGGTCTTACCACTTTATCCGTTCGCACCATAGGAACCACGATCCTTCACATTCAAGAAAATCCAGCTATTTTCTACGTAGTAGAAAGTCTAGCCATTGAAGCCGATGGATTAATTGGCAGCCCATTTTTAAAACAAGAGCAAGCCGAAATTTCTTATCACCACGGAACCTTAGTTCTCAAGAATGACCCTATTCGCCCCATACGTTTTTCAAATTACCAAGATCTCTTTCAGAAGGAACAGTCCCAGATAACAAAAAGACATCACATCGAGGCTCGCACATCAAAGCAAATATCTATTCAGTTGGTTAACCCGAAAATCAAGGAAGGATATTTACCGCGCATCAAAACACACGCACAGCTGCACATAGGAGAAGCCGCAGTAACTAACGATAAAGGAAAATGCTATGTTATGGCAACAAACACCAGCGAAGAAGACCTCGACGTTGAAATAGAACCACAGACACTTGAGCCCTATGACATCTTAAGCACATCGGACGAAGAATTTTTCCCAGACGCAGACCACCCGCCTAAAATCCGAACCAGAGAAGACAGGATACACAAAATAATAAATTCCCTAATCTGCGACCACCTAAACAAAGAAGAGCTCAGTTCTGTTACTGACCTCGTCAATGAATTTCCCGACCGATTTTATCTTCCAGGAGATAAACTTGGTGTTGGGTCGCGTTCCGTTTCTCAATCGGTTCGGAGCTCGCGACTGAAATGTGGACTGTATTTTGAAATGTTTTTCGAAGTTATTAACTGCTAATGTATGTTCCGTCGCGACAGTTGCTATGCGACTCTTTCCGTCCGACTATTTTGTATGACTGTTTTCGTTCAACTGTTTTAGACGACAGTTTCTATAACTACGAGACTGTCTCAGCCCCCCCCCCCCCCCCTTGGAGTTTGCAATTTCCCACTGATTGGTTCCTTCCAATTTTTGAGCAGTTCCAATCAGCGGGCCTAGTTTGGAAAGACACACCTTCCCTTACGCTCTCGGCGTGTTTCCTTGAGGAAGGGGTCGCGGATTTCTCCAAGGGGCGAAATGTTAGACTTTGACGGGGGTGGGCGACACATCTGGTCAATACCTAAGACGGTTTCCTTGCCCCTTGCATAGGCCGCGGAAACCGTTGGGTGACCCATGGTTCTTGAAGACTGTTCAGGCCGTGAAGGTTTACGACAGGGTAATAGCTATTGAGGCAAATGAAAAATATGCGAAAGAAACTAAAAGCTATACAAATGCTATGACAAAGAGTAAAATCCGGGAATCGTACCATCTGGCGAGTGTCGGCCAGATGGCAGAAAAACTAAATTAACGAATCCTCAAAAATAGCGGTACTTCCAAACCTTGCCATAAACCTCTTACAAACTGGCCCGAACACTTGGAAAGGCTTCTAGTTTTAAACATTCAATACACACTATCGACGATATCCCAATCAACACAAGGCAATATCGTTATCCGCCCGTACATCAAGAGGAAATACAGAAACAAGTCAACGCCTTATTATCTGAAGGTATAATTACCCCTTCAAAATCTCCTTACAATTCACCGTTGTGGATCGTACCGAAAAAACCGGATACTCAAGGAAACAAACGATGGCGCATGGTCATAGATTTTCGTGCACTTAATGAAAAAACAATTTCCGATAAATATCCATTGCCACAAATTACAGAGATTTTAGATCATCTGGGAGGAGCCAAATATTTTTCAGTCTTTGATTTAGCCAGCGGTTTTCATCAAATCGAAATGAATCCAAAGGATAAACCAAAGACAGCCTTTACTACCCCACACGGACACTACGAATTTTCTCGCATGCCTTTCGGTTTAAAAAATGCACCACCCACTTTTCAACGCCTCATGGACCAGGTTCTCACCGGGCTCCAAGGAGCGGATTTATTCGTTTACCTGGATGACATTGTAGTTTACGCATCATCATTGCAAGAGCATAACATCAAAGTTAAGAAACTATTAAATCGTCTCAGAGAATTCGGACTAACTCTTCAAACCAATAAATGCGAATTCCTTCGAAGGGAAGTCGCATATCTTGGACACATTATCACAGGAAACGGAGTAAAACCCGACCCCAGGAAACTACAATCAGTTCAAGATTTTCCTACACCCACCAATCAGAAGAATATACAACAATTCCTGGGACTCATAGGTTATTACCGAAGATTCATACCAGACTTCACCATAAAAGCAAAACCTTTAAATAATTTATTAGGCAAAGGCATCAAATTCAAATGGACCGAAGAACAGGATAGAAGTTTCAAGGAACTTCGTAAGAACTCTGTCAACAGCCCATATTACAGTATCCAGATTTCAGCAAACCCTTCCTTGTTACAACAGATGCATCTGAATACGCTGTCGGTGCTGTGCTTAGTCAAGGGGGGATAGGCAAGGATCTTCCGATTGCTTACGCATCCCGCAGCCTAAACAAAGCTGAAAGAAACTATTCAGCGACAGAAAAGGAATGCCTTGCTATGGTTTACGCCGTTAGATATTTCAGGCCATATATCTACGGAACTAAATTCACTCTGATAACGGACCATCGACCGCTTGTTTGGTTACACTCAGTAAAGGACCCCACATCTCGGCTGATGAAATGGAAACTCAGGCTCTTAGAATATGAGTACCAGGTTGTTCACAAGTCTGGAAAGACGAACAAGAATGCAGACGCGTTATCGCGCAACCCTACATCCTGCCTACCACTTATTCCCCGAGAACTACAAGACCCCGATTTCAAAATTCATGTGCCGAAGACAGAAACGAACATTGATTCTATAGGTCATCGGATACGACAGCTACGCCGAGACCGAGAAGCACGGTCTAAACATCAAGAGATAAGCTATAGCTCCGATGAAACCGAGGAACCAGCACTTGGAAAGGTTCAACACTCGCCAATAACTAGCAAAGCTAGATCTCTGCCCAGCTTATCTAACGAGATTAGCTTACCTGATGAACAACAAGAAGATAATTTTTTACCCGCGGTTAATTCTACACAGATTTCATCTCCCAGGGAAATAGAAAATTTAATATCCTTTGAGGAACACTTAGAAAATACCGTAATAGAAAAGTCAATTACAGGTCAACCACAACAGGAAGATTTTTCCACACCACAGGAAAATCCTCAAATTACAGGCGATATTTTACAGCCCCCTATAATTCATCCACTTGCTGATGAGCAACGACTACCTGAACTTGGGTTAGGCCGGCACGATCTGTCTGACCGTACGCCAGACCCCTACTCCTTACACTTGTCCGAAACCGATACCGACCAGATGGAAGAAATTGACCTGAGACAACCCCTGGCAGAACAAACACAAGTGACGGTAGCACCACCAAAGATTATTATTTCACCATATACCCTTACTGCCGAAGAAGGACATTATGCACATTTTATGTCTGCTGATTGCAAGCTGGTAACCCCTACAGGAAAATTATTGTTAGATACAGAACTTATAAACATAGAGAATCTCCTGGCAGCACAACCAAAAAGAGGACACGTGATAACTTCAGATAACGGAACAAAGAAAGTCTTCAGCATAATAATCTCCGACAATTTCTACGATAATATCGACTCAATCGACGTAACTACTGGATTAAGGAGCCTTAGACATACTTTAAGATATAATCGAATTAAATCCTTCCGAATTTCCACTACTGAAGATTTGCATAAAATAAACATCAACGATTATATCAAAGTCTTAGAAGAAACCTTCACCGGAACAGTTCAGGAAATCATCTTATGCAATTGCCCAGTTACTTCACCAAATCACCCATATGACTCGTATCCGCGACATTGCAGACCAACAGCGTTCATAGAACATGGGTACGGGGCGTCAGCCAAGAAGAAGTGTCATCCCACACTTATAGGATACCCCTCATGGACCATGGGAGGATCGTGTCCAGACCGTACGAGGCCATACGGATCCTACCACCGAGAATCCATAACCTACCCGGACAAGCCATCAAGGTGAATATTCGAGGGGTGAGGCCCAAACAACACCACTGTGTTTCCGACAAAACTGAGCTGGCCCAGACAACCATGGAACGCCGCCTCGGCACTCTACGGCGCATCACACAGAAAGGAGGCAACCTAGTCTAAAAAATTTATTATAACGTTAGAGTATCCGTCGTCCACACATTAGAAATTAGAACAACATCCACACAAACACCTCACACTACACCCGCCTTTTGTTAAAAGCAATAGACATTTTCCTTTCTCGGCGAAAACATCCCGATTTCGCGATGTTTCGTTTTAGGGGGGGAGATGTTACGTGTGGGTAATATTTGAAAATATTATTTCGTTCACTGGAATTTCTTCCAGCTCTCGTCTAGAAAGGAAAATGAAAAGACGCACTGTTTAGAGTTATCTCCCCCGATACGAGGGAGCTTGTCCCCCAGATTGCTGGAAGCAGAACTGACTCAACGTCTAACCCTTTCATACATTTCCTTATATGGAAATCTTCAAGAATTCCTCGCTCGATTTCGGTGTACTTAAACCCCCGAAATCTAAGCCTCGGGGGCAGTACCAAGCAAGAAGTCAGGACGTTACTCTGCTTCGCGTACGTTTGAGAATCGTCTGTTCCAGCAAGATCGGGCGCAAGTTCCCTTTCGGACCAACATTAAACCATATAGGATCCGCGAGTCGGTATAAATCCTATTACGGCAACTTCTACAATCGTTTCTCGAATCAAATCCCCGCATTGCCAGTGCGTCAAAACCGAGCATCAAATAGGTAATATATTTTAACTCCTCAACACTCTACATTCGCGACACTGACAATTGTATAACACTATTCAGTAATATATTGTTCATTGCCCGTGATAACTTAAGAGTCGTTAATTAAACCCAACCTTCGATATCATAATCCAAATTGAAGTAACGATCCCACACGATACAGCTTTACCGCTCGAGCTGTATCGATATATTAAATAATTACTAGTTACGAGGCCTTTACTAACAATCCTTGCGACTCCCTGGTTTCGCATCAGGTTCGTTCGCAACAATCTATATCCAAATTAAAGCTCATTCCAACCTTAGTGGCTCCCCGATTTCGCATCGAGTTCGTCCACGCAACTCGCCCATCCTAGCGGCTCCCTGATTTCGCATCAGGTTCGTCCGCATCCTAGCAGCTCCCCGATTTCGCATCGGGTTCGTCTGTGAAATTACCAACCTCCCAGCAGCTCCCCGATTTCGCATCGGGTTCGTCTGCGACGTTGTACCAACTTCCTAGCAGCTCCCCGATTTCGCATCGGGTTCGTCTGCGCCTTCACCCTCCTAGTGGCTCCCCGATTTCGCATCGGGTTCGTCCACGACGTTTCAACCTCCTGCGGCTCCCCGATTTCGCATCGGGTTCGTCCGCGCTTAAACCACACTCCTAGAGGCTCCCCGATTTCGCATCGGGTTCGTCCTCGTCGTCAATAATCCTAGCGACTCCCTGGCTTCGCGTCAGGTTCGTTCGCGCACCAAGCTAACAAATTCACACCGTATTCCCAAACAAAACTCCGCCGGCCTCTCGCGCTGCTCGCGGCCCGGGCTCGTAACATTTCAAAAATCAAAATCGACTCAACAGAAACATCAGCGGAAAATATGTATGCAAAAAATTAGAAAATTTTGACTGAATGGAGATATCTTCGATGGGATGGTTAATGCATTCAGAAAATAATATTAAAACTTTTTGTAAAGGTTGTGAATCTTCGACTGAATGCTGTAGACAGAGACTGATTTAACTACGGAAGCACTAGGCGCGCGCCCTGGGCCACGACTTCTGAAGGGTCCCACAAAACCCCAACTTTTCTAAATGTGAAAATTATTTTGAAAAATTTTTTAACCATGCTACTTTGAAACGCATAGAGGGAACACTCATTTTCTTGTCTAAAGAGAATAAAAAATTATCTAAGACATTCAATGTCAGTGTTCAATGTTTTTTATTCATATGTTTGATTGATACTCCTATTATACGTATACTATCATTAATTATAATTATACTTTTACATATGTTCAACTATTAGTTCAAAACTTTGTGATTATTATTATGCTATTATTAATTATGTTATACATATATTATATCCAAATTTTATTGGAAATAAAACATGAATAGTACACAATATTTTTTATTTATTTAAAAATATGGTTAACATGTATTTTTCGTTTTCCTGTCTCTCTTTTTTTAAGGAGCCTAATATTTCCTTCTCCGCTGGGGGTCTCAGGAGAGATTCCGGTCTAGAACTTTAAGAAAAATCGATTCTTTTCATTTTTAACATTTTTTACTTTGTTAATGATTGACGAGTATGTAATTAATAGGAAATTTCAAAATTCTAAAGGCTAACAAAGTTAGTGGCTTCTAAACGGCAGCCGTCGCATGGATTTAACTCTCGCGGACTCATCTTCCACCGCTGATGAAGATACTATAAAAGCAATTCGTCCGGTGTACTAACAGTTAACGTCACATGATTTGCTGGAAAGGTGTACTGGATGAAGCATACAAAATAGTAATGAAATTTTTAACTCATGCGAGGAGCAAGAACGATTGACATAGCTGCATTCCTTGCTGCTTGCATCTTCAACAATGGATGTATGTCACTCTTAGAAATTATAAACCTACTAGGAATTGTTGTCCGCCCGCAAACAATGCTGAGAGGAAGCGAATTACGGTCGTCGAAATGCAGGCTTCTACGCCATTTCAGCAATGTTGATATTGGCTATCTGTGTCGCAAGTGCGACGCGCCGTTCCTCTACGGATATTCCGTCATAACGGCTCTAACCGGCCAGATGTTATTCAGCTCGTACTTTCTGACGAGACACCCACGAAGGGAGCGGTCGATGTTGGTGTTTTATCGACCTCGGACTTGGAAAAACTCTGCCCTCAACCATGAAGTGTCATTGAACAAGTTGGATTTACCCTCAAAGGAAAGCGACTCGTCTTGTCAATCCCGAACGTCGCTGTGCGCCACCCAGGGTTGTCCAACGGAGACCACAAGGAGGTAGAGTCGCCCGGCATTCGCCCGATTCCGTGGAGGTTCGGATGCGTGACACCGGCGGTATACCTTCGCTATTTCACCCCACCGCCACAGTGCTACAGCACCGCCTACTCCGACGGTCGGGGTACGCCATTAGAACAGTGAAAATTGGCCAAAAAAGAAGGTTCAAGCAATCTCAGTGAGTTGTATGAAGAAACTGAAGACCTGATGTACGGACCTGGACTTGCCGATTAAAGATAAATACATTTTAATTGAAGTTATCGTCATGTTAAACTTTAACGCGCTTTTTCTCGGAACATCATTTTTTAAACTAGTGAAACAAATATCTCAAAAACTAATTGATCAAATTTAATGAATCCTTTTTTAAATCATAGAATATACTTCTCCAAGAGCAACGAACTTTTAATATCTTTTAAAAATTTATTAACTTTTACGGACTGCAAACTAGTGAAAAAAAATAGTAAGAAACGATTGTTTACTTTAATGTGTCAGAAAGCAATAAAAAAAAATTATTTTTCCCCTCTTTTAAAGAGTCATTACCTCGGAGATTTCATGCAGTTTAAGAATATATGATTTTTTTGGTTTAGATTCATAGTCGAGAAGCTAGAAGTCCTACTGTTCAAAGACAATCTCTCGAGACGAACTACGAAACGCGGCTCTTACACTAAATATTTATATATACTAACAAATTTTACATGTTTTTATATGTTTAAAGGACGTACAATAAGATGCCGAAACCACAGCTTGTTATCTTGTTTAGTTTGTTGTATATATCAAACTGAAAAATGACCTTTTTCACGCCGTCCAGACTGAAACCTCCCTTTAATCCGCTACTGGCTGTAGACATAATTTATTAAGATGTACTAAATCAGCCTGGCATATAAGTAATGTAAAACTTAGTAATATTGCAATAAATTGTATTATTTCGATTCAAATTTTGTCTGTATTTCTCTGAAGCAACTAAAGATATCGGTTTCGCGAACTCGTTAGATAAGTTACTATCTCTTTCGTCTTTGTGCATGCGTAAAAAAGGCGCAAATCTGGCAGTAAAACTCGTTTTCACATGGCGGTGCACTGTCGTGACAGTATAGCAGTTTTTCAATTATATTTACGCATTTGACTATCCTATAGAGTAACCAACTCACCCGTTTCTTCCCGGAAACTCTCGTATTTTATGCTAATTTTTTTACATTCTTCCGTCTCTCGTATTGATCTTTCATTTCTCCCGTAATTCCCATTAATCATTGAAAACCGCGATTTTTTTATTTACGCTATTATTAAAATCGATAAATTAGACGATAGTTTCTAAAAATTTCCAGTTATCAGATGAAAATTCTATCTATCACTTTTTACCATTGAATGTAAATAGTAAATTTTCTTTCAAGCATTTACAGACTACTGTAAGAAAGCCTAATTTTGATTTTGTGAATGAGGACAACCTGTAAGAAGAGCTTTCAAATATAAAAAAACTGTGGATATGGTAAAAATAAAAGTAGAAGTAAAGATTCAGGAGAAAATTGAATTTATATTTTTAATGATTTAAACAGCAAAGAGATAAATGTGCCAATTCTCCAAACAATCTTAGGTTTCGCTTTAAGTGTACCTGGCTCCAATACTGGTAGTTTTTTCATTAATGAATAACAAATGGATTGAAGAGAGAATTCAAATCAGCTTGCAATTAATTAAATCAGAGCTCATAGTAGCAATACATTATGATTATAATTGTAAAGAACTTTTCAACTCTGCACAAGAAGATAAAAAATTACTTAATTCTGCAGTATCGGTTGATAAATATATACAAACTGAAATCGGATAAGATATAAATATAATATGAAAATTTATTATTTTTATAGTTTGTGTGTGCAATACTAATATATAAATAAATATAATACAAAGTACAAATTAATTACTTTGTTTAGTATACACCATTCGTCCTATGAATGTACATATTTGTTGTAATCACGCCGCAAAAAATGTTTCCCTTAATTTCCCGTAAATTCGTATCAATCATTTAGTCATAGAAGAAATACATCATATGACACTCCAACTACTTACTACCACTACCGACAAAATTATACGAAGCGTGGAATAATATTTCCTCTAATTTTATAAAAAATTTAGTGGAATCCATGCCAAAACGTTTACAGGCCATTCTTGATTCGAAAGGCCACCCTACCAGATATTAATATAAAAATATTAGCATCAAATTGTAATTGTAGTATTGTAAATATCAATGTGTCCACCTAAATTTGTGTCGATGAAATAAGTGTATTTTTAAGTTTTTTTGTTAAATGTAAACAAACAGTTTCTTTTATTTAAAAGTTTTTTTTTAATTATCTATTAAAATATACGGATGGAATATATATGTGTTTACTTCCAAATATCTATATTTGTATGAATTTTTCTACCAATTTTCATAGTCAATATAGGTGTACAGTCAATTTTGTGAGTAACTGCATATGTATATAAAGATAGAGTGAACATCGAAACTGTATAAAAATGGAAATAATCGGAAAATATTTTTTATAATTCCATGATAAATATTCATGAATAGATTAAAAAGTCAAACATGACAAATTACATAAAAATTAAAAGCCTAAGGTACAATCAATGTTGCGTTAATTATGCATAGCTACAGCACTCTCTAGCTAAGTTAGGCGAGAAATGACTACATATATGGCGGCAAAACGCCGTACATGCGCTACCGTTGAATATTTTCTTAAACTGCGAATTGAAAACCATGCCTACACTTTTGTTAAACAATTTCTTCTTCAAAGATTTACTAAGACTTCATTTTTCTGAAAACTAAAGGCATTCACTAACAACAGAATAGACCACTCATCTTATGGGACTTCGTGTCACATGCTCTGAAATACCGACCCCAAAAAAATCCCAGTGTTTCATACCATTGATTAACAACAGGATAGACCACTCATCCAATGCTTTTGTTTGTCACACGGTTTTGGGGCTCATGAGCCCCATTACCATTTCCGTATCACTTGCGACGTTATCGATTCAGCACCAGAAAAGACCACAGAGCCATTGAAACGGCGAAAAGGACAATTAAATCAAGCGATAGTCAATAGCCTTTAAGGGGGTAGTCCCAACACGTGACGTCACAGATTTCGTAGGCATGGTAGATTTCGTTACAGTAAGATCATTACCTACAAGCGTGTAGCTGCCTGAGGCGGAGCCACTTTCGATTTTTTTCACGAATGCGTAAAGTAATTCACAGCTGGTTATTTTGCGACAGCGGGGCAAGGGGTGAAATCGTCACAAGGCAGCAACGTTGCCAAGAATCGGAGACAGCGTTGCCGCATTGCCGCTGAGACAATTCATCGTAACGATAGCATGAGACCGGTTGGTGGTCCGACTATGAAATCCGTACGAAATATTTTTGTCGCATGTTCGCGCCCCGCGCAAGTTAAAAGGTACAGCCGGATAAAGGGGTCAAAAGTGCCCTTGAACCAAGTTAGACTTTTGATGTACCATTTGATAACTTAGCCAAAGAAAAGCTTTCACACCAAGTTTCAATCCTCTATCTCGATTGAGGGGGTAGTAATGGGGACGAAATGAAATATCAGTTTTTGCCATATTTGTCTTACTTAATGGCAAGCAAATATTCTAAGAAAAATGTGAAATATTGGAAATGTAGAGATATATATTAGAGAATTTTTCCGGATTTTCTTATTGCAGAGGTTAGGTGTACAAAATGAAAAACCCTAAAAAAATCTGAAAAATGCAGATTTCGTAGTGAAGTTGCAAGAGAACTACTTTTATATTTTTACGATAACAACGTATTATTATAACTTTTGTCCCCAATATCTTTCAGATTTTTTGGAATTGTGCGATGTAGTTAAAAAAATTAAAAATCAATTTTGTCGAGGTATTTCCCGCGAAAAAGCAATTCTTACTGTAAATTTTTGTTTTTCATGCAGTGAGTACCGTACGTGATTTTTAATAGTTCTACATCAGGAAGAATAACATATAGATAACAAAAATAATAGATTCAGTCAACTAACACTATTTACCACCAGTATATCTTGAAATAGGAAGAACAATTTCAGTGAATAGATTGGCAGAGTGGTTATGGGGTATGACTGTAAATCCCATACTAATTATTTTGGTCGTGAGTTCGCTCCGCGCACAAATTAATCTCTCTTTTGCCACATTTTTCTTTTGATTCATAACTGCATGACAAATCAGTTTCCACCAATAGATTTACTATTGATATGATTTGTTAATTATAGAATCATTTAGCTTCGCTTACACCTAATAAATAAAAGAAATCTATTTCAATATTACTTATCGTTAATAAATATGGTTGGATTGAAGTACAGGTGCGTCGTGTCATTTCATACATTTGAAGGATCTAGAAAATGCTAAGTAATACTCGTAAGTAGAAGAATCCGTGGCTAGAGAGACAATCGCATAAAACGTACTCCGAAATTATCTGTGCGTATATTTCAGAGTAAAATATTCTTAAAATTTCTTTAACATATTTTGAAATTATTGCCACTTATTGGCATATTGTATAGTTACGAATAAATGAATAACGAACTTATGACCAAAATGTTAAGTATGGGTTTACAGTCTGAATACGTAGTCACGCTGCCAATCCAATCATTAAAATTATCTTTCCAACTTTAAAATATAAATATGTGAAATAGTTTCAGTTAACTGAATTTACAACTTCTATTTACAATAGACTCCCGATTATCCAGCCCCATTTGAACCGGCCTCCGTTTCATCCGACCACATTTTTGTTGATATGAAATATTTTGTAATTATTCACTTTCTTGCGTAATTATTGTCACATGTATTTGTAATTGTTTAAATACGCAACCTCATATTAATTTTTTTTCCATTCGTACTAAATCTCTGAGTACAGTATTCCGCACTTCTTAAAATATAGATAGAGATGAGAAAGTGAGTCAGCAAAAGGAAAGATTGCACTTGTAAGTGCGACGGAGTATCTTGAACAGGAAGAAGATTCATCAGCAACTGACATATCATTTTTGAGAAAGTGGCGTGACATCACATTAACGAAAGAAACGAAATAAAAGAAACAGAAAAGATTACCAACTTTTTTGTGAAAGATGAAATTAAACAAATGTTAAATACATATTACGTAGCATTATATTATATTGAAATGGTGTGATTGTATATATGTACCGTATGTTCATACGCGTGTATAAATATTAAACATTATAAATATACTTAATATTAATTTTTTGGTATAAACATAACAATCTATAAAGCATGCTGCCAGATTAACTGGCCATTTGTTTATCCGGCCGAGATCTCGCCCCGCAGGGGCCGGAGAGTCGAGAGTCTGCTGTATATGTGTACATTGTTCTTCCGAATGTAGAAATATTAAAAATCACGTAATGCTGTCACTGCATAAAGAACATATATAAATTTAAAGTGAAGATTGCTTTTTTGCTTGAAAAATATCAAAAAGATTGGTTTTTGATTTTTATAACTACGGTTCACTTTTCCAATAAATCTAAAAAATTGGGGGTAATAGTTATAATAATATATTGTTACCATAAAAATATAACAGTAGTACTTTTACAGCTTCACTACGAAATCTGCATTTTTCAGATTACTCTAGATATTTTCATATGTTACACCTAAGTTTTGCAGGAAAAAATTCCGAAAATATTCTCCAGTATATGTTCCCATACATATTACTTTTCAAAATGTAAAAGGAAACGATGATACAGCTACATTGAACTCCGCCTATGCGAGTGTCGTGGACGCGTTGCGTTGAGTTGCGTCTAAAAGGCATCGCTGCTTGATTTGCTTTTCTATAAATATATCGCGGTGTCGTTTGCCGGGCGGAAAACAAACGCGCAACAATCTGTTGTAGGCAGAAAGCGTCGACGACGCACGTACAGGCGAGGTTGAATGTAGTGGTACATGGAGCTACTCCTATTCTCGCAGCCAGCTGTCATTTTGTCTGGATGATTAGGCGCCCCTCGTGCATAACAGCTGAACTAAACTTGATACGTATTTTGCTCTGTTTTATCGTCAATATGGCGACGTCATCCGAGAAAGCATGCCTTTACGCAAAACAACTTTTCGTCGTTATATGAGAAGCTTTTGATTCGAACGATAGTTCATTCGAAAGAAAAAGCTTCAGCGCGTGTCGGTCAGGTATTCATTTCATGCAGATCATTCTCTCCGTACCAAAAAAATGCTTAGATACGACGACTATCAAGCCGTCGATTTTTGCTCCGCATTACAACGCTTATATTACTACATATCAACATAATTTGATCACAAGACTACCTGACCGAACCGCGCTGAACCCTCCCCTTTCGAATGAGACATATTTCGACACCAAATTCTCCTTTATAAGGACGAAAAGTTGTTTCGCGCAAACCCATATTTTTGGCCCATTTTGTCGGTAAAGTCAACTCTCTGCCTTATGGCGGTAGTCCCCAATGGCGGCCGGGCATGTCAGAGAGTTGACTTTACCGACAAAATGAGCCAAAAATATGGGTTTGCGTGGTTCGACTTTTCGTCCTCATATAAGAGAATTTTGGGTCGAAATACGGCTCATTCGAAAGAGGAAGCTTCAATGCAGTGCGCTCTGGTCGTCATTTGATCCGATTATGTTGATGTTCAATAATATGAGCGTGGAAATGTGGAGCAAATATTTACAGCTTGACAGCCGCCGAATCTAAGCAATTTTCGTATACAAAGAGAATGTTCTCAATCAAATGAGGACCAGAGCGCACTGCGTTGAAGCCTCCCTTTTCAAATGAGCTATCGTTCGACGCAAAATCTTCTTATTTAAGAACGGAAAGTCGAACCCCGCAAAAGCATGCTTTCCCGTGTGATTTCGCCATATTGATGATGATACAGAGCAAAAACGTGTAAACTTTAGTTTGGCTGTTCTCCGCGAGGAGGCACCTTATTGGACAGACCCAATGAGAGTTGGCGCGAGGGTAGCAGCAGCTCGCTGTACTACTACACATTGAAGCCTGTCTATACGTGTGTCGTCACGCTTTTCGCCACTGCAATAGCTCGCACCTCGTTTTGTTTTGAGCTCGGCAAGCGGCACCGCGATGTTTATGCACAGAAAAACGAAACGAACGGCGCTGTCTTGTAGACGCAACGCGCCCCCCGCACACTTATAGACAGAGTACAATGTAGTTGTACAATCATTTTTTTTACATTTTGTAATGTGATATATGATAATATATGTTGACGAATGTTTTCGAATTTTTTTTGCTGCAAAACTTAGGTGTAAAAAATGAAAAATCTTATAAAAATTTGAAAAATGCATATTTCGTAGTAAAATTATAAGAGCACTACTTTTATACTTTTATCATAATAACACACTATTATCCCCAATTTTTTTTTGATTTTCTGAAAAAGTGCATCGTGGTTCAAAAAATCAAAAACCAACTTTTTCAAGGTGTTTAACGTGAAAAAAGGACTGTTACTTCAAATTTTTATATGCCCGTTTTGCAGTGAGTAGCGCACGTGATTTTTAATATGTCTACATTCGGAAGGAAAATACATAAACAGAAAAAGTTGCAGCTACACGAAGGAAGTTACCAAACTCAAAAATTCTGAAACTCGGTAAACAAATAGTGTAGGTCCCCAGTAACGCAAAGCTATTTTTCGTTAATGTTAATTTTCACTTTTAGGGAGTGAAATCAACCCCCAAAGTTTTAGTTTTTTTTTATATTTTTGACTATAATTTTGTAATAACGGATAGGACAAAACTTTAAAGGGGGTATATGGTTCAGTTTTTTATGCTCTACAACCCCACTGCGATAAAAGGTATGCTCATAGTGCAATATGTTTTAAATACTCAAATTCTCCGTTTTTTATTGCATAACGGTAAATGATAGAAATGGTTATATTATATAACAAAAAGTATTCATTTTGAACGATGTAACGGAGTATAAAATAAAATCATTTTTTTTGTTTACGTCGTTGTTAAAAACAATTAATTACCGTTATTCGTATATGCCTACCTTTTTGTTGGACTCATCACTGTGTTTGTACTTTTCAGCATAAAGTAGGTGTGTTCTATCATATTTGAAGGTCTAGTATATATTTCATTTTGAAAGCTTTACTTAAAAAAATTTATTGCACGTGTATATGGAACTTTTTGCAACGCCTATTCTCGGGTGATTATTCGGAACCATCACGATCAGGATCTCCCTCTCAAACGAGCAGAAAGCTCTTCACCCATACTGAACATGTATATGTATGTTCAGAAAATGTTTGCATTAACTAGCTAAAGAAATATGTAAGAAATAAAGCAATATTTGATATGTGGGAGAGGCTGATCGCGATAATCACTCGAGAATAGGCGTTTTTGCAATAGATTTCATGTACACGTGTAATACAATTTTTTATATAAATTTTTAAGTATAGAATACATATTCGACCATGAAGTATAATAGAAAATACATATTTTGGCGTGAAAAATGCAAATAGAATGAAGAATCGACCAAAAACATATCAAGATGCGTATAACGGTAATTAAATGTTTTTAACAACGACGCAAACAAAAAAATTATTTCATTTTATATTTCGTTAAATCGCTCAAAATAGAAACTTTTTAAGTATATAATAATCATTTCTATAATTTACCGTTATGCACAAATACAAATAATTTGTTTCTTTAAAACAAGTTGGACGATAGGGATAACTTTTATTGCTGCAAGATTGTAGATTATAAGAAAACTGAATAATTTATTCTTTTGAAGTTTTGTCCTATCTCTTACCATTATAAAGTTATACTGAGAAAACTAAGAAATGCTAAAACTTTGGGGATTGATTTCACCCCCTAAAAATGAAAATTAACACCGACGAAAGATAGATGAGTATTACTGGGTCCTACAGTACTTACTTGTGCATCGAGTTTCAGAATTTTTAAGTTCGATGACTTTCCTTATCGTTTATCTGAAGCTATTTCACATGACTATATTTCGAATTTAGAAAATTGATTTCCATGGTTACATTGGCAGAGTGACTATGGTGTCAAACTGTAAAACACGTACTAAATATTTTGGTCATAAGTTCGTGCCTTGCACAAGCGCAATTTTTTTCTCTTACATTTTTTCCAATCCTTAACTATACAATATGCAAATACGTAACAATAATTTAAAAACATGTGAAAGATATTTTAAAAATATGTTACTCTGAAGTATACACAGAAATAATTTAGGAGTATATTTTACACAATCGTTTCTGTAGCCACGAATACTTCTACTTATGGGTATTACTTCGCATTCCCTAGATCAAATAAATATATGGAATGATGCAATGTACTTTTATTTCAAGTCAACTCCATTTATTACTGATAAGTACTATTGAATTAAAGTTTATTTATTTATTAGGTGTCGAAGAATCTAAATAATTCTTTAATTAACAAGGTAAATGAATAGTAAAACTGCAGACGGAAACAATATTATCATGTAGTCAAAAATTGAAAAAAAAACTTAGAGAAAAAAATTTAGCTTGTGTGGGGCGAGAACATGCAACCAAACCCTTTCGTGTGGACTTCACAGTCGAACCATAAACCGCTGTCGTGCAATCATTGCGATGAATTGTCACGGCGGCAACGCGGTAACACCGCCGTTGATTCATGGCAACGCTGCTGCCATGAGACGATTTCCCCCCTTGCCCCGCTAACACGAAATAAACAGCGGTGTATTACTTTACGCATTCGTGAAGGAAAACAGTAGTGGCTCCGCCTCGTATTCGTCAGGCAGCCACATGCTTGTAGGTAATGGTCACCCTGTAACGAAATCTACCATGCCTACGTAATCTGTGACGTCACTTCTAGAAAATAATTTTTTGCAGGTTCATCAAACCGCGACCACCCGGACACCAGATGTGTCAGTCGCGGAAAAACCGACCATAAAGTTACCGTTAGGCGATGGTCGTACCGATCACCGAAAAATTCTAAGACCTCCCACTCCTACTCGACACTACCCCCGAAAACACACCCATCAACACACTCCTCAAAAACAACCAACCAATTAGAAAAACCATCAACCACCACTCTCACCATAGATTCACCAATCAGAAATCACCGAAACGCATAAAAACACAAACACACACCACAGAGGCAAATTGTGGTGAAACCACTCTAAGACACCACACAACAGCGACCAACACACCACGTGCCACCTACCTCTACACCAACGTGCATGTCTCCTTTTTTCCACAAATTTCAACGAGGTTGGAGTGATTATGTTCACAACAGCCAGCGTTCGAGAACATCGTCGTGAATCGCGTAACGGGCCTTACAACCCCGCGAAGTCAACCCGAAGAACTGCGGTGCATTGGACGCAACATACTTACTTAAAGTATACTGTTTAATCATATCGCTATTTATTTTATTTGATACGACTAAACTGGCCTCGAATTTGAGGGAAAGGAATTGAGGTTCAATAAACGAACGCTTTGTTTTCATTTTTGGCCGTCGATTCCTGGACGGCTGTTTATTTTTATCTCTCTGAACTACACTGTGGTTCTAATGGTGCGTTCGTGTGCCTGTAACAGAAAGAATCGATGGAAACACCCATGTCTTATGTTATTATCAGGTTATTGCTCTAGCGGTGCGTCTTTCCTCTCTTTCCTCTAATCACAAGATGCGTGACAGTTGGTGAGGGCACTAACTCGTGCTACAAGACGCAATAGAGGGGAGTGGACTGTATAATACGACGTTTCCCGCGTAACGCGAGAAACCGTCGTGTGCAAACGTACAGATTTAATTTTATGTCCTGTATCGAATGCAACAGTCGATTGCCTCGAACCGGTCTCTCGCTAATGGAGGTTGTAATGCTCCAAAAGGGAGGTGCCGTGTGGAGGAGAACCAGCGGTTACTAGAATATTAGTCCCGGGAGGTGGTTGAAACTCGGAGTCTCACCGCTTCGTCTCTCACACGACGTGCCCTATGACATCGTGAAAAGGTACTGGAATAACAGTAACCTTTTGGGTGCGCTATTACCGTCGATAGACCCACGGTACCGCTGCCCGAGAGATAGAAGATTGTGACCTGTCACTCACTGTCTGCCACACGCGCCTTAGGCGATCGTTGGATTTAATACAGGTGTCTGCAGGATCACCGCCACTGCACGTGAAAACGTATCGGACGTTTTAACGGTGAGTGCACCGACAACCTTGATACCTGCCACGGGGGCTGGTCTCCGATTGCTTCTAAATCGAGGAACAATCAACAAAAGAATTGGGGTAAGCCTACCGATCCTATTGCTATTCGCTCGAATTAGGTTAAAGAATTTATTTGTAGCGTGCCTATGAGGCGACGATCGTGCGACGGAAAGCCGTTTCGTCACGTATCGTCTATTTCTCAGCGCACGTCTTTTTGTTTTCTCAATAATAGCCTTTAAGAGAGGTTTCGAGAGCTAAGAGTTGAGCTTTACTCTCGAAATCTATCAGCTACTTGGGCTTCGGGAGCTGGTGAGATATTCTCTGGTAGCTACCACGAGGAACTTTCGAAAAAGCTGACTTCGGCAGCACAGAAGCAAGGGCTCTGGCTGTGACCGACTCTCTCGAGGAACTCTGGCTAACTGTTCAGGCTCACCGCCAGCTGTGATTACGCGAATGCAATAATGCTTATCTAGCCGGCTGACGGCGCTGTCTATTTTATCATTGTGTCTCTTTTCAACTGAGACACCTTTCCCTCTTTCTATACTCTCGCGTCCTACGCGGTTTCACTGATCTTTTTCGAATTTAAGGGGAAACCGTCGTTACGCGTTTACTGTTTGTCTCAACACAAACAGTTAGAAAAACTATAGTCAAAAATCGTTAATTTTTCCGTTGCTATTTGGCACGTGAAGGACTCGTTTAAACTCGAAATTCATCGTTTCACGCGTTCGCCAAAATAGCTCACGAATTTCGCGATCGTCGAAAGCCAACGAAAGCGCGACTTCTTCAAACATATACAATTTATAAGTTTTTCAAAGGCAGCTAATATGTGCAATACATGGACTATACACTTCACTCCCTGTAGCTTTCTTTTACTCTATAAAATATATCTATCCCAGCGATTTACTTCTCTTGCATATCCTACTTCTCTTATCTCCTCTATTAATACAATACTTTCACATTTTAATAGGTAAATGTAATCCGAACTATGTTGTATTTGGTCTCATTTTAACCAGAAAAGTTTGGCGAATATGTTAAAAGAAAATTTATTAAGAAAAAATTATAAACAAATTTTTTTAATCTTGCAATAACGTACCCATACATTGTATGGGGATTTAAACCGCTCGGCTCTGATCAAAGGCGAGCCGATGAATACATACATATTGAATTATACGCACACATATTATACAAACCTTACATGCTGAATACAAGCTCTCTTTGGAGCCTCGATACGAACCTGTTAAGTTGCATGAAAGGATTCACCCTAATAAATCGCCATGGTGCCTGGTTTAAAGAACAGCATACTACTTGTAAAGAAGAATACACGGTACATTGTTGCAGTCTAGGTCATTCACATCTGATATTAGATCACAGAGTCCGAAACGTAGCTGTGATCAATAGTAACCGTTAATCCAACATGAAAGATTAATGGTAAAAAAGATTGTTACATGAAGGCAAAAATTTCAATTCTCATACGTTTCATCTTCGCTTTACGAAAACGATATTAAGGGATTATTACATATTCATATAACTTGTAATAGTTTTACTGGTAAACAGTTTTGAAAGAACTCAAAAGTTTAACTCGAAAATTATTTGTTTGTTATAGTTACTCATTTATTAGAAGTCAAAATTTCGAAACCATGCGCGAGATACGATTTTTGGCTCTGATTCATTTGAGCTCAGCTTCGGTAGCATATTTTTATGCTATGTAAATGTTTATTTACAGCTCGTTCACACAATACGGTTTTTGACCAACTCGGTTATTTTACCGTATCTACATTAACCGAAAACGGTGTCCACACACTTCCATGTCTCCACAGAAAATTTAATTTTCATGCGTATATATACTTACTAAATTGGTTGCCATGGTGACTTGTTCTCAGTTTTATCTTTAGATAAATGTAATGACTATGTACTACTTTTAAATTACGTTTTTTAATGTACTTAGCTCGAACTTTACCATATACATAATGACTATGTTGTTTGGATACCTACATGAATTTGTTATTGCCGAGTATAATTGCACTTTATGGTATACATATACAGGTGCCATTCCGATACATGACAATAGTAACCATAATAAAATAACCGATTTACTGATTTTATCGTGTATACACATACAAAATATAAATAGTATTTCGAAAGGTGATAAAAATTTGATTCAGCAAATAATTGATTTGCATGAATGCAATAGTTTATACATTCTTCAGTAAATCGGTTAATTCGGTAAACTAACTAACGAAATGAAACCGCATCGAATGACCGAACTATTGTATCCATGTATACGGCGGCCGAGTATACACGGTAGTTTATCGCCACTCTGTACATTTAAATGCTACTGACTATCGCTTGATTTAATTGTCGTTTTCGCCGTTTCAATGGCTCTGTGGTCTTTTCTAGTGCTGAATCGATAACGTCGCAAGTGACACGGAAATGGTAATGGGGCTCAAGAGCCCCAAAACCGTGTGACAAACAAAAGCATTGGATGGGTCACAGACGAGGTACAGTATAGACCTATCATCCAATGCTCTTTTCTGTCACACGGTTCGGGGGTCTCGAGACCCCCTTACCATTTCCGTGTCACGTGCGATGTTACCGATTCAACACCAGAAAAGACCACAGAGCCATTGAAACGGTGAAAAGGACAATTAAATCGAGCGATAGTCAGTAGCCTTTTAAATATACAGAGTGGCGATAAACTATCGTGTATACTCGGCCGTCGTATACATGGACCCCAATAGTTCGGTCATACGATGCGGTTTCATTTCGTCAGTTAGATTACCGAATTAACCGATTCACTGAAGTATGTACAAACTATTGCCGTCATGCAAATCATTTATTTGCTGAATCTAATTTTTATCACCTTTCGAAATACTATTTATATTTTGTATGTGTGTACGATAAGCGTATTAAATCGGTTATTTTTTATGGTTACTTTTATCACGTATCGGAATGGCACCTGTATCATGTATACCATAAAGTGCAATTATATTCGGCAATAGCAAAATCATGTAGGTATCCAAATAACATATTCATGATGAATATGGTAAAGTCTAGCTAGTCACATTAAAGAACGTAATTTAAAAGTAATACGTAGACGTTGCATTTATCTAAAGATAAAACTGAGAACGAATCAGCAACCAATTTATGAAGTATATATATGCATGAAAATTAAATTTTCTGTGGAGATGGAGAAATGTGTCGACACTGTTTTCGGGTAATCTTGATTTGGTAAAATAACCGAGTTGGTCAAAAACCGTATTGTGTGAACGAGCTGCAAATAAACATTTACATAGCCCAAATATAAGCTACCGAAGCTCAACTCAAATGAATCAGAGCCAAAAATCGTATCCCGAAGAATGGTTTCGAAATTTTTACTTCTAATAAATGAGTAACTATTACAAACAAATAATTTTCGAGTTAAACTTTTGAGTTCTTTCAAAACTGTTTACCAGTAAAACTAGTACAAGTTATATGTATATGAAATAATCCCGTAATATCGTTTTCGTAAAGCGAAGATGAAACGTATGGGAATTGAAATTTATGTTTTTCTGTAACAATCTTTTTTACCATTAATCTTTCATGATAGATTAACGGTTACTATTGATCACAGCTACGTTTCGGACTCTGTGATCTAATATCAAATGTGAATGACCTAGACTGCAACAATGTACCGTCGATTCTTCTTCACAAGTAGTATGCTGTGCTTTAAACCAAGCACTATGGGGATTTTTTAGAGTGTCTGCTTTTATGCAACTTAACAGGTTCGTATCGGTATTCCAAAGAGAGCTTCTTTTCAGCATGGAAATTTTGTTTAATATGTGTGTGTATAGTTCAATATGTATATATGCATATACTGTACAGTTATTACAATATTTTCTCGCCAAGAACTCGAGCGAACCCATGGATAAATGCGTAGATTTCAGTCCAATCCCCTATTATGTGCGGGGGGGGGGGGGGGGCGGGCTCCATGTCCGTCGCTATATCAAAGGCGAAACATACGCTGTCACAACACCGCAAACAAAAATCATCAGTCCGACCAGTCGTTGTAGGACTAATGCCAGCGTTGCCTTTCTCGTATTCTAGCCTACAGCAGAGGAGGCCGTGAGGACTGCCTCGCTTGGAACCACAATTCGCGATCAGTGAAGCGAGTTCGGCTCGCCTTTGATCAGAGCCGAGCGGTTTAAAACCCCATACAATGTATGAACACGTTAATGTAGACTAAAAAACTTTTTTTATTATTTCTTTCTTAATAAATTTTCTTTCAACATATTCGCCAAACTTTTCTCGTTAAAATGAGACTAAAGACGACATAGTTCGGATTATATTTACCTACGAAAATTTGAAAATATTGTATTAATACAGGAGTTAAGAGAAGTAGGAAATGGAAGAGAAGTAAATCGCTGGAATAGATGTATTGTATAGAGCAAAAGAAAGCTACAGGAAGTGAAGTGCGTAGTCTATGTATTGCACATATCAGCTGCCTTTAAAAAAATTATAAATTGTATACTTTACGTAAGTATATCATATTCAATGCCATAATGTTATTAAAATATGTATTTTGCTAGAAACAATCCATTTCTGCAGTTTGTTAGAAACTATAATACAGCGTACTTATTCCATAAATGTTAAGTAAAAGTGGTACAAATTATATGGTGTTTGGTTTCATTTTAATACAAAAATTGCAATAATATGATAAATAAATTACTTTAAAGAAAGATAAAAAAATGCAAAACTTTTAAGTTTGCATTGCATTAGCACAGCGAGCATTTAAACTTCTTCGAATGCTCGGCTTCTCATTCTCACTTTGTCTTTCGCTCGTTGTTCTTTCCGACGGCAGACATCAGACGAGGTTTGAGTTTCGTGTCTTCAGCGGACTTAGGCCCAGCTGCAGTCTTGGCGAGATAACATTGTATGTGTATGTATCGGGCACCCACTTCACTCATGGATCATGTATAATCACTAAGTTGCGAACCAGAAGTTGAACGACACAACATACAATGTACAGTTGTCCCTCGAAATACGCGGGGGTTCGGAACATTTATGTATCGCGTTAATGAAGGCTCGCGTAATTTTGAGACTTCCCTTCTCACTCCTACTACAAATTTATATTACATATGTACATACATAGTTATAACCTGGGTAAAAGTTTAGTTATTTGAACAAAGAGGAGGGGGTGGGGATGATATTAATCGAAAGATATGCGTGAACAATTACAAGGTAATTATTTAGAAAAGCCCCCTTTTCTAAACCGATTTCGATGATTTTCGAGTATGTTATAAAAATCAACATTTTGAGCAACTTTTTCCCATACATATAACCGCCGCTCGGCCTTCGTTTCCGAAATTTGTCTCAAAGGAGATTGGTACTACTACATCAAATTTTGTCTATAAGTACGCGTCCGTGGGAGCGGATGCGTAAGCGTTTGATTGGCAACTGTCTGTCGTTTCTATACATAACAGCATAGCGGCCAGCGACGAATATTATACAATGTACAACATTTTTTCGAAATAATAACTGAAATGTTTACAACTTCGTATAATATCAATAAAGATCATTAAAACAAAAATGAATGTGTGGCCGGCCGCCTCACGGCGGCCAGAATGAATTCTTCGTCCCGAACCTAAACTTCATTAAATTAGTTACTAGATAGAAGAGTTCGATTTGAGTAAGGTTCGGGCTGGATTATTATTCCAGCCGCCGTGAGACGGTCGGCTACCCGAATCGAGTTCGGAAGCACTCCTATTCTACGCGTCCGTTGCGAGCTGCCTCGATGCGTTTAAAGAAACACTGGACAATCACCGACCAAATGTTTACGGATACGCTGCCACGGACGCGTACTTATAGAAAGAATTCAATGCAGTTGTACCGATCATTCCACGAAAAAAATTTCGGAAACTAAGCCCGAGCGACGGTTATATGTATAGGAAAAAGTTGTTTAAAATGTTGATTTCTACAACATATTAAAAAATCATCGAAATCGGTGAGACCCCTCTTTTCTAAATAAATACCAATTACAATGGTAGTAACAGGGTTGTTGCATAGGTTCCAAGATATTAACAAAAACATATTGGTACAACTACATTGCATGCTGTTTCAATATATATATATATGTATGCATAGGTACACAATGCGTACACAGACATCCGACGCGTTAGCCGCTTCGCTCGCCGGCGGATTTGGTTTGCTTATTTTTCATCTCGTCGTCAAGCGGCACTCCGTTTCTGGAACAATGCGACTGCATTATTTGTGGTGTTGTCATTGCTATTGTACGTATAGGTAGAATACAATGCAATTGTACTAATATATTTTTGCTAATATTTCTAAACTTCTAAGTTAGAACCACTACTACTTCGTCATACATAAGATTCCGATTAATATGATATATCGCCTACCTCACTGTGGAGCCGCATACCGTTGTTTAGAAATGTTAAATATGTGTTGCATTTTATATATTTACGAACATATGTATGTTACGAAAATAATAATGTTATTCAAAAATTCCCAGAACTCGAGGATCTATCCTTTAATGCCGATCATAGGCACAAATCGGGAAAAATTTCTCAAAATGTTGAATTTTACGACATATTTCCATTTCATCAAAATCTAATAGGCAATCCTAACATAAACATATACCCAGGTGTAGCCTAAATAGAATTTCCTTCATCTTTTAAATATTATGAAATGTACTGCGCTTTGAATATTTTATATATTTTTGCATGTTACACGTATTCTTCATTCTTTCAAACATTTAAAGTTCCTATAAACGCATAAAAATATGTAGTGAATTTATTATATATTGTGTACATATGTTATTCATATTTCACGAAAGTATATTGTAATTTTTGTGGCTCTTCCCAGTCGCGGTGACTACAAAGATCACAAAAAACCGCGTTTTTCAAAACTGCGTAAGTACTTCGAGGATTAATTACATTTCTACTTACTTTTTCCTAGATGTGGAAGAACAAGCCTTGCATTGAAACATAACTTAGATAATATATTCTGGTAGATGAGTCTTAAACAAATTTTCAAGTGATATTTTTAGCATAATAAATAAGAGTTATAAGAAATACATTTGAAACTCTTTATATTTTAATTTCATGGTTTTATATTTTTTATTACAAACTTCTAGAAATTTATCAGAAGTATGAGCTTTCCTCTGCAATAATGGTTCCGAGCATATAATTATAACATTACAGTAACGTAATTAATTTTGTAAGTTGATAGCTACATTATAAAAATACACTCCAGCCGTGCAAAGAAATTAAAATTAATTAAGTGAGCTCGGATTTTTGCTTATCTTTTACTAGAAAAATTTTATCTATGCATTGATAACATTACCGTGAAGTATTATAAAATGTAAGAAGATAAATCATAGTTATATTTGTTTTATACGCACAGAGTGTGCATATAATCCGCACAATTTCTTTTTGTTCGCATCTACTTGGAAAAAATCACTGTTATTACATTGTGTACTCTTTAAAAACTATTCGACATTTGTCTGAAACAATTTTTGGTATGATTCGTGGTTTACATAATTTTTAAATAGATTTATTTAAATGGGACACCGTGTATAGTGGTCAAACAGATTTCTTCGTGACGCAGATAGAGAACGATGTACTTGAGTCTGTTGACTTTATCGTCGTCAGCGACATTTCCACAGGTATTTCTTACACTCGCCGCATTAAAACGCAGAGGGCGTATGAAACACTCGAATTTTTTTCGAGGTCGGTATTTCAGAGCTGGTGACACGGAGTCCCATAAGATGATAGGTCTATCCTGTACCTCGTCTGTGGATGAGTGGTCTATCCTGTTCTTAGTCAATGGCTGAACAACTATAACGACCGACGATAAAACAGTATACAGTTAGAAAGTAAAACTTTTGGTAGTGTGCGTGATAGTACACACAACTAGTGAGAATTCAGTCCAGTTTCAACGACGCGTCCCGCTTAGGAGTTGGTTTGTCGTGTGTTGCTCTCTAAAAGGGCAATGATACGATGAATACTATCAGGTGTTTTGTGTTCGTGTTTGCAATTGCAAGTAATTCATTCACTGCTGCATGTAAGTACAATTTTTTACTGATTGCATGAAAATTTGTATCTATAGAGAAAACAATTTTCCCAAGATGATTCAATGCAGCCAAGCCCACTTTACACAACATGGCGTAGAAGAGTTAATGCATAAGATTTACTGTATAACGAATAAATTCTAATTTCTAATTGAACCAACTTATATACCAACATGTACTTTCCATGTCTAAACTCGTACATTTAATTCATACGATTACACAATTATTGTTGCGTAATGTACGTACATATGTACATATATTATTAAATAAGTATGGCACTTTATTAATACTGATTATGTAAAATGCAGTGCATTAATCACATTATTAAATCGATTTCTTAGATATAATGAAAATGTCAAACTGAATTTTGTCACTATTGAAAAATTATTTTATTAATATCTGATACTTTGTTATATGTTCATTCATTTGGATGTAATTTTTAATTAGATGATGAATGTAATGAACCACTTCTGGACAGAGCTCACTTAACAGCTACCACATCATTGCCTAACAGAGGTCCAAAGAATGCTAGGCTTAATGGTAAAGTATCTTTATCCTTTTTTTCTTTTATTTTACAATTGCACTTTTCCATAGGTATTCAGTTTCTTTGTTACCTTGTTGTATAAGTATAGAAATATCTGATGATATGTAGTTTGTTGCTTGCCTATTGTCTATACATTATATTTTAAAGAAGTATGCGATCTGTACCTATTACTAAGATTGCTTTTCTTGATCTTTATTTATAATTAAGTTTAACAATTGTACAGGTAGTGTATTATCCGAATATTGTGTATTTGTTTTTAAGTTAAGACACAGAATTAAGATAATTTGAAGAACTTATGGTAGAGATGTGTTGTGATCTCATCCACACCCACATATGTTAGCTAATTGAAAGAAGTTCAGGTCTGAATTAGGTGAACTCACTGACTCATTGCACAGTTATTCTGTACATCTGATTTCTCTTTCAGTAATAATTTCTTTGAGAAATGATGAATTAATTAATTATATCAATATTCAAAAAATAGATATTATTCATTAAAAAAGTAATGGAATGTCTTGTCTATTTGCTTCAGGTGGATGCTAAAGAGTAGCCTGGTTTGTTTAAAAAAAAAAAAAAAACAAGATCCTTTAAAAAGTAACGCTTTAACAGAAAGGAGCAAATCACAGTTTGCGGGACATTTGTGTATTAAGAGAGCAAAGTTAGAGTTAACATTAGAAAACATGTTTCAAAGTATTCGGTGGGCATTCAATTGGAAGGAATGGAATCCCAGTGAAAAGGACTTTGCTTATGCTGTTTCTTGCATACAGTTAGAAGAAAAAGAAAGAATAGGCAGATTTGTATTTCGTAAAGATGTTAGAGCCTCTCTTGTAGGTAGATTAATGATGAGAAAGTTTGTTAGCGAATATGGGCATATGCCATACAGTAGTATAATATTCGCAAGGGATACAAACAATAAACCTATTTTAAAAAATGCTTCCTCAAACTTAAGTTTCAATGTATCTCATCAGGGTGATTATTCAGTTTTAGCAGGTGAACTAAGGAATGTAAAATTAGGAGTAGATGTAATGAAACTTGAATATACCGGCGGTAAAGAATTGTCCGAATTTTTCCGCATAATGAATCGAAATTTTTCTTCTTCTGAATGGAGAGAAATAAAAAGTTCTTTGGACGAATCTAAACAGATTAGTATGTTTTGTAGACATTGGGCTTTGAAAGAAAGCTACGTGAAGGGCTTGGGCGTGGGCATTACCATTAATCTAGGAGATCTTTCCTTTAAAACTAATTCAGAACTTTCGGACAGTTCGGTTGCAACCGATACAGTTTTATACATAAATAATGAAAAGCAAGAGTGGTTGTTTGAGGAAACATTATTGAATTCGCAGCACTGCGTTGCTGTAGCATTGCAAGAAAATGGGAAAGCACCCAAATCTGAAAGTATTACATTCGAAACTATAAACAGTGATAAACTCCTAGCAAACGTCGTTCCGTTGTTTCCACAAGATCCTAAATTTATAGAGGAATACTTTAAAAGAACGGAGCATCCGTAACTTTAGATTTGGTATGTTGATTTTTTTTTATAAATATTGCATTTGTATATGTATAATAAAGATGTACAGATATAACGTTTCAATTTAGTCAGCGAGTACAATAAAAACAATTAGAAATATATGTGCAAATTTTATTTTACCTTTTTACAGAATATTTAATTAAACAGAATCATAATTAGTAATTTCGTATCTATTATTTATATTGTTAAGCATTTATATAAATACGTAAGATTACTTATATTTAAAATGAAAGTGTAACTAAATGTTAAATTAAAATTAAGAGTCATAAAAAATACACGAACCTGTTATACTTTTACACATTTCGGTTCTTTTGCTTGGAGAAGGGAGTTTTCCAGAAATAACATATAACATCTGAGCTTCTCTTTATATACATGTATTTCTCTTAAAAAATAATATTTCTGACTATTTGGTAAACTTTCGAAAGTACAACTAAAATATTATAAAATTCATTACAAAAATTTATTTTTTCAGCTATGATTAAATGTAATCTATTATTATCTTAATTATATTGAAATCATCTTTAAGTTCGTTACGAAATAATTACAGTAGTATTTAATTCTCTGATGGCCTTATCTTGTTAAATACAACTGCTTCCTTAAGTTCATTTTGAGTTGCATGCATGCGTATATGTTGTGGCATAGGCGGAAACGCATGGACGGCTAGCAGCTCAGACTTTGGTCAGTACCTCATAATCGACCTGGGTCAAATAATGAACATCACAGCTGTGGCGACCCAGGGGCGAGCAGTACAAAATGAGTATGTTATGGAATATGGTATCAGTTACGGTACAAATGGCCTGGACTACAGTGATTACAAAGAAGAAGATGGTAATGTTAAGGTAAACTGATCCTATACAACTTTTGTATCAGTGTCTGTGCTAACATAGCCGTAATCCATGAGAGGATTTGTCGAGAAGGTATATTGCATTTAGTAACTAATATAAACTAATAACTACCAAAAGCCTGTTGCACCATGATAATGCAAAAGTTACGGCTGAGGGTTTAAAAGTCGTCGCTACTTTAGTTAAGTATTTCCGGCATGAATATATGAATGAGTTTTCCTAACGTTTTAGCAAAAGAGTGGTAGGTAGGTTATAGTTCGCATGTCTGACGCAAACGTACACTTCTAGAATGCTTCTTTATACGTAGAAATAAGTACACACCAGCTAAATCTTCTTAACGCATTTATATGCATTTTATAATTTCTGAAATATGTATACATCAAAAAAGAAAAGTACAGTAATGATGGTATTTATGTAATGTAATTTGTGTAAATATTTATTAATGTTTCTTTCTATTAAATATAAATCATTGAAATAAATTATATTATTCAACTAAATACTGTCATAACTTGCAATTGTTAAAATAAAAATGAATGGTAATCGTTGTTTTACCATTTTTCATTGACTCATAACACTTTTTTCCTTCTACTTATCTGCTTTGCTTCTATTCCTTTTCTTTTACACATGGACATGGGGCTGGGCTTTGCAGGAGGTTCTACATGGTCACCAGAGCTTAGCAGTTATGATCAACATCTTACTGTGGAACTGGGGGACAGATATCAGATACGCAGCATTGCCACCCGAGGTCGTGCTCATACTAACGAGTATGTTACAGAGTATATTGTCCAATACTCTGATGATGGGCAAGCCTGGGCCAGTTATGAGAACCAGGATGGTGTATATGAGGTATTAACAGAGATACTGATTATAATGAAACGTAGAACTCTTTTGTTCAAATATCATTCCATTTGATCCTCTTCTCTTGAACAAAATACTTATGCAAACAGATTATAGATATGCGAAATATGTATATAGAACAATATTGCTATCTTTTTAAATAATACAATAAATTATTTATTTATGAAATTGTACAATTTTAATGGAAAATGTATAAAGTGCTCTATTTTAATTGGTGTAGGTACAATACAAACTGTAAGTCTACTCTGTTATTTTAATCATTTTCTTATTTCTATGTAATAATAATGAAGATTTTTTATATACTCTCAAATCTTTTAAACAGTGTATATCAAGAATTGCTATAATAATAATTTTCTTTCTTCAGTTGATATGGTACATTTGATAGAATGTTAAACATTTGCTTTTATGCTTTTGCACTTACAATTAACAATGCTATACTAACATATCTGTACAAAAAAGCATGCCAAATATCTATCAGTTTATGTTTAATTTATTTCTATGCATTACAATTTTAGGCACCGATGTTATACTTACAGCATACATGTTTAACTAACCAACTATGTAAATACACCCGTCCCTCAATTTACGCGGCAAATTTACCTTAATTTACGCGGAATTGATTTACGCGGTCAGATATGTACATATGTACATATTTTCCTATAAGTTTTAAAATTGATAGTTTTATACACTCAGTATTGTGAGATCGATTGATGAAAAAAATTTATATTCACAATGAAAATAAAGACGAACTTCCAAATATTTCAAGCGATGAAGATGATGAGTTTATGCCAATTAAAAAGAAAAGGCTTATTGTTTTGAATTATAGTAGCCATAGTGACATCGAATAAAACTTACATATTTCTCTTTTATGAAATGTCTTAATTATTTTTTTGTTAAGTTATGTGAAATAAATATGTACACATGTATTTCTAAAACTTTTACTAGCCTTTACTATCAATATTTTTCCTTTTATACTGACAGACTCAGTTTACGCGATTTTTATTCGCGTAAATCAAATCCACGTGGAACGGATATTCGCGTAAATTGAGGAACGGGTGTATTAATACCATACAAAAACATCAAAATGGCTTTGTATAAAAAATATACGATTTTAAAACAATTACAATAAATTGAGCAGAGAACGTTCAAATTAGTAAGCAAAGAACATTCATCCTTTTTCTTATTTGTTATAGATGTTTAAGGGTAACATAGATGGTGATACTATAAAACTTAATAAGTTTGAAGTACCAATTATTGCACAGTGGATCAGAATCAATCCAACACGATGGCGGGACAGAATATCGTTAAGATTAGAATTATATGGATGTAACTATGGTAAGAAACAATATAGGTATTACTGAAAAAAGTTGTAATGGAAAAGCAAGGAAGCATTTACAAATTCTATTTCTAAACACTTTTCAATTAATTAATTTCTTCTTTGCAGTTTCCGACGTCCTTTCCTTCAATGGTTCATCTCTTTTGCGGTACGATTTATTAAGAGAACCAATTGAAACTGACAGGCATTTTATACGTTTTCGGTTTAAAACAAACAATGCTGATGGTATTTTAATGTACTCCCGCGGGACACAAGGAGATTATATAGCTTTGCAATTAAAAGACAATAGAATGATATTAAATATAGACCTCGGATCCGGTATTATGACGAGTTTGTCTATCGGAAGCCTTTTGGATGACAATATGTGGCATGATGTTCATATATCGCGAAACAGAAAGAATATTTCATTCTCTGTAGATAGGGTATTAATTATAGAAAGAATAAAGGGAGACTTTCATAGACTGGATTTAAATAGAGCGGTAAGTATAAGTAAACAATATACAATACTTTTTATTATGCCTTCAAATATATAATATTAATTAACATAAATATGTTTATTAGCTTTATATAGGTGGTGTGCCTAATAAACAAGACGGACTAGTAGTAAATCAGAATTTTACAGGATGTATAGAAAACTTCTATTTAAATGCAACGAGTATTATTCACGATTTAAAAGAAACAGAAATTACCGGCGAAAACTTAAGATATTACAAAGTGAATACTCTTTATAGTTGTCCAGAACCACCCATAGTTCCTGTAACATTTTTGACCCAAGGCTCGTATGCCAGACTTAAGGGATACGAAGGAATTTCTTCCATGAATGTTTCTCTTACCTTTAGAACATACGAAGATAAAGGAATTATTTTGTATCATCAATTTACCTCTCCGGGTTATGTAAAGGTTTGTATACTTATTTCTGAAATACAAACATTTTTTTACCAGTTTTTTTGTTTTTATAACATTAGTAATCTCCTATGTTGCACATACTTACAGCTATTTTTGGAAGATGGTAAATTAAAAGTTGATATTCACACCAAAGGAAGCCCTGCAGTAATTCTCGACAACTTTGATGAAAAGTTTAATGGCGGTAAATGGCATCAGGTTATTCTAACAATCTCAAATAACAGCCTTATTCTAAATGTCGATGGAATACCCATGAGGACCAAGCGTATGTTAGAAATGGTTACGGGACCTGTTTACATGGTGGGTGGCATGACAGGGATAGAGAGCAACCGTGGTTTCGTTGGTTGCATGCGAATGATCAGCATTGATGGTAATTACAACTTACCAACCGACTGGAAGGAAGAGGAATACTGTTGCAAGAATGAAATCGTTTTCGACGCGTGTCAAATGATGGATCGTTGCAATCCGAATCCGTGCAAACACTCTGGCATGTGTCGTCAAAATTCTGATGAATTCTTCTGTGATTGTGCCAACACAGGATATACAGGAGCGGTCTGTCATACTTCTTTGAATCCTCTCTCCTGTGAAGCTTATAAAAATATAAATTCAGTTAGTCAACGAGCAGACGTAAAGATAGATGTCGATGGAAGCGGTCCTTTGAAGCCATTTCCGGTAGTTTGCGAATTCTTTACAGACGGACGTGTAAGAACAATTTTACGACACAATAATGAGCGTATGACACCTGTGGATGGGTTTCAAGAACCAGGCAGCTTTGTTCAGGATATTATTTATGACGCGGATATGGATCAAATCGAAGCTCTTCTTAATCGTTCTACGAATTGTAGGCAAAGAATTAGTTACAAGTGTAAACACTCTAAATTGTTTAACTCACCGGGTAATTATTTATTAATAACAATTTGAATACATACTATTATCATAAATAATATTTTTTGATTTATTAATACTTTTATGATTTCAGTACCGCAGGGAGATTATTTCAGACCAAATTCTTGGTGGGTTAGCAGAAATAATCAAAAAATGGATTATTGGGGTGGAGCGTTACCGGGTTCGCGAAAATGCGAATGTGGTATACTTGGAAATTGTGAAGATCCTACCAAATGGTGTCACTGTGATGCTGATTCAGATGAGCTCTTAGAAGACAGCGGCGATATCACCGAGAAAGAATATCTTCCTGTCAAACAATTACGATTTGGCGACACGGGTACACCCGCCGTTGACAACAAGGAGGGCCATTACACTCTTGGATCCCTTATTTGTGAAGGAGATGGTAAGTTGAAAGTGTTTTCTGGGCTTTATGCATGTGAATGAGGAAATTTAATTTATTTTAAATTGTTTGGAAGGTTCTAATTTACCTTGGCTAACCACCAAGGTAAGGTCAGGTAAGATACAATGCTATATAAAGTAGTTATAAAATTTGCAAACATGTAAATATGTATTTTATTTGAGTAAGCACATTAGCTATTGTAACATAATAGCAACTAGTGTTTTTAACCACTGATTCCCATTCACACTCATACTAATCCTCAGAAAGTAGTTAGTCATATTTGTACGGGGTGCAAGAAAAAGTCAATTTTACGATTATGCTTGATTGATTCTACACCTTTGGGTTAGTTAGGAATTAGTGTAACGAAGGTGCCTTGATTAGTTTTCCAATGTCAAAAAATGAATTTCTTTTTTCCTTGTATTGCATCGCATTTTACTTATCACGAGGAACAAGTTTGCTGTAGGAATCATAAGTCAAAGATGACCCCTTCTCTTGAAAAATGATGATAAAGTTTCATTATATATTCTTACATTGAGTTCTATTAAATTGAAGGCGTAGAATCAATCTAACGTAATCGCGACATTTCCTTTTTTTCAACCTATATCTGAATTAAAATATTCCATCCTGCTTCATAAGATAATAAGAAGTCTCCTTTTATTGTAGATTTGTTCAAGAACGTAGTAACATTCCGCATCGTTGATGCTACCATAAATCTACCAACCTTTGATATCGGTCATAGTGGTGATATCTATTTCGAATTCAAAACGACCATAGAAAACGCTGTCATAATTCACAGCAAGGGGCCTACAGACTACATAAAAATCTCCATAAATAGTGGAAATCAGATTCAGTTCCAGTATTTAGCAGGCGGCGGTCCACTTACCGTCAGTGTGCAAACTTCATACAGATTAGCTGATAATCAATGGCATTCGGTGTCGGTTGAAAGAAATCGTAAAGAAGCTAGAATTGTAGTTGATGGAGCTTTGAAGAACGAAGTAGGGGAACCTCCAGGACCAGTACGAGCTCTTCATCTCACATCAGATCTTGTGATTGGTGCTACAGCAGACTATAGAGATGGTTACGTAGGATGCATTAGAGCACTCCTTCTGAATGGTCAGTTGCAAGATCTGAGAAGTTATACACGTCAAGGTTTATACGGAGTTTCTGAAGGCTGCATGGGTAAATGTGAGAGTAACCCATGCCTTAATAATGGCACATGTCATGAAAGATACGATGGATATTCTTGTGACTGTCGTTGGACTGCGTTTAAGGGTCCTATTTGTGCAGATGGTAAATTTATAATATATCCATAAATAACATTCTTAAATTCTTTTAAATTACTATCGAATGGCAAGCTATTAAATAATTCTATTATATTACAGAAATTGGGGTAAATATGCGTCCAAGTTCAATGATAAAGTACGACTTCATGGGTAGCTGGCGTTCAACAATTTCTGAGAAGATTAGAGTCGGTTTTACAACGACGAACCCTAAAGGATTTCTACTTGGACTGTTCTCAAACATCTCTGGAGAATATATGACCATTATGGTATCGAACAGCGGTCATCTACGTGCCGTTTTCGATTTCGGTTTTGAACGGCAAGAAGTCATTTTTCCAAACAAGCATTTTGGTTTAGGACAATATCACGATGTGCGAGTAGGAAGAAAAAATTCTGGCGCAACTCTCGTACTACAAGTTGATAATTATGAACCTAGAGAATTCCATTTCAACATCAAAACTTCTGCTGATGCGCAGTTTAACAATATTCAATATATGTACATTGGAAAAAACGAATCCATGACAGAAGGCTTTGCTGGTTGCATATCTAGAGTAGAATTTGATGACATTTATCCTCTAAAACTGCTATTCCAAGAAGACGGGCCTGGAAACGTTCGTTCGTTTGGTACTCCTCTCACAGAAGATTTCTGTGGTGTAGAACCGATCACACATCCACCTAATATTGTAGAAACCCGTCCACCACCGCAAGTAGATGAAGAAAAAGTTCGGGCTGCTTACAATGAAACCGACACCGCGATTTTAGGAAGCGTGTTAGCTGTCATTATTATAGCATTAGTGATAATGGCTGTACTTATAGGAAGATACATGTCGAGACATAAAGGGGAATATTTAACACAGGAAGATAAGGGTGCTGAAATAGCGTTGGACCCAGACTCGGCAGTAGTTCACTCTGCCACTGGACATCAAGTTCAAAAGAAAAAAGAATGGTTTATTTAAGTACGAAATTAAGTACATTACACTATATTAATGCTAGAATATGTATAGATGAAACTATGCTTATAAGTGCACTTTGAAGTGTCATAACTTTGAAAAGTTTTATAGGAACGATAAGAAAGAGGCTCCACTCTACTGTTTCGATTTAATGACAACTGTATAAAATGGTTATGGAGACTGGTAAACTTAACTAATTAACGTAAACAAATTTAAAGAATCTCTTGTAATAATGAAAATACCAGATTGGTACAAAGATCACTGAAGTTTTCCTTAAAAGATAAAGCACTGAGTATTAATAATTCTTATTTTATTCATTTTCTTTATAGAACAATATGTAATTATTATTACAAAAAATAATATACAACTGTGAAATGAAATATTACATTTAAAAGAGTTCAAATACGCAAAGCATTTCGTTTGCATTAGTGTTTGACTTTTTAAAGTAAAAATTCTCATTATATATATATTAATTGTATCATTGAGAATTACTTTGAAATTTCTTTTAAATATACTTATTGTTAATGAGTCGTATTGCTAGTTATAAGAGAAAGCAAAGAAATCGTTCTAATTACAGACTGTTATTATTTTAGATTATGAGGTGCATAAATATTTATTATGTACTTTTATAATTTAGATTCGACATCACGGCAGAATAGCACTTTGCTAGATACTTGTTTATGTTTAATCTCTTAGAAATGAGAACAGTTACTTATTTTTTTCTCACTGTATCAGAATCTCTACTTATTAATATTAATCGTAAAGTTACTAACAGTTAGTTGATTTGGAGACACATTCTCTATTGGCTATGCTAACTTTTTTTTTACTCGCCATAAAAAATTATTTGTACATATATAAAAAACCCTTCTGATCTTCAAGAACATTCTGTTACATGTAAAATACTTTGTATCCTTTTTCTTCCACACGAAAAATGTGTTCTCAGTATTATTTGTAATGCTTACCGTCCAAAGTGAGTTTAATTTTTTTGTATTTATTTTATTTACATTTGTTTATTATGTATTACAGAGTTATTTTATTTCTTCCTTGAACTGTAATAATCCGAATTCTATACTGTAACGTAACATTAATCTAGTACCAATTAATAATATTCGTATACTATACATATAACAATGAGAGTGTACTATACATATATCATTTTTATACAAAGAAAATGTTTTACTATGTAATACGCCAGTGTATATTTTATATACTGTATTTGGCAGAACGCATGTGCTGCTCAATAAAAATAATTCGTGATTATGGTTTTGTAACAATGAGTCCTTAAAATATAACTACTTAATTGAAGGACATAGCTTGTAACAATAAAGGTTGCCATAAATACTTCAACAAATTGATTTTACATTTTTGTATAAATATAATGATAAAGAATTCAACGTTTGTAAAAATATTTAATTTTATTTCCACGTAAAATAAAAAAAATCTTAACTTTGTTAGCGAAAACACATTATTTAAAATGTAGTAATTAACAAAAATATATTGTACATAGTAATAGACACTTTTTTTAATTCGAATTATAGAAGTCTATGTAAGTAAGAAGAAACTGATGGAAACATGCAAAAATTATGAGAAATATAATCAAAGAAATGTAAAACAATAGAAAAATTTCAACGAACGAATTCCACATATAAATAAATAATTAAAATAACGCGTTCATGTCATCAAATTTGTAATTCAAATTTCTTACACTTCAAATACAATTCTTTCTTGTGCATTTATTGACGTATCAGGTTTTTCATAGATTCATAAGTATTTAACTATTTGATTTGTTTAATACAAAAGTGTATGATGTATGAATTATGGATATTTCTTTTTTGCTATACAATATGTTACATACATATTTTAAAGTACAATTACATATTATCGTACATATATTTGAACGTGTATCCTAAATCTTTTTATAAAATAAAAATTTCTTTTGACATTCTATCATATATACATATATGAGTATATTTTATCATTAAAAAGTCTTTTACCTGATCGGAAAACTGATACAAAATCTATTCAGTGCCAGATGTAGTACTACTGCTCATATTTGCTTCACTCATTACTTTGTTTGTTGTTGGATCGATTACACATTCATTATCTATTGAAAATAATAAACTTCCGATAAGTTATGATAATAGAAATTGAACATCGTAAGCATAAACTTTGATTGTTTATTTACCTGACTCATTATCGCTGATCACTTGAGAAGAAAGTCTACAACCCCTGGCTAAATAATTCTTTAATCTACCAACACTAGCTAAAATTAGTCCTAAGAATGGAGGTGAAGGCTTCAATGGTCTAGACAAATATTCTGGATGGAACTGTGTAGCGACATAATAACTGTGTCCTTGCAATTCTGCTATTTCCATACGTAGGTTTTCTTCATCATGGCCTTAAAACATATTGAAAATATTTTAAACAACCACCTTTCTCAATTAGTGAACTTATCTATCCTCCTCGTTGTCTGTAATCTTTTTTGCAATTGCAGATTAGAAAGTAAATTCAATGAACTTACCTACAAATTTTAATCCAGCTGCTTCTAAAATAGTGATATACTTTGGATTAATTTCATACCGATGCCTGTGCCTTTCTTCTATGTAGTTCTTATTACCATACAATTGCTCTACATATAAAGTAAAACAATTAGTATAAAAAAGAAACTGTATGAAATGAAATCGAAGTTTTCATACGATTTCTTACTAACTTATTACAGAATTGTCTTCTGTAAATCGTGTTTGCCTTTTTCCAAGCCTCATGGTTCCACCCATTTGTCCTGGATTATACTCGGGCATGTCTATAACGATGGGATTATCGGTTTCCGGATCAATTTCCACGCTGTTAGCAGTCTCAATGCTTAAAACGTTCCTTGCGAATTCAATTACCGCTACTTGTAATCCCAAGCAAATACCGAGAAACGGTTTGTCATTTGTTCTACACCATTTGCAAGCCTCCATCTTCCCCAGCATACCTCTTTTACCAAATCCACCAGGTACTATGACACCACTAAAGATTAACATAATAAACTTTCAAGTAATATTAAAGTTTCTATATAAACTTATCAATAATAGAAAGAAAAATAACTTACTTGCTTTTACAAAGTTGCTGCCAAGCTTCATGGTACGAAACAGGATCTACTGCTTTTGTACTTTGTTCTAAATTATTAGCTTCTATGTACTAAAATCATATGCATATTATAATAACGATTATTATAATAATTTACCGTACAATATATACTTAATACTTTACTGTTAAAATAAGTTTGTAGCCAACTTGGATGCAAGCATGTTGCAATGCTTTTGTAACTGATGCATAGGAATCTTCTAGTCTTGTATATTTTCCGACTAATGCAATGTTCACATCTTTACGCAAGTGATCGATACGATCCGCCAAATCCATCCATTTTCGCATTAAATATCGGGGTCGCATTCCAATACTTAATTGTAATCTATCGTCTAGAAATTCAATAACGCCTTGAGATTCCAGTAATAAAGGAACGCGATATATAGATGACAAATCGTGTATAGTTATGACCTAAGAGATAATATCTGTTAGTTTTTTATAGTGAATATTACTAAATCTTAATGGAAAAACTTAAGGAATTTCACTTGTTCTGGTGCTACGTGACAGAAGTTGGAGATCTTTTCTTTTATGGAATCGCCTATTGGTTTTTCAGATCTACAAACTATTAGATCAGGAGACAAACCTAATCCTCGTAATTCTCTTACACTAGATTGAGTCGGTTTTGTTTTTGGTTCTCCTGTAGATCTTGGCTGCAAATGAAATATATTATAATCCAAATATATTTTTTATACATATTTTATTTTTTAAATTTAAACAAATTCAATTATCATTTAGGTGTCAATAAATGTAGTTCCAAATTTTTACTGATGAAAGTTACATAATTCTAAAAGCTAAGAATAAATTAACTTAATACTTGGCACAAATTCAAAGTCAAGGTCTAGAACAACAAAGGGTCACTTAAATAAAAACAGTTTCGTACTTGTGGTACTAAAGATACGTGTGCACAACAGAAGTTTTCTTTTTTCACTCTGAATTGAAATTGTCTAAAAGCTTCTACAAATGGCATTCCTTCAATATCTCCTATAGTTCCACCTAATTCAACTATGCAAACCTGCAATAAACAGTAAATTAATTTATATATATTTTTCTTACATTCTCTTCTAGTTGTTATTGTATAGAATCATCAAATTACATCTGGCTTATCACCATCCTTTGTTACTGATTGATTTGCAACTTTTTCAACCCATTCTTGAATGGCATCTGTTATGTGTGGTATCACTATAGGGTAGCAATAAAGATTTATTAATTTAAATTACACTGTAAAATGGTTTTTGTACGAGTTTTACAAAACTTTCTTGTCTACCTTGAACAGTTTTACCCAAATAATCACCATGTCTTTCCTTTGAAATTACATGTTGATAAATCTTCCCAGTTGTGATATTATTATCTCTATGTAACGTAATATCCAGGAAACGTTCATAATTTCCCAAATCAAGATCTACCTCCCCTCCATCATCTAAAACATAGACTTCTCCTAAAACATATAAAAACTTCTATATAGAGGAAGTTTATTATAAAAGAAATATAAAAAATAAATTTTCAATTATCCATCTACTAAATTTGAAGTATAAAAAAAAATGCATATTACTACTTAAAAATAAAAGTAAATAAAATTGATTACATTTGAAATTTCATATTAAATTAAACGACTTTTGCATATACATCACGTGATCACAAAATTGCGCGCCAGCAACGCGTAATATGGCTTCTAGCACCACATGGCTATACAATATTTTGGACTTTCATAGAAAGATTGACAGGTGTAAGGTTTCATTGATATAAGACAAGAAAAAAAATAGATATTTAATGACATACCGTGCTCGTATGGGGAAAAAGTACCAGCGTCAATATTTATGTAAGGATCTATCTTGATAGACGTCACATGAATGCCGCAATGTTTAAGTATAGTACCAAACGAACTGGCAATAACACCTTTTCCAACTCCACTAATCACACCACCAGTTACTAATATATATTTCATATTCTACGAATGATCTACCTTACACAAGCTGTAAGCACTGATCTCTCCATACACCTCTATTATCCAGAGTTTTTCAGTTTTATCGAGTGAGATTCGGATCCAACGAGAATGTACAACGTGATACAACCACCTCCTAACACGTTCGCATCGGGATGATACCAAATGATGCTTCAGAGCGCGCTGATCAGTAAAACTGTGGTTTTACCACAGGTTTTACTCTGTTGTAAAACTATTGCCGTGAACCGTGATTGGTCAGAGCCGAGAAAAGGAGATAGACTGTGACAGAATAAAGTATAGAGACACTGCTAGAATCGGTCACGAGAAATCGGGATAGGTTCCAATAACCCTTGCACTCCAAGATTTGAAACACTCTCAAAAAAGTATATATTTTTAATAAATTATACACAAAAGGTATTTAAATCATATAGACAGAACAAATAAATACTCGATACTGGATGTATCGATACACAGTGAAGAAAATACCGTATACATTTTATATTTTAAGAAAACAAAGTCGAATGACTAAAATTCTTACTGAAAAGAAAAAGTAAGTATGATTACCATCTAGGAACATTTAGTCAATGGTGGAATCGATTTCCGTGCAGAAAGAATAAGACTGTTTCTTGTTGTCGTTCCTCCCAAGTACGGAAAACATGGCTGAGGTATGTATTACAGATGTAACAGAAGTATCCAATAAAATCTTGTTCATCTGTTATGAAAAAACGCAGGCAAATACGTTACCGAAAGTTATAGAGTTCTTTTTAAATAGAAGAATCCAATATTAGTGTGAACTAAAAACAAATGTTTTTGACTTATAACCTCTTACTAAGTTTATTATGTATGATTTTCAGGCAGAGGAAACTCAAAAGAAAAAAAGGACTTTCCGAAAGTTCACCTTTCGAGGGGTTGATCTCGATCAACTCCTGGATATGCCAAAGTGAGTACTTTTTTTATGTTGCAGCTGATGTGTAAAATTTTTAGGTTAATTAGAGATCGTAAATATTCGATTAGTATAAGTCTTACATGTCTGTTAAATGAAAATGTTTGTTTCAGTGAGCAGCTTATGGTTTTGATGCATGCTCGCGCTCGTAGGCGATTTTCTCATGGTTTAAAACGCAAATCTATGGCTCTGGTGAAGAAGCTACGTAAAGCAAAAAAGGAAACGCCACCAAACGAAAAACCAGAAATTGTTAAGACTCATTTGCGTAACATGATCATAGTTCCAGAAATGGTAGGCTCGATCGTTGGTGTCTACAATGGCAAAACATTCAATCAGGTTGAAATTAAACCTGAAATGATTGGTCATTATTTGGGAGAATTCTCTGTTACTTATAAACCTGTAAAGCATGGTAGACCTGGTATTGGTGCTACCCACTCTTCGAGATTTATTCCATTAAAATAAATTTCATTTTTAATATGAATAAAATATATAAAAACTAATACAAGTATTTCTTTCCAATTATCCTTTAAATACCCCTTAATGTAATATATGAAAAAGTATTATGATACAATAATGACATAATATATTACAAACTATATTTGCAATTATATTTTTATTTTTTATTATAATTTTAATTAAATAAAATTTTTTAAAGAAAATTATATAAACACGTAAATTTTTATAAAAATATATTTAAACTTACATTTTAAATTAGAAAATTTGTAAATTGCGTTTTTTTTATTAAAATATAAAGGGTATAGCCGGATAAGGGGGTCAAATGTGCCCCCAAACCAAATTCAACGTGCAATGAGTCATTCGATTGCTTATAAAAAAAAAACACTTACTACAAATTTTTAGCCCTGTATCTCGACCTGGGGGGTAGTAACAGGGTGAAAATGAAAATCATGTTTTTACATCATTTCTCTTATTCTATAGCATGAAAAAAATAGAAAAAAATCAGAGGCATTTCTGATATCGGCTTACGTATTTAGGAATTTTTTCATATTTTTAAATTGAACAGCTAAGTTGTGAAAAATGAAATCCCGAAAAAAAAGCGAAAAAATGCCGATTAAGCATTGATGCAGGTCCAGAACTACGATTATATTTTTACAGTAAGTAGATATTGTTGTTACTATTATTCTCCATTTTTTTCAGATTTTTCATTTTGGTGCGCCGTAGTCAAAAAAACTAAAAACCGATTCGTTCGTTATTTTCTGCGTGTTAGACGTCGAATTTTTTTATGTTCTTTGGTATATAAGTGCTCCATGCAATGTTTAACATTTTTACATTCGGCAGAATAACAGAGGAATTATAGAAAGTAAATAAATCCAATTAATGAAAGTTCCGATGACAACGTTATCTTCTGAAATATTAAGTGAGTTTCCAGCAACGGCGCTGGCTCGGCGGCAAAGTGTGTTACTTCAGCAGAGTTTTAAAACCCTCGTCGAGGATACAGTCCTACGAGCGCAAAAGTGATTGAAGTGAAAGATACAAAAAAACTAAAACTTGTGTTGTGAAGTAATACACAGTGACTAATTATCAACATTAATCAAAACTAGAGTGCTTAATAAATACAGTGGAAATAAACGAAGAACTGTGTGACTGAAGAACTGAAGAATATTCTGATGAAGCCAGCAAAGAAAAAATAAATCTTAGAAACAATAACGCCAGCAAATTACGAAGCACCATAACAAACATTAAAAAGATTACGAAGCCCCTTCCAATTGTTATACACGGAGAAGTGACTTCGCACAAAGAATTAATACGATCTATTAAAAATCAAATTAACGAGAAGTTTCATGTTAAATATTTTCAAAATAGAATGAATGTATATACTACAAACAAAGAAGATCACAATAGCTTAATTAAAATCTTTGAAGGCAAAATACAATTCCACACGTTCACGCACAAGGACCAGAAAACAAAATCATACATAATTAAAGGTCTAACCAAAGGCGTAGATGTTAATGAACTTTTGCAAGAAATAAAAGAATATGGAATCGATGCATTAGACTGTTACGAGATTCGCAACACGATACACGCCATGTACCTACTAACAACAAAGTCTGAGATCACTCTTGGAATACTTAAACAAAAGATAGTATATCTCAATTATACACAAATAAATTGGGAAAAATACTACAATAAAAAAATGCTCACCCAATGTCATAGATGCCAGGAATGGGGACATGCTACAAGAAATTGCCGGGTAAATCCTAAATGCTTAAAATGCGCAAAGGACCATTTAACGAAGGACTGCACAAGAAATAAGGACGAGCCTGCAAGCTGCGTAAACTGCGGAGGAACTCATCCAGCCAATTCTACGAGTTGCATCGTATATATACAAAAAATACGAAGAATCAAGGAAAGCAACGGACAACCTCTGAGGGCTGCGAATAATACTAAGAGAGACGAAAGCAACGGAAGAAACACTCAAGGATCCATCCCAGATGTGAAAAGCGACACTGACTTTCCGTGCCTAAAGAATGCACCACTACCTAAGGACAACGCATGGGACCTTAGGAGAACCGCAATAACACTAAACAGAGACCCTCTGGTGAGCCCCAACGAGGGAAAGGACCCAAATATACAAACGGATTTTTACTCGCTAATACACAAAATTAGTCAATTACATAAACTAATTAATGTAAAATGCATGCTACAATCAATTAAGAAATTAAATAATAATCTTAAGAACTGTAATAGTATGGCAGAAAAATTTGAAATTTTCTATACATTTGTTGCGGAGCTTAATAATAGTAGAAATGGATAAACTATCTATTTGCACATGGAACGCTTGTGGAATTAAGGACAAAATAACTGAAGTGAAAGAATTTCTTGTTAGACGTAATATAGGAATATTTCTTATCAATGAAACAAAATCGAACAAAAATTTTATAATTAAAATAAGGTAATTTATACAACCATACAAAAGGATAGATCCTACAGTATAGGGAGGGGTTGCGATACTAAACGAAAAGACATTGCGTTCCAAGAAGTGCAAATAAATGGTAGCACTTCCATAGAACACCTAGTTATACGACTCCAAAACAGCATAAATATAATAGCAGCATATAATAGACCAATACATAACTTCACCCCTCAGGAACTGGACATACTGGTCAATAGTGCTCATAAAACTCTATTAATAGGGGATTTAAATGCAAATCATAAATTCTGGAATTGCCACTACAATAATTCTAACGGTAACACTCTATATAGGTACATACAAAACAGTGAAGCAATAATAATGTATACAGATGAACCTACTCACTTCCCTTACAATAATACTACTCCTTCCACTATAGATATAATTATTAACAAAAATATTATCAACATTTCTCACCCGGTCTCGCTCAAAGACCTGAACTCAGATCATAACCCTGTTTATTTTACCATAGGCAATTCAACAGTTACAAATACACCTAAACACATCTACAATTTTAAGAAAGTCGAATGGGATAAATTTAGAAAGGAAATAGACCTTAGACTCAAAATTAATAATAAAATCACTACTACTGAGGACCTTGATAACGAAGTTGATAAACTCACTCAAATAATCTAAAATTGCAGAGACAAAACAGCCACCATAGTAAATACTACACATAGTAAGCCCCCATTTCCTGACTATATAAAAGATATTATTAAATCCCGCAATAAAGCTAGAAGACTGTGGCAGCGCACAGGCTTACAACTATATAAGGAAATACATAAATTAATAAGTCAAAGAGCCAAAAAACTAATATTGAAGCATAATAATGATGCTTGGGAAAGGAAATTAAACCAACTCTCCCCCAACAACGGATCTCTATGGAAGATGATAAAATCTTTCAAAAAACCAGCCTCCAGCATACCAGTACTTTCTGATAACAATAGAACCATATTTACAGATTCAGACAAAGCAGAGACAATTGCAACCCATTTTGCAAAAGTACATATAATAGAAGACAATGTCACTAATCAGCAACATATTATAACCAAAACAATTAAAGATTTCCGTACCGTAAATAATAACAATAGCCACGATGACTACAATAAACTTATAACTACCCCGCTAGAAGTACACTCTCACCTCAAGAAATTAAATTTACGTAAATCATCTGGACCAGATAACATACAGAACATACTTCTGAAAAACCTCTCCAAAAAAGCAATTGTACAATTCACCTATATTATAAATAGCATGTTTAAATTGGCATATTTCCCGAAACGCTGGAAAAGGGCACTGGTAATTCCAATTCCTAAACTTTGGCAAGAACAAAACATCCCCTAATAACTACAGACCAATTAGCTTACTACCATCTCTAAGTAAAATAGCAGAAAAAATTATTCTATCTAGGTTACTTAAACATAGTGCTAACAACAAAATAATAATAGACCACCAATTCGGCTTTAGGGAAAAACACAGTACTGTTCAGCAAATTACAAGGATAACTAATGACATTAGTCTGAATTTTAACAAAAATAAAGTAACAGTTATGCTATTACTTGATATACAAAAAGCATTCGACAGAGTATGGCAGGATGGTCTACTATATAAAATGATCCAGCTACAATACCCTCCCACGCTAATAAAACTGACGAAGTCATTTTTACAAGACAGGTTTTTCAAAGTTGTGGTCAACAATACAAAATCCTCAGCGAAAAAAGTATATGCCGGAGTCCCTCAAGGCTCAGTTTTAGGACCCAAATTATTTATTAATTATATTAATGACATTCCACAGTTCGATAAAACAAGTATAGCACTCTTTGCCAATGACACTGCTATTTACTCACATTCATTTAGTGCCATTGTTGCCGCCAAGCAATTACAAATACATATCAATATGCTTGAAAAATACTTTAATAACTGGAAAATAGATATAAACACACAGAAAACAGAAGTAATAGTTTTTTCCAAGAAATTTAAAAATACAAAAATTTTCAGTCCGATTAAAGTCTTTGACCATATAACTACTCCAGCATCATCTGTCAAATACCTCGGAGTATATTTAGACAAAAAACTCATCTTTAGCGAACAAATCAAACAAACCCTTAAAAAGGCCTATGGAGCACTAAGAGCAGTATATCCTTTGATAGCTAAATCCTCGAAATTATCTACGCCAAATAAAATATTAATTTATACAGCTATTCTATGCCCTATATTAACCTACGCAGCCCCAGTTTGGTGTTCAGCATCTAAAACTAACATAAAACCATTACAAATTTTCCAAAACAAGTGTTTAAGACTTGCGATGAACAAAAATAGATATGAAAGAATTAGTAACATTCATACTGATGCAGAGATCCCCCTGATGACAGAATATATACGGAATACGGCACAAAAACATTATGTAAAGCTTTCACTATCAGAAAATACATTTGTCAAACACACAGTCAGCTATAATGCTACTAATAAACCAACATCTTGGAAGCACAAACTTCCATACCAAAATCTTCCAATATTTGAAGACTGATTAAATAATGCATTATTACAACCGTGATACTAGATATAAGGTAGATTTATACATTGTATTTCAAACGCCAAACAAAATAGTGCAATTATAAACATTAAGAATACTCATAGTAATAAGTAAATCTAGACAAAAGCAGGTTTTTTCTTTACCACTACCACAAGTTGTTTTTCCTGCAGCAAATGAAAAGTAATTATTATAAATAAACAAAACAGAAGCGAATTATCAAACTATTATTATTTATAAGAATTATCTAAATACAAAACATAATTATAAATGAAGGTTAGGCTTAAGACCAGCAGGAACTTCTGCGCAAATATGTAATCAGACTCTTACAACATGTACATCAATGTAAGATATATATATTTTTGTATCATGTTACTTTTCGATATCTTTAATAAACGTTATTTAATTGTAAAAATTGTTACTTCAGAACAGCTTAGAGCCTGTTTCGAGTCTCTCCTTCGGCTTTTTACTTTTTTTATTTATTATTATTTTTTTTCAATTTCTAACTATATAATAATGATCAGTATCGGCTTATAAATATGTTAAAAAAATTTTAACCAAAATATGTATGAAAATAATGTTAGAGCGCTTTTTACGACTCCGCGTCTTTTCTCGCATATCTTGTCCTATTGTACTTCTATTGTAAAAATATTACTAAGAATTTCCGCGGGACGTACAATTTCTGAGAGGTATCGAGCACGTGACAAATAATAAATTATTGCTGCAACGTGTGAACAGCATCCGATGGTTCGGTTACCATTTGCACATTCACAACAATAGCATCTAATTCCGCAACAGCCTATTGAATTTGGAGTGTAATCAATATAACATCTATACGTTTTTCTACTAATATGGCGCGATTTTACTTCGAATTTAATGATATTATTTTTTTCTATGCGATACTGGACGGCAAGGTTACTATCTTCGTCCATAAGCTCTGCTAAGTAAGATACTGCTTGTAATAATTGATACGACCCGGTAAAAAAAATCTTCAAATCGTTATCTGTCATCTCCGGAAAATCAATAATTTCGGAAGTTGATAGCTGTTTGAACCGCGACTTTCGCCTATTCCAGTGATGAGTTTCTGCATCGATCGCTAATGTATTTTCAGTGGTTCAGATACCATCCTTTCCACTATTACACATTTATTCCACAGTATCGCATAGAAAAAAATAATATCATTAAATTCGAAGTAAAATCGCGCCATATTAGTAGAAAAACGTATAGATGTTATATTGATTACACTCCAAATTCAATAGGCTGTTGCGGAATTAGATGCTATTGTTGTGAATGTGCAAATGGTAACCGAACCATCGGATGCTGTTCACACGTTGCAGCAATAATTTATTATTTGTCACGTGCTCGGTACCTCTCAGAAATTGTACGTCCCGCGGAAATTCTTAGTAATATTTTTACAATAGAAGTACAATAGGACAAGATATGCGAGAAAAGACGCGGAGTCGTAAAAAGCGCTCTAACATTATTTTCATACATATTTTAGGTTAAAATATTTTTAACATATTTATAAGCCGATACTGATCATTATTATATAGTTAGAAATTGAAAAAAAATAATAATAAATAAAAAAAGTAAAAAGCCGAAGGAGAGACTCGAAACAGGCTCTAAGCCGTTCTGAAGTAACACACTTTGCCGCCGAGCCAGCGCCGTTGCTGGAAACTCACTTAATATTTCAGAAGATAACGTTGTCATCGGAACTTTCATTAATTGGATTTATTTACTTTTTATAATTCCTCTGTTATTCTGCCAAATGTAAAAATGTTAAACATTGCATGGAGCACTTATATACCAAAGAACATAAAAAAATTCGACGTCTAACACGCAGAAAATAACGAACGAATCGGTTTTTAGTTTTTTTGACTACGGCGCACCAAAATGAAAAATCTGAAAAAAATGGAGAATAATAGTAACAACAATATCTACTTACTGTAAAAATATAATCGTAGTTCTGGACCTGCATCAATGCTTAATCGGCATTTTTTCGCTTTTTTTTCGGGATTTCATTTTTCACAACTTAGCTGTTCAATTTAAAAATATGAAAAAATTCCTAAATACGTATGCCGATATCAGAAATGCCTCTGATTTTTTTCTATTTTTTTCATGCTATAGAATAAGAGAAATGATGTAAAAACATGATTTTCATTTTCACCCTGTTACTACCCCCCAGGTCGAGATACAGGGCTAAAAATTTGCAGTAAGTGTTTTTTTTTATAAGCTATCGAATGACTCATTGCACGTTGAATTTGGTTTGGGGGCACATTTGACCCCCTTATCCGGCTATACCCTTTGAAACAAATTTAAATACTAATTAAAATTTATAGCAATATATAAAATTGAAATTTGATGATATTAACAAATTATCCGTTTTGTGAAATCATAAGCTATTAAGACATCGCATATGGTTCACATGAGTTTTAGCCGGTTGTGTTATTGTAAAGTAAAACCATATAAAATATGGCGAAACCACTCACTGATCAGATATTGGATTATTTAGATGAGCACGAAGAAGCAAATTCTCTTCAATTAGCAACAATTTTTAAAGAAAACCATCAAAAAATTGTTGGTGCTATAAAAAGTCTTGAAACAATTGGTGATGTAAGTCAATGATATAAATTGTCCATATTATCGCAAATTATTATCTAATTAAAAATTGTTTTTGTACGAACATTTTTTTACAGTTTGACATATTATAGAAATATATATACAATAACTATAACAATATGTATTTGAATTTCATCATAACCCTAAAAATGTATAAAATTTCTATTTGTATTTATCAAGATTTCTTTTAATGAAAGTGTTATTAATTTTGTATTAATAATTCTGTGATTTACGTTACAGTTAATCACTACTAAACAGATTACTGACAAAAAATGGGAATTAACATCAGAAGGTGAACATATAGTAAATTATGGTAGTCATGAAGCAGCAGTTTATAATGCAGTTCCTGATAATGGCATGCCTCAGCCTGAAATTATGCAGTCAGTACCATTTGCAAAAGTTGGATTTTCCAAAGCATTACAGGCTGGTTGGATAATAATCGATAAAAGTAATGGAACACCTATTGTGAAGAAAAAAATAGATTCTATAATAGACGTTACACAAAATGATTTGAAGGACCTTGCAAATGTAACTGATCGTCTTAGAAATGAGTATAAAAAGAGAAAACTTGTTCAAGAAGTGTAAGATTCTTTCTTAATTCAATTTAACAAAAATCACATACAAATATTAGTTTATATTACATTGCATACAAAATTCTTTTTGTTGACAGAGTTATTAAATCTGTACAAGTGAAAAAGGGTCTGAATTTTTCAACAAAAATTGAAAAACAGGAAACAGAATTGACTTCAGATTTATTAATAAATGGTGCATGGAAAGATAAGAAATTTAAACCATATAACTTTTCAGCACTCGGTGCTACACTTGAAGTTGGCCATTTGCATCCATTGTTAAAAGTTAGAACTGAATTTAGAAAAATATTCTTAGAAATGGGGTATGCAAGGGAAAACATTAACTTTAAGCTGCATGGCATAATATTTGATATTTTTCTAACTCGTGTTTCTCTTACTGTTTCTTTAGATTTACAGAGATGCCAACTAACAATTATGTGGAAAGTTCTTTTTGGAACTTTGATGCATTATTTCAACCTCAGCAGCATCCAGCTAGAGATGCACATGATACTTTCTTTATATCTGGTACTTTTATTAGAAATGTTTTCAAGCAAGTTAAATTGTAATTATTTATCTAACACGTTAAAAATTTATATTTTAGAGCCATCCCATAGTACCAATTTTCCAATGGATTACTTGAAGAAAGTAAAGAAAGTTCACAGCGAAGGAGGATATGGATCTTTGGGTTATCGTTATGATTGGAAAATCAAAGAAGCACAAAAGAACCTTCTTCGTACTCATACAACTGCTGTGAGCGCACGAATGCTTTACAAACTTATGCAACAGGTACATTGAAAACCCTGGTCTACACTAAATTTCTGGAATGCAGATTCTTCTGCAAAATCAAAAGATTAGAAACATCTTTAAAAAAAATGAATCCTTAGTAGGAATTTATTTCATCCTTTAAAAATGATAACATTCACTGTTCTTTCAATATTTTATATATTTTTGCATATTATGGAAATCTTGCAATTGTTTTTACATTGAAACTTCCCATAAATGTACAAAAATCTGCAGTTTACCAATTTCAATATATTGACATTATTTATATAAATATTTCAGAGTGAATTTAAGCCAGTGAAGTATTTCAGTATTGACCGAGTATTTCGTAATGAAACTTTGGACGCTACGCATTTAGCCGAATTTCATCAAGTTGAAGGTGTAGTCGCAGATTACAATCTCACATTAGGTGACTTGATAGGAATTTTGTATGAGTTTTTTAAGAAACTTGGCATTACGCAGCTTCAGTTCAAGCCTGCATATAATCCATACACGGAACCGAGTATGGAAATCTTTTGTTTTCACAATGGCTTGAAGAAATGGATAGAAATTGGTAATAGCGGAATGTTCCGACCGGAAATGTTATTACCAATGGGATTACCGGAAGATGTGCACGTAATTGCTTGGGGATTATCTTTAGAAAGGTAATAAAAAAAATAAATGGCACATGTATTATTGTATTTGATATCTTTTTAAATAGCAATTCATTTTTTTATAGGCCAACTATGATTAAGTATGGGTTAAATAACATACGAGATTTAGTTGGACCGAAAGTGGATTTGGAAATGGTTTATAACAATCCTATTTGTCGCTTAAACAAGTAAATATATTTTTAACGCATTTATTAAAATTGAAATGCGTATAATTTTATGATAAAATTTAATTTACATTACAAATCATCTTCTGAGAAACTACTAAATAATTAATTCATTGGAGAACATTATATTTATTTATTTTGTTTTTAATCTGATGTGCAATAAAATTTTATTTATTAAATAAGACAAATAAGATATCCTTCTAACAGGACCAGTCATAATTCTGAAAGAACGAAGCTCGAAGACAAAAAACAAAAATTGAACAAGTATGAAAATAAATCTCGCACAATTAAGTGCACAGGAAAATTTGAGAAGCAAAAACTCGTCGTATTTTGTGATCCAAAACATCCAATTAAATTTATAGAATCTTTCTTTCGTCATGTAAAGTCTTATGTCAGTTTTTCTATCATCTCCCATGTACATTCTAGTGTACGGCATCTTCCAAACAATTTATTAGACTTTTGTTCGGACTATCAAAACGTAGATCGACACGGCGATATCCACGTAGTAATAATTTGGATGAAAATGGGTATTGATCCCGTAATGCAGTTACCAGGACTGCACGGAATAATAGGCGAAGTAAACATAGCGAGATACTTGAATCGCTTAATTGAAAATTGTTGTCCAGATCTTTTATGCTATGAAAGCAAAGGTGTACTTTATGCAAATCAAATAGATGACTATTTAGATAAAATACATAGTTATTTACACGGTAACGCATGGCAAAATATTCATAAGAAATCACGTTATGTGATGGGTGAGGATATATCCATTGTGGATATTCTACTGGAGTCAAAAAATGTAAAGCAAAATGCGAACAGAAATAATATATAAATAAAATTTTGTGAAAAAGTGATAACATTCATTTACCTACTTTAATGTTTAGTTATATTTTTGGACAAATTTCATTGGTACTTAATTAAATGATTTTGTAAAGAATATATTGGTATTTATTTTTTAAAGGTTCGATTGTGTGTCTGTTTCGTGCACAGATATCGCATATTTAAATAACGCGCGCTAAAAATCGATATCTCGAAAGTCCAACTAATCGTATACATTTAAAAAAGGAAACCAAGATTAAAATACCTACCTCCCTCTTCCATATTTTAGTAAATCTTAAGAATAATAATAAGACTAGATATCTTTTTAATAATAAAATGAATAATCCAAGGATCATTAATTTAAAAAAAACTCAACAGATTGTTGACATTTTTTTATTACTTCAATTTTTATTTTCGCACAAATCCCGCATTATGGAGAACATTGTATACCTTTTCCCGCGGGATTTTGTCCGATTCTCGGTCGATTACCTGGAATAAAAGTAAAAAGTATTGAGATTAATACATTGTGTTATGAATTCACAACGAAATACGATACGCGAGTAAAAGATAGAGGTAAAATCGGTAGAAGAGAGAGGAGCGAAGGTCATATTCTCGGATTTCAGAACTAAATCCTTCAACCTCGTTTTAAAAGCGATCAATGCACCATTAGTATATTTTAAATTATAATTTATTACACTTTTTAATGAAAGAATAAGAGAAATTCATTAAAGTAAATAGAAAATTTTACCTGCATCTCTTTGTTAAAGATCCACGATTCCTTCGCAAGTCTAGCGGCGATGTGCGGATTTTTGTAGAAGTTGTTTCGCAACTCATTTGGCAAAGTATCTTCTATTGCTGAATTTAGCAAATTTGCCGGATGTTGATAAACGAATCCTGAGGGAACGTAATACTGTGGTGTGGCTACGTTTAGTCCTACCATAACCATAAGTAAAATTATCACTTTCATGTTTCTATATTATTCTGCAAAAAAATAAATTCCGCTCAACCTAAATTGATGATTTCATTATTATTGAGTTAAAAATAAACATTAAAGGAGAGCTTTTGCATCATTTATACTATGTAGTATTTTACTGAAGGAGTCATTTAAAAGTACGAACACAAAAAAATTTGAAAGGAATTTACGCGACGGCTGAGTCACCACTTTAACTCAAATTTATATCTGGTTAGCACACAAGTACGCTGCCCAAAATTGCACGAGAAACCTTTAGAAACTTCTACACATTCTATTTTATACGCATATACATACTAATATCTGTTATTAATCTTGAAATTACTTATTTTCTCGCGATATTTTGAGCCACGCACTGTGATTCTTAAGTGTATAATTCTTACTGTGTACTAAATACATTAAGTTAAATCACTGATTTGCGTCACAGAAACTTTCGTTATCTACTGAATTGCTAAGGATTTGCATCCGCTAACTTTCATCGACCCTCGTGATGCTTGATTTTCCGCGAAACTCCTTGCACTCGCCTCACGAACACTCGACCACTGGACCCCGTAATATCTAGTTATTTCTCTCGCGCGTGTCTAACTGAATTCAAGATCCGTTACAGTGTTACTTATATAGCAGCCACCAGATACTCACGGACTGAGGTTACCGTCGACGTTTTCTTGGTCATTACCCACCTTCTGGCCACTTTTGTCGGCCTTATGTTTTGAACGAGGCCATTCGTTCCCTCTTTGAAGCGTTTCAAGGGTGAAGATCCCTTCGAGCTGTGATTACTCGTTCACGTTCATCTACATGACCTTCCTGTTTCTCGTACTCTTTGCTTATTCCGCTTCGAATGATCAACGTCTATATAGTATTAGATATTGGATATGCGATACACTATGAGGTCCGTGAGTTTGGATCACGCGCCGCATGATGTAATTATGAGCGGTCTCGAAGGAAAGGATTAGTAAATTAGTTTATGAGAGGAGAAATTATGGAGGAGATTTGTTATTAATAGACTGCAGATGCAAATTTATATTTTTATTGGAAAAGTTAAAGAAATGGAAGCTAAATGGAGAATTATTTCACCCTCGAGAAATTGGGTTGTAACATATTCGTCTCGTCTTTCAAATTCTAAGAATTCTGTAAGAGAGGAATTCTTCAGCTTCCACACAAGAATTGAAATAGATCATCGATCAAAATGATACACAGATAATTAGTTAAATTTGTTTTTGGGTTTACAAATAAATGGTTTTAGAAACATTAGGAAAATGGGATGAATGGGTTACAATCTAATACAATAATTTGTATGTAATTTGAATATTTTATACACTTTAGTACTTACATGCATTCTGTGTCTTTTTGCACATTTAAATTTTTCATAAATACATAAAAATTTGCAATTTATTTATTACTACTACTGTGTTTCGTAATAAGGAAATTAGGGAAATTGAATGTTATAACTCGAATTTTCATACTGGGTTCCTTAATGTATCGGATTTAATTGTGATTAATTAGAAAGTAAATAAGAATTGACCCGTAAAGACATTAGGGTTTTTACTATGCATTGTTACAAATTGGTAAAGCGGAGTCAGTGAATTATGTTGTGTCCTGTATGGATATTCTGGAGCTGTTCTTTCGCTTTTCACTTTGTTTGGGAGACTAATTCAGTATGCGCAGCGTTCGGCCGATTCACCGCATTACGCACGATGAATTTATTAAAAGCCGAATACTTAAAAGCCCTCCTTCGACTCGAATTAATGTGTGCCGTGAAATTTGGTAGGTGTAAAGTTCTTACGTGCCTGGAAAAATTGATTCTATGCAGAAGGTTCCTAATATAGTCTAAATAGGATAATGAAAAGGAAAAAGTAATAAAATGAGCGATTTTTTTATAGAATTTAAGGATCGAATATTGGTTGACTCAGTAAAAGAAGACACATATGCTACATGTTTTTAAATAACATTACTTTAAACACACATATAATACAATGTACGAAATATTGTATTGTGTTACGTTCTAGTAGAGTATTTACGTAAGTAAAATGCAAAAAGTTTTTAGCTATTACAAATAGTTGTTTAAATCATAAAACAGAAACGAAGCTCTGGTATCCGAATATTTTTGCAACCAACTATACAAAGATTTTTTATTTTTTATTAATAGATTTGCTTATCCTTTATTAATAAAACGTTTAATAGAACGTCGAGGGTTCACTAAACTGTTACATGTTCTGTGCCGGTCACTGAGTTTAACCGCCCACGTAGGTTCTTGCGAACTTTTTTCGTCCGACACAGTTTTCCGGTTTATGCGTTACACGTATAGTAGTATTTCTATGTTCAATGACAGTCTGATCTGTGTTAAAACTCTCGAGTTACGCAATTACCAGATTATACAGTATAGTATATATCACTATTTATTGCTTCTTTGTTTTCCTGTTGCAATAAAATAAATTCTCGTACAACTTTGCTTTTTTCGCTAACGTGTTCGGATTTCATGCAAATAAATCTTTTTCAACCATTTGATTCTTTTTATTATATTTTAATTCATTCGCATCATTTGACGAACTGAGCTCATCACGGCCTTGCGAAGCGATAAACTCAAATGATGACCTGTGATCGCACGGTGAACATAGTACATTTTTATGACCATCGATATCACAGCATACATATTTGGAATGAATAGAAGTACTTACATGACTGTCAAATAAGCTACCTGGTGTCATTATTTATTGTTTATCTGTATAAAGAAAACTTCTCTAATTTTCTTCCACAGTGATCAATGTGTCTTCAACACAGTAGCACATTAGTAAGAAAGAGAAAACTAGAGATCTCTACTATTTCACTTACAGGGTGTCAAGTTTAAGTTGAGACAACGAAAAATCTCGCAGACAAATGATTAACAAAAAAAAAAACATACTGGCACATGTCTTTCAGTATTTTGAGTGATGATTCAAATGACACTACTATTTTTTTCAATGCGTAGTTTTAATAGTCATCTTGTTTTTTATCGTAAACCTATATTTTTTATTTTTAAATCTTATTCTACGTAAAAAAGTGTACAACTTTTGTCTGAAAAATTTTTCTGTTGATTCTTTGCTTTTATGTATAATACTTTCAAGGTATATGCCTACTTTTGATTTCTTGCAAAATAAAATCTTTTTTACGAAATAATTCGGAGTTTTAGAGTAATGCTACAGCATTTTAATCAGATGCGAATGCATTAAGGTGATCAGAGTTCTTTAGTAAGTAGTAGTAGTATACAAACGCATGTGGTAAACTTAATATTACTTATTCAATCATAATAAACAAACTACGGAATCTTACTCATAAAATGTAAATAAGTACAGCATGCACACAATTCATAAAACGTAAAAATACGCAAGTATCCAAAGTGAAGTAAACGTACAATATTAGGGGGACGAAATACAAACCTCTATTTAGATTTCCATTCTTTAATTGCCTCTATAAAAATATGATTTTACATAAACATTCGCAGTGCAAGAGTAATAGCAGCAAAAAAAAGAAAAAAGAAGATCAAACAAGAACATTGTGCAACTGAATGCATACAAATGCTGTAATAAACGACAATCGAAATCATATTGGAAGGGTCCTATCAAGTGACAGCATCAATAAATGGCCCTTTGATGAAATTAAAAAGTGTACAAATACAATGACTACGCATTTTGCATTTTTATCACAACAAAAGAATATACTGTTAATTGGTGATGACATTAAGTACAGATATTTTGGTACTTGTGCTGAATAGTAGCTTTATGTATTTTATTAAAGATATTTCAAAGAGATAAGGGAGCGGATATATTGTAGTTGATGGTATTTAGGTCAATGTTACGTCCTTATAGGTAATACCCAGAGGCAGTGGTTACCCTTGTCGGAATTGACTTGCTTGGTACAGGAAGTCAACGCTTCTCAGCATTCTGAATAATGCATATAATTCAATGGAAGATGAAAGATGTGAGAAAAGAATTATGTCGGCGAAAGGAAATTATACAAGCGTATGCGGGAGACATTGCACTTGAGCTTATGATAATAATTAGCATCTTTGACATGATCCCATCTTGGTGCATAAATTGACCATAAAGGGTAAAGACTTTTTTATGGTCGGTAATGCTAATAGTATTTATAACGCTTTGATTTTATGTCATACTTAAAATTCATTCTCTTTTTTTATCTCTTTCGTCTTCTATATCTGTGTAAAAGATAGGTTTAGGGCTAAAATTTGAAATTTTATAACTTTATTAATTTATCTTGGTTTTGTGATTTTTATTTGTTATAATGATTATTTTTTATGCAGAAATCGCATTACTTTTCAAAAGAGCACAGAGAGTACCTATATTTATTTAAAATAAATTTTACAAGCCATGTTCCAACAAACATGTTACAGTAATTCAAATTAGTATTACGATAATTAATATTGTAAATTTTGTAATAATTAAAATTCGTCTTTAATATACGTCTTTACTAGTTATTAAGATTACTATTAATTAAAAAAATGAATTTTGTGAAGTAATTTCAATATTAATTGAATATTTTTCAACTAAGATTTTAAATTCTTTCCATCAAGAAATAAATGGATTTCCAATCTCAAAATTATTATAATATATTGTGATAAAGTGATAGGTTTTACAAGAAATAAATGAAGAACTAGATTTCATTTCTATCTTTTATATAAACTCCTTTTAAAATACAAAATACAAATACAAGGTTCCCCAAATTCCATTCGTTCACAGAACATAATACGCATAATTTTCTTTGTTTAAGAAATCCAAAAAATTATAAAAATTCAAGCATAATAACACAATAGGATTCGACATAAAAATTCTCATTTCATAATATAAATAAAAAGCTATTTCAATATCGAAAAGTATCACAAACTACATAACATTTCAACTGTTTCTCTACTAAATCAGATACTAGATAACAATATTTCAAAGAAATTGATTATTCTCAAAGTATCAATATAAATTTTAAATTATTCTAAAGTAATAGTACCTATTATTATCCTGTTCAACGTTTGGAAATTAAGATCACAAGTCGTCAGTTTTTTTAATGATAATATTCATAAGCTGGGGAGATGGTTTTCTGGTAAACAGGAACTGCAGCATGGGTAAGAGTAGGCGCGAGAGCCTTTCCAACTACTGGAACAGTACTGTGAACTTGAACATGGTCCAGACGCGCCGTTTTTATGAGAGTAGGTTGCTGTACAGACACTCTTTCGATTTTGGTGGCTGGTTCGACTACGTTGACTTCTTGAAGAGTTTCAATTGGTCTACTGAGTACGACACGTCGAGTAGAAACACGTTCATCAGCTGGTTCAGCGTAATCTGGAGCTGGGGTGGCGGAGATTACTCGTCCTCTGACTTGGCCAGCATCACCGACCACGGATTGCGAAAGGCCATAGCGACTAAAACCAACCTGTAAAATATAAAAGACTCTTTGGTCACGTAACTGTTGGAATCTATTGAATTAATTTCATTAATTGGTATGTAAGATTAATTGTTTGCTAGAAGGCATAAGAAATTTTAGAAATTGGCGTGCAATTGAGTGTTACGTTGCTTTAAGAACAAAGATATAGAATTTGGTTACGAAGTGGCAAAGACTTTTCGGTAAAAAGACAGTGAGAAACAGCACTTATTTTAGGACCCCCATAAAATGTAAATTCCCAAATAATTTTAGTTCCTTATAATTCTTCACTATTTCCAATAAAAAACAATTCCTAATAATTCGATTTCGTTGAAGTTTGTTTTGACTTACATCAAACATATTTCATGTCAGATCTTAGAATTTTTAGTTTTTGCATTCTCTATTATATTGTTAATATTATTATTTAATTTCTTTTCTAAATTACCTCAGCAACGTTGCCACGAGCAGTGAGCAATTCGATCAGTCTATTCTGGTTCTGCTTATCTTCTTCAGGAGATGATTTGGGGCTAACAACAACGTTTGGGGATGGGTCGTGGGCTACAAAGGCTTCGTTCGACGGTGCATCATTAAAGCTGGTCTTGGTTTGAACTGCAGGTGCTGTAGATACTCCAGCCTATGACAAAAAAGATAGTGATCAATTCTTCATAATCAATAAAGAATTGATAATTCAAAGCATACCTGAGCTTGAGCACTGACTTTGCGGAAATCAGGGTTTTCTATCACAACGGTCTCGTCATCATTAGAGGCTGGGGTAGAGGAAACTACTGGAGATGGGAGAGTTGGGGCTATTGCTTCGAAGTGTTGGAACAGAGGTTGAATCACAGCTGGTCCTTTTTGAGTCTTGGAGGTCGGTTGGTCGAGCTCAACTACGGCTGAGCCTGCAGGACGGACGACTACGCGTTCCTCAATGTCGAAGAATTGTTTCTGGATTCCTGGGCGACGTACCTATGCAGAAACATTATTTATTTAATATTTCGAAACTAAAGATATTGAAAATTAGTAAAAGATGGGTAAACTTATTAAATTGGTATAAATGATTTATAATATGGAAGTACAATAGTAGATACAATAAGGTCAGAAGATCAATTGAATATAAAGGTTTACATGTTTCTATATCAAAGCAAATGAAATATTTGAAGCGACTTGCGTTGAAGATACAATGTAAGGTTCAGGGAATAATATTCAGTACCGCGGCATTAATCAGTGCTGCTGTTTAATGCTTTAATTTACGAGCTTGTTATATGTATCTTAGTCGCTATTCTACCAGAAAGTGTTGGGAAGTAATTAGAATGCGTCGCAAAGAGTTAGGGAGAGTCTGGAAGAATCAGAAATGAATAGGAAAAGCTGGAAAAGCTCCGACTAACCGATTAAGAAATTACATACTTCAAATTTACGAGTGGAAACAGCCGGTTTAACAACGTCCAATTGTTTCTCTAGAAGAGCATGCTGGGCTTCAATTTTGGTGATCGGCACATGAGAGACGGTCGGCACATGTTTGACGTAAGGTACAGCAGCTACTGCTGGCACTTGGGCGGCGGCATATCCAATATGTTGGGCTTCGATGTTAGCGGGAACACTGTAGGCATATTGTGCCGCTTCAGGCTCGACATTATTTATATAGGTTACTCCTGCTGGGTTTAAGTACGGCATCCTGATGGATACAAAACCGCAATGGCTGCTTTGTAGCAAAGCTGCCGCTACTGTGACAAATAGGACTTGAAGCTGCATTCTGAAATGATAAGTAATTAATGTAATTACTTGTATAAAAATACATGTAATTCTTGTACATTTCTTTAATATTAAATATTAACATTTACAACAAACAATTAAGTACAACATAAGTAACTAATAATTGCTACAATATTTAATAATTACATAATTACTACAAGTTTATAGCATTTGCAGTTGTACTTAAAACTACATTAAAACTACTTTAGCAAATATTAACTCCCAAATAATATCCGTTACAATTAATTTAAATTGCCAAATAATTTCCATTACATATTGTTACAATTACGTTAAGCCCTCAAAAATGTGTCTAATTATCTGTTTACGCTATATCGCTGTCACTCAATATTTACTCGCAAGTAACTGTAATGCGAGTCCCGAAAATTTCAATTAACATTGAATGCACGCAACATAAAATTAAGAAGTCTTCTGATCAAATAGTCTCTGTAGATAATATCGGAGACAAAGTTACCTTGATCACCGAAAATTGAGACGATGTGCGAATCCAAGAAGGGGTGCAAGACTCTGTCCTGTCAGTGGCAGCAGACGTCGCTTATATGGGCACGTGGTAGTAAAGGGGGCCCCTCCTTACAAAACCATCGTTCCGGTACCCCTCCCATATGAACAAAGACTCAAAGTTGACCAAAACTGGGTCGATCTACTTTACTCCTCCACGTGTTTAATCTTCGAGAAACTTGCCCACTCATAGGAATTGACAGTTATGCATCTCCCTGTCTCTATATCATGTTAATTTCACCGTTTCACAATCATTCATTACCGCTGTCTAATTATTATCCTTCTCTTTGAGAATAATCGATCCTTTCGAGAAATCAATTAGCAACTGATGAAGGGTAATTTATATCTTCTAGAGATTTATAGAAATTATTTGTAATAATGTGGTAAGAGGTCTTTAAGGGCTGCTACAGTCATATTACATATTACATAATACAATTACTATATAATAATAGATATTATTATTGCATAGATAGATTAGCTAAAGTGGAATGTGTATTAATTACAAATTAATATAATATAAATTAGTTGTTATTGTCTTTTAACTGTGAACTACTTTATGGGATTGTTTGCTATATTATAGAAATTAGAAGGAGATTTAATGTATGAATATACTGAAATAGGATTTGAATTCAGTGTTAAATAAATCACAGCCAAAGTTTGTTATTTATTTTTAATTACAGATATTGCCTTTTCATTTCTTGGGCGCCATTTCTTAATTCTCTATCAAGTCACTGCTTGCATAATCACATTAAGTGATACAAATCGATGAATTTTTTTACTTTCTTTTATTACGCATTTTACTTTCTTTCCATGGAAATATCAGCCCTCTGAATCTATCGCAGCATCGCAGTATCACTTCGATCTAAAGAAATTATATTTTGTTGAACGAAAGAATGTATAATACAAGATATCGTTGAAAAAGAATTCATTTGTGCCAGCGTATTTGTCTAAAAATAGTAATTGACGACTGATAAATGAGGCAATTTTGAATGCCAAAGGATTATGGGCGTTCGAAAGTGAAAACAGAGAATTCAACTGGGTCGATGCGCCTTTAGAATTCAATTGTTATTCCTCCCATGCGCACAGTGGTCCCGTGTAAAATTCAACACTCATGAAATTTCGCGATCTTCCACCGAAAAAAGAGAAAAGAATGTTTTCTTAACCAGTCGTAATTCTATTATTTCACGTTCGCCTAATATCACTTAATAAAACGCCAAGCATTCAATAATTAAGTAAATACACTACTCTAAACACTTTTAAAAGATTTAACAACAGAAAGGTATGAGTATCATCTAACAAATCAACGAGATGTTATGTACTTAAAATAATTTAAAAAATTGTTATAATTAAATGTGTTTTATTTACGTAATATTTAAAGAGTTCATGATTCTGATCGCACCTCCTGCTTGTATTTTCGGTAAAGGTATCAAGGTGATCTTCTCTTGTGTCTTTTTCTCTTCACGACGTACTTATTTTTTATTGACAATTTTAGAGCAACTTGCGTCACATCTATAGAATGGACTTCGAACGAAAGAGAAAGATTAAAACTAAATTGGAGACAGGAAAAGTTAAGGCTCCACCAATTGATTCTTCCTACTCATAGGATTTTGTCTATAATCTCGTTTCTATTTCATTATTATGCTTCTAAGATATACATTTGGACTATAATACCAGAAACCTCTTCAGTTTATTATTTTATAGCAGGGAAATTCCATTCCATAAAATGTACAAGTGCAAATTTAACTATTAGGTATAGCAATTATCTTAATTCATTTTATTTAACGCACTTTAAACGTACTTTACTTTAATGCACAAGCCTGTGAATGTCACAAGTTCGCCCAACCTGTGTTCCTTTGTACTTACTATTACTATTTTGCCTTTACCGTTTTATATTTTTAGTCATCAAAATTTGTACATCATTAAAAACGAAGAAATTACAACAGAATATTGATAGATTTTATAAGATAAATTTGATAAGTTAATTTGCACAATGAAATTTCGTCCTCTTTAACAAGAGAACTGAAGAAAAATTTGAATGTTAAGAAATTAAAGACTAAAGAAAGATAGCGTATTTACAATGTTATAAAACAACAGTGATTATATTTAAGGCGGGATTGGCATTGTTTTTATTAAAAACAGTAGTTGAATTTGGCATGAAAAATACATTTTTCATTGCTACACTAATTAAAAAATATGTAGGACCTATTATTCGTACTGAGATAGAATTGAAATTGTTGTTTCCTTTGTACTACGCAGATGACAAACAGAATAGACCTATCATCTAATGTAAGTACTTTTCTATGATATGGTTTTGGGTTCATGAGCTATTGTGTTTGCTTTTACATTTTGTATATTAAAATACTTTAGAAGTGTTTACATTCCTGTTTAGATTATAAAACGGAAGTTATTCTTCCAAGAATTTGGAAAATAGGTCTATTCTGTACCTCGTCTGTGTCTTCTACGTGCACAGAAATTATATAGCTATTAGCATATTAATAAATTAGTAGGTGCAGTGTGCGCCGCTCATGATCGACCCAGCATTGAAGTCGCTACGCAGACTCGTGTTTATTCGCTTATACGGGTGTTGAAGTCTCTCGCTTCTCTCACATATTTCGCGCGACGCGTAGCAAGATATGTCCAGAAAGCTTTCCTAACTTTAACCGATTGCTTACAATCTTTTAAAAAACGCAATTATATCTAAGATACATGTTTTGTTATTTTATTCAAACTATATACTAATTGTAAGTTTATTTGAAAAAGTGAATTAATCACTTACACCTGACACTGGTCACAAATGTCTTGCATTATTGTCAGAAAGGATTTAACATTATTGCTCATTTAACCACACACCTAATAGCAGTCATGTCTTAACAGCTACCCTGAATTAAATCCAAATACCATATTTAAAAAAACACATATGCTAATTAAAGATGATTATTGTTTTTTAAGCTCGTCGTAACTTTTGAGTGGCCCTATAGATCGATGAGTGGTCAAGGATAACTGAGCAGTAAATATGGATTGGAAATAATTTATTTTCATGTTTCGTAGCCATTGATTTAAAAAAAATCAGTAAGTATTTGCACAATCAGTTATTTAATAATGCTCGCATTTTTCCTGAAGAGAGGTCCTGGTCCTTAAAGATAGTTCTCAGGTGGTCGTTTTTAAGCCTTGCTCAATATCTATGTATACCAAGGTCGGGTGTTGATCGACGATCGAATTTTTACCTGTACTCTCGATCGAGATGAAAATGTTGCGCAAGTTTGGTAGAGGAGTAACCTAAACCGGTAATTCGCTGGCACACCGTTCGTTTTTTTTAGTCTTCTTGTGCTCTTTAAAACGCACGATAAATCTTTGGTTTATTCCTGATAATTGCCCACAAAAGTGCGCGTTTACGGGTGGAGTCATGCTCTCAGCGAGAAAAATAACTGAGCGGACTTCATAAGCGAGATATGTATCGTTTCAAGATAAAGCTCTTGAAGATATGGTACACATAAACCAGATCAAATTATACCTAATGTTTGTATGTATTTAATAAGAAAATACTCAATTTCCTTATGATTAAATTACTTTATCGGTGTACTAATTCAATTGTAATACTTCAAATCGAATTAAATGCAACTCTAATTTTTAGATCTAATGAATAACGAATCTGAATTTTTTCTGATTAATCTTAATACTAACTTATAACCGAAATTTAAGTAACGCCCTTAATTATATATCTTATTGCTATAATAACTAGACTGGTAATTTATACTTATGTATTTATGGAAAATTTGTAAATGTAAAAAATTGTAGAATACATGTAATATGTAAAAATATGAAAAATATCGAAAGTAAAGTAGATGTTATCATTTTTAAAGGGTAAAACGAATCTCTATTAATGTCTCATCCTAATGTGCAAAAATACTAATTTGCATAGAAATCCGTACTCTAATAATAACCCTCCTTCAAAGTTTTGGTACAGAAGTAATGTAATTTAGGGTCATTTCGGGAGAGATGCATGCTGCTCTGATTACACAATTTTTAATTTCACTCTTGTCTATGTAAATAATTTCATTCGATAGAATATCCCGGTTATATTGTTTACGTATAATAATAACGTAGAAATGTTTAAGTACCTTACATTTCTGAGGCAACATTTTTGGGAACAGTAAAATAAAAATGTTAGTTTTTTGCTATTGCGTAGGTTTAATCAATATCATTATTTGAAAGAATTACAGTAGTTTTTTCTTTATGGTGTTTCATTGCGTTTGGATAAGATTTTCTATTATTGCTTTTAATTGTGTACACGTGCACACATTCCCTTAACTTAAAGGATTGATTATATTCACCTTTAAAACTTGCCCCAAATATATGTAAGTAGGATGTATAAAAGGAAAACAAATGTTGCTGCCAGAGCAAGTTATCTTTAGAGAAGCTGTATTAAAATTAAAAAACAAAGAAATGGATTTGAATTGTTTGACTGCTATATCTAACATGGATTCAATACCAAAAAAGACTTTGTTGAGGAGATTTAGGCCAAGTGATTTGGTGCAGTGTGTGTAAAAGAGAGAAAAAAAGATTAGAAATAGCAAATACGAAGTACAAATAAAGAAATACACATGTTCCTATCTTGAAGTGCATCTAACCCTAGGTTCAAAGACGAGATGCACTTTTTAAAACAGTTTTAAAAAGAGAATTGTTGTACGATGAATATTTTATGGATTAATTGTTATATTTTATTAAAGAGGTTTAAATGAACAATTCAATTATGCTTACTTATGTTTTCAGTTGCTTTTATTTTAAAAAAGTAAATTAAAATCCCAATACATTTGAAAGATATGGGCAACTGACGGTGCACTCAGAATCTGTCGAAATAGCGCACTCAACTTTACTGATGCATTAACATCGCCGCGCTGCTTTTTTATGTAAATAATACAAGTAATACATTTTGTATTTCGTTGTTACGTTCTATCGCGCCGCTTGGCTCTTTCCGCACTCAATTAAAATAAGCGCTATTTCGCTGTTTGGGATTTTTCAACAATGTTTTTTCAATGACTCCTGGGACTCAAACGGTTAAATATAATGCTGAGCTAGTTGCTACGTTAGATTTATCTTTCCGAGTATAATAAATGTAAAATGAGCTAAGTTATTCCTAATTATTGAAATTTAACTAAGTAGCTGACAAGGTAAATTTAATTTTAAAATAACAAAAATTAGCAAGTGAAGCAATAATGATAAATCATTTTTATTTGCAAACGGTTTGGCGCTACCTGCGATGAAGCAGTCGGTACTTAAACGCAAAGGAAAAGATATAATTACGAAGAGAAACGAAGTTAAAACGGAACCGAATCATTAATCTTATGTCATTTACGACGTTTCATGAGAGAGCAATGGAGATGAAGAAGTAATTAAGATCTTTATTGGCCTTTATCCTTCACAAAAAATATACTAAATAATAGATCACTAAAACTATACACGATTCCGACAAGAAAGTAATGAAATTAGTAAAAATAAAATATATGAGTGCATAAAACGAAAATCCTTTTTATTTACTTTCTTTAAAATAATTTTCATATAATAATTCAAAAAATTTAGGAAATTCCCTTAATTTAATTATTTTTACTATTTCTTGTAACATTTTCTTGAATATCAAATACAAATTGAAAATGCTGATTATTCAATTTTAGTTTTAATTCTGAATAGAAAAAAGGTTGTTTGAGATCAAACTAAACGAGTAATAGAGATGGTAACCCATAAAAATTTCTTTTTATCTAAAAATTCTTAAAAATGCAGCATAGTTGCTCCATTGTAAAGATTATAATGGCACGTAAAAATAAATTTTATAAAATATTTTTGTGTGACCCAAACACGTTGTATTAGCTAACGTGTATTAATAAACGTTTTAAATTACGCTTCAACATATCTATTACAATCATTCGCAAAACATTATTGTTGCTAAATATGCCAGCAGAAATTTAGTTTCATTACTTTTTTACCACATTATGTATTACATTAATTCCTTCCATTTTACAGTAAATTTAACTAATACCCACACATGTGTATCTTAGATAAAAATATCGGTTTGATCGGTGTACGAAATAAATCATTGTCTTGTAAAACAGTTTATAACCAAACGAATATTGTGGCTACAGCGGAACAATTACATTCTGACATACTGGACACTCAATTATAGTTTCTTCCATACAAATCTCCTCCCTCAATCTTCTGTGCCTCTGTTCCTGCCCCACTAAACCTTTTCTCATCAGTGAAACCGAAACCGAAAGTAAACTGCTTACGTTCCGAAAACTGGTCGTCCTTCTTTCGCAATGTCCAGTTGTTTGTAATCCTCGAAAAACGTAAAAACAGAAAATTCTTTTTTCTTTACTGCGAATGAGTCGACGCTTTTGGGAGTTGTTTTTTTTTTTACACGCTGTTTATCATACGCAGCTGAATTTTTCGCTGTCATTCAAAAATTTAGTCGCAATCGAGATACAAAGTACCCGGAGTTATCGGTACGATTTAACGTTCTTGAAACTTAATGGGAATCATCCACATCGTGTTTCACGGTTTATAGCATGAAGGTGAAATACTTTTAATATATCTGTTGGGTCGAGATATCATAACAGTATTATTACCATCATCAATTACTTCTGCCAATTGCATTGCTATCTCTTTATAGCTTATATTTTTGTAAATTTGTCATAACATTCGTAATGATTCATACAAGGTTGATTAATAATGATAACACAAAATGGACTACACTTTCTTCCAATTAATGAAAATTCCTTTATAGTTTAAAAAAAGACGAATAACCATTCCTTCTTTTGCCCTTTCAAAAACTCTTCGAGCTGAATGGTGCTCCTAAGGAAACAAGATAAACTCAACTCTGCTTCGTAAAAACTGAAAATTTGTACTGATTATAATTAAGGAAAGGCTGCAAATTATTCGAAATAACATTTACTTCTCCTTCCTTGAAGTTTCTAATTTAAAAAGAAATGAATAAATCTCCACTCCAGAAACTTTTCACACTGAAGAGTTATCCCAAGTCCCAACTTGGGACTCCCAAGTTGAGTTTGCCAAGCCTCTGCTGCAATTGCGGTGGCTAATAGAAGAGAGATGGAACTGCTCGGGGGTGGGTACGTATTGGTTATACATCTTGTTGCGCGCTTGCACGCGACGTGTGCGTTTGTGCGTATATACTACTAGCCTACCACTCCGCATTGTAGGCATTATAGCTGCCGCAAAGTACGGCAGAGGCCTGGCAACACAGGATCCCAAAAAGAGTGGGTGACCGTACTTCACAGATATTTTGTAAGTAGAAATAATTGCGAGAAAACTTACAATTTTTGGCCCTCTGTTGGATGCAATATGAAATACTGCATCTATACTACATTTTGTTTATGGTTTATATTGTACATTCCGGATAGAAAGAACGCGCATGGCTGAGAATATGGAGCTTCGCTTCCGGAAAGAACAGTAAGCGGCGCGGCGAGTAGGAGTCAAACGCATATCGTTTGGTTGTTATAAAATGACAGCCGTTACGATTTCGCCGACTACGCAAGGAATTATTCAAGTTGTAAACGAAAGTAACTTATGTAAAATCGAGAGGTATGTGTGTTTCATCCATAATAAAATGTAAACTTTAGTCTTGCACCTGTGTAAAATTTTACGTGGCTTCTATCGATTTCTTCACAGCTTCCTCAATGACACAGCGTACAGGGAAGCCATTGAAAATTCTTCAAATTATAACAGCCGACTTTGCAGAGAACGACGTTTACGTATGCCTTTCCTTGATTCTCAAACAGGTATTAGTTATCATGATTTTCCTATAAAATCTTTATATTAGTCTGACAAATAAAATATATTTTATAACTATTCGATCACCGAATACTCCCGGTATGGACGATTGTTCAATACAATTGAAAAAATCGATTCTTTTGATTGACCTTCCCATTTTATAAAAGAATTATCCATATAATTAAAAAATATTTACAGCACTTAAACTGTAAAATTATATGTAATTATATATATATATATATATATATATATATATATATATATATGTGTGTTATTAATATTTGGATATCCTTTTTAAACTATAATCAAACGGAGTTGTCTTACCTTTTCTTCTAAGATTGTCCATATAGTTAAAAAAATATCCACAACATTCAAACTACACAATTATATTTAATTGAATGTATTGTTATTAATGTTTAATATCCCTTTTAAATTATAAACAAAATAGTTATCATCAGATGTTCATTTTATTTTTGTAATGTAATTATATGAAATTACAGGTGTAGCACAGAATCATTCTGCGCTATTTATGTCCGCAAGAGAAAGGCTGCCTGGTTTATTACATGGACAGATATACACATATCCTAGTAAAAGATGGAGGAAGAAACGACGACAGTATCTGATGCATTATTTGCATCCAAAAAGAGGACCAAGAGGGGACACAGAAGATGGTGTGGAAGTAGAGACTGTAACACATGTAAATGATGATAGTAAGGATTCAGTGGCCATTAAAGGTAAATAGAGTTACTGTTAGTACATTTATATTAACCATTTGAGTACCAGGGGGCATTTGAAAAATTTTGTCAAAAAGTGCCAAGTGGCATGATCAAGTTTCCTTTATTCCATGTCAAAAAATGCTAAATAGCGCAATACCACTTTTTTTATTCCAATAAAGACAATACAATTTATATGGTTCATATGAAATACAAGAGAATGATTCATCTTCTATCATTAAAATTAAGCACATAAACTGTGATACAATCCAAATGCATCATGAGTTGTACATTGTGATTTAATGCAGTGGCACTTTTTGATATGAAATCTGAACAGCACGATTGCCCTGCTTGGCATGCAAACGATTAATAAAGTGAAATGAACTCATAATTGAAAATTAATTAGAATGTGTAATAATTGTAAGTTACAGATGAACATAGTAAAGATGCATGGTACTATGATGAGCAAGATATGTTAGATATGGACACATATGAGGAGCCTGATGCTGAAAGTGATTATGATTATGAAGAAAGTTATAGCAGTAAAAGAAAAAGGAGGAAACCTCGCGGAGGTGGACATCACCCTGCACGAAATCATCCATCTTCCACAGATAGCCCAGGGGGCAAACGTACTAAGGTGAATTTAATATGTATTGTTATTGTTGCCATTAAAGTTATACAAAACTTTATTTTATTAATTTGAACAGACTAGCAAAAAAGAATCAGATTTACATTTCATTTGAACTTTTGTTTTATTTTTTTTTAATATGGTAAATATTAAATTTGTCACGTATATGTCATTATTATAGGGTGGGGGACGTGGGCGCAAAAAGACCAACTATGATGCTGTTGACACTGATAAGCCATTCGTTTGTGACCGTAAGTTTAATCACAGATACAACTACAAATGACCACTTCCTGTTATTAGTTTCATTATAAATATTATTATTAGTTTTATCAGTTGTTAATTTCGAATAAGAGAAAAAAATGCATTGCATTAGAAGATTTGTTAATTTTATTAAATAACTATATTTTTACAATGCCTACGTATTATTTTACAAAATACGCGGAGATTTACTATATATCAATAGTATAAGATGATGATTGAAAGCTCGAAATAAATGATTAAAGACTTTAGTCGTGGTATACTGTATAATTTTACACTTGGGGATGGTGATTGAACTTACGTATAGCCAACTTTGTAATATAGGAAGGTGCCCTTTTAGTCGTATATTAATTTCACAGTAATTTTTAATGCTCTTTCATTCAGAGGATGTGATCAGTATTGTATTGACTGCTGTTTTCCTTCAAGTTATGAGTCGCAGTACGTTACTTAGTATATTCCAGTCCTTATCGTATAATTTCTGTTTGTATTAAAAACCTTGTATTCCATTTCTCTTTTCCTATTTGTCAAAGTATGAAGAGACATGGTATGATTCATGAATGAAAGGCAAAGATTGCATATTGAAAAATTTCGAGTTTTTGCGTATAATAGATTGTACAATGTATTAATCCAGATTATGTATGAAAATTCAGTGAAATAGTACATCATATTATTCTTTATAAAAGCAATTATCCCCTATATATATATACATATATATCGTGTACCATAATACTACTCGCATTTTTGTAAATTCACATTATATGAATCGTGTTCGCGTATCTGACAAATACTATTTATTCTATCTATTATGTGTAGTATTTAATACTATATTTTTTTTATTTTTTTATTTACTATAACATATGTAAGATTATGTTTACAATGTTAGTGTTGTTGAAATATCGAAAGAACGAGCAAGGCCTTGCCCAAACCTTGAAGGAGTATAATAGTCACTACTAATTTGATCAAACTTTTTCCAGACACGAAGTCTATGAATTAACTCGAATGTGCCTGCAATCTGTTTACTTCTTGAAACCACTCCTGTTAGATTAGCAGAAAACAAATCTAAAGACATTTGGTCTCTAATAGTAAGCCTCGACCGATCGAATCTCACAATAATTTCTAAATTTCATATCACATTTGCATCGAGCTTATGAAATTGGCCAAATATCTTCAGAGTCTACTACCTGCCAATAACAGAGCAAGAATGTACTGGCTCACACTGTAGCGAGCTCATTCTGTAGGAGTATACAAGCATCAAGCCTTGCATCGTATTAGTTTTGCTTCTTGGGCTGGAACTCCTTCACTGCTTGTCCACATATAGATTCGTAGGTGGATAGGGATATGTACTGGTGCGGAAGGTGTGCAAATGCTGCCCTTAACCCGTAAGCTTCTATTCCTAAATTCCTTTAACCGCCTCGTTTCTTCAAATTCATCAACATTATTTCTATTTCATTATAGAATAATTTTATTATGTTCTATCATTCGTTGCTTTGCAAAAGGTTTAAGAATATTGTTGTAACGAAGCGGTTAAACGAGTATATCCTCCCATATCCAACCAACTCGTCGACCAAGATTTCTCTTATCATGGACGTTGCATTGGATGGTTTGTGGGAAAACAGTATTTGCACTTTTGCAGTATGCAGCGCACGGTATAAAACCAGACCTGGTCTGGTCTACCATTACGGTCATTCCCACTCTACTTCCTCCGGTGATCCTGCTAAGGAACTAAGTCCCAGTCCTGCCGAAGTTGAACCTAGGAGCGTTGCAGACACCGCTGCTTCGAACCAGCCAGGTTGGAGCCAAAATCAGCTCAGTTTTCTCACTTTCCTTTAAAAGAAGAAATCAAAGAACCAGAAAGAAATACGCCAACTCGTTCCCAGTTCCCTGATATCTCTCTTTACCTGATGCCTTACGATCTTTGATCTTTGGATCCCATTCTTGCAATTGTTCATACAACCTTGAACAATATTTTCCTAATTTTTATGAAATTAAATAAATTCTTCTTCTTCTTCTTATTCTTCTTCTGTTTTTTCTTAATTTACATGTGTATTGCAAATGCATGCATTGCAAATAACTGTAGTAATGGATTTTTGTGTTTCCATTTTTTCATAAAGTTTATTATACGTATCATGCACAATATGATTTTTTTTGTATTTTTGGTGAATAAACACGGGTCGCGTGGATATCATACGGAGAAGAATCTTGTAAGTCAGTATGATACGAACGATTTTCTTTCCTTTAAATGTGTATACTTTTTCTATGTATACAAATGAAAAATTATGTCTGCCTTATTGTGCTGAAAATTTTCATATCTCTTTGTTCCCTCAATATTTATTATTGATAATGTTTTGATTCAGACCAGATAAATAAAGAGAGAAACGATTATTGCGAATGTTTTGCAATAGCATGCTTCTGCAATTTGCATTTTGTTTTTCCAAAACCGTTTTGGTATGTTGGAAAATAAAAAAGAGGGTGTGACGCCATCTTAAATAGTGCTCTTTGGCGCAGTCATTTTGAGTGTTTGATATGTGTGTGCGTTTCTTTTCCTTTCTTTTTTTTACATCAAATTTGTTGTGTCGTTTCCAGTATCCTTATGCAGCATGTAACGAAATTTGTTTATTTTTAACTTAACTAAATAGTATTACATTTTTTAGTTGTATGTTTAATTGATGATTGTTTATTTTCATTTTAGAATTTTCCGTTTGCTAGTGGTTTTTGTTAAAGTGCTTCTCTTTGAATTTCTAGAGTGATTTTGGCTTCGATATTTCATCTCCATGAGCGCTTGCAGAGCTTCATATTAAAAAAAAAATGCGCAGAAAGACACGTCTCTCTCTCCTTCTCTCTTTTTCTTTCTTTCTTTCTTTCTGTTTTTGTAAACTGCCAAAGTAGTTTGTTACGTTTGTGCTGTGTTTTGAATGATCTTGGAACACTTGAAATTACTTCGATTTAGTTGTGTAATCTTGGAATTGCTCTTTTTGGTGATGGAATGCATTGGATTGACGTAGAATGTGCATCTTGTTACCATTATATATCTGTATATATATTATATATATCTATATGTATTATTTCATTTATTTCCTTATTGTTATACCAGTTTCCTTTCATTAAAACATTTGTGATGCATTGAATAATCGATTCTAGTTGACAGAAAGAATTGTTTAGTAGTTTGTGTAGTAAGCAATTGCCTGGTTTAAAAATTTGACAACTGAAGAAAATTGCTTCCCTCGATTGATATACTTTATATAAAATCTGTTTGGGATCCCTAAAATATTTCCTAACAATTCTTAATAACTTAAAGTTTTTAATGAGAAATTTGTGAATATTAGTGTCTTAGAGCTAAATTAACCCAATATCATTTTTTCCACTTAATTTTTTAGAAAGGTATAGAGTTTTGATTGTAGTAAAATTAATATAGTGGATGTTCCCGAATCACACTTCTAACGAAACCTTTCTTCACGAAATTCCAAAAACCAGCAAACACCTACCAAGCAAAACTACGAAACTTAATATCATCAAATCTCATTTTATCATCGTTACATTTTCACTTTATCATCCAGCTTTCGTGGATCAATAGTTCATAACTGAATCGATTATCACAGTCCGTCATCACAAACATTGACTCTAAATCATTGTCTCTAAGCCAGTGTGCATGGTCATTAGCTTGTGACGCAAAGCGCAACTGGGTATGTGGTCGGTTTGTGATTAGGTGGTACACGTCGGGGTCGTCAGAACGCAACTTCGTCAAGCACTTCCAGCCCGTCTCCCGCAGCACCGACCGCGTCTGCTGCGGGAGCGTCGACGCAGCCACAGCCACAGTCTCAGCCACCTCCACCGCAACCGCAGCAGTCGCAACAGCAGCAACCGCAACAGCCTTCTCAACAGCAACAGCAACCGTCCCAACAACAGCAATTGCCTGCGGTACAAACGGCGGTAGCACCAGCTTCTCCGACGATACCGCCCACGAAGGAAGAACACCTGCCAGCAGTGTCGTCTCCAGGAACTGCTGTACCTTCACCGTCCTCGGTGAGAACGGAAGGTCCACCGACTCCAGGGACTAATGAAAAAAAAGCTGGCAAGTCCGCGCAACCGTCCCCATACTGTGACTTCTGTCTGGGCGATGCTAGGGAAAATAAAAAGACCGGCGGTTCCGAGGAGTTGGTCTCTTGCAGTGATTGCGGTCGCTCAGGTAAGCCAGAGGAAAAGATCAAGCGCAAGTATACGCGGAGAATGAATCACAATTAAGAGTATTGTCGTGCGGATTTCGTGCGACACAGAAAGGTCGTGTATAGCGATTTCTAGTGGTGATCGTGTTCGTCGATTGAACATTCACAACCGGTGATCCCGTTTTTTGATGATCTCGCTATTGGCTGTGTATATGGGGATAAGAATTTTTGGTCGAGTTGACGATATATTCGTAGAACGAATATGAATCTGGACATGGTAAGGATTAACTGAATATACTTTTGTTTATTTCTTCCTGAAGAAGCTTTATGTCGGATGTGTTAAAGTATTGAAGAAGCCATGTTGTGGTATTTTATCGTTTTTCAATAGCCTATTTGGGCCATTGTCTTCCGGAAGTATGGGATTAATTCCACTTGTTTATTCTGTTATTATAGAATATCATATAATCCTATATAGAATATTTAATATTGCATCTTTAAGATGCTTCTAAGTCCAACGAAGTGGGTCTTACGTGTCTTCTTTTTACAAAGTCTTCTCGTTACTTCCTGTTCTCCCAGAGAACCAATAGTTAACATTGAAGTTATAATCTTTTATGTCTACCAGTAGAAACAATGAAGATTTATAAATGTTGAAATGGAAATTGTATTGTTCCCATAAATACAGTCAATGGCGCAGTTTTTCTCTCACGTGTCTCCTTACGATCCGTGACTTGTGTTCATAAGTAGTAAAGAGTCAAGGAGTTATCACGTTTCTTTGTTATCCGATCAGACTAGTGATCGATTAATTAACGATATATGTTATCGTTAAATTGTTCATCTGTTGACATGCATTCTTTTCATCGGTATGATCGTCAGGATCGTCAGGATCGTTTTTTCTGTTCCCGTTTCGTTTTCTCGAACGAATCATTGTTATTGTCTATCATCGATAGCTATTTTTCATACCGTCGAAGATAATTCGATTTATCGATAAAGGGATTGTAAACGAAAGGAAAAGAGGACAAAGAAAAGATAATTGAGAAAAAAAATGAAAGAAAAATATAATACTATTTTTCGGATTGATGTTAGGTCGATAAACTTAGAGTCATTGTGCGACATAAGTACACGTTCGAAACCATCGTTAAAGTTCATGTGTGCAATAATTAAGGGATATCGATTATCTGCACGGTGTTGAGGTGGACAAAAAAAGACAGAATAAATCTGTATGGTTACGAGCTTTACGTACACTAGTCAAGGCACGAAAAGCAAAAACATCACTTTGTCAATGGTGCAACTTGTCGCATCTGAGTAATAGGAATTTTCTGGCGAAATTCCTTTACTGCACGGATCAACTGTGATTTATTGTGTAATTCAATGATTAGTTTTTAAGGGACAAAAAATTTTTACGAAAGAAAGGGCGCCAAAAGTAAAAGAAGAAGAATGATGAAATAAGAAAGATTAACTATGTACAAAAAAGAAAAAAGAATTCAACATAAAATACATGAGAATCTCGCTTTGAATTAAGAAGAAAAAAGGGGGCAACAAAAAAATATAAAAGGTCGAAGAAGTAAATGATCGTACTATTTACGGAGCTAAATAAAAATATTCGATGAAAAAGAAAAAATCTTAAGTCGCGAAATTGATGTGTTTAAATATTTGGGCTTCTGTTTAAGAAAAAAATTCCTGTTGCACAGTATCACTAGAGCACATATTGAAGAAGATGTGTTTGTGTTCTCTGTTTGACTACAGTGTAATCGCGCGTGTTTTGTTTCGTTCAAAATCAAAAGAGGAAAAAAATGATCAATAAGAGAACGAAGCTTGCCGCAAAAAAGTCGTTCCACATGATCGCGAAGTTTTAAGAGAGCTTAAATAACACAAAACGATACGATATACAATATATATTATATATATTGATATTATCCAGTACAGTCGTGAATCGTTTAACGAGAGCAACAATATTTATATATAGCAAAACGAAAAAATAAGAGGATCGACCACACGTTTTTTCGATACTTCTACACTTTTTCGAATCTGTAAATATCCTTCTTATTTTCCATTTTTTCCAAGTGTTTCTATTTACGTTAGAATGGACCTAGAAATATAGAAACAAAATATAAGCTAAATTAAATTCAGAAAAAAGGGAACCACCTAATTGTGCCTAAATTTGATTGGTTGCATTTCGATGCATGCTCTGTACTATCAATTATGAATTTCGATTTTAAATATAATGGAATTTTAAGAGAAATATACATCTTGAATTATTACAATTTATAAATTAAATTAGAAAGGAGGTATGATAAAAAATAATTCTCAATTAATAATAATTATTATATTATTAGAAATTAATAACAGTGATATAAATAAACTTAAATAACGTATCGAATATAACAATAATTATACAATACAACATGATAATAATAATCAATGTGACCATTTTTTTCAATGTGCGATTAAAAAGTATCAATTTTAGTGTTTTATAACAAATGATAAATTTATATAATTACGCATGTGCCAAACATCAGCTAGTAAAGATTAGGCACAAATTACTTCGTCACACGTTATGGTTTCCTTACGCGACGATCTGTTTCGTTTCTATATTCCTTTGTCCTTATTATTTACAGAATATATTACCATAGATACGACACCATAAGAGCGCAGCACATATAACGCTAGTAAAAAGTATTATTGTTCAAATACTCGATTTAAAGAAATCACAAAACGGAGCATATTCATTTTAATTTTTTTATTTAGACACATTCCACTGGTAAACTGCTGCTCTTAAAACCTTCCGTTTCGTTCTGGGCATTAATCGTTTCCGTCTCATGTTGCATATAATACGTAATATAGTAATCGCCTTTTTATCACTCGTAATCGTCATCAAATGACGAGCATATTTATTGCATACATAAAATAAAGGAACAAAGAACAGAAGTGAACCGACGACATATTGCAAGCGGAAATTGTACAGTAAGGGGGCAAAAAAGACGTAACGATATTTCTTTTTTTTTCTTTTTTCAACAAAAAAATAAAACAATGAAAAGAAAAGAGGATGTATCGATAACGTCACATCATCTTAGAGACTCGATAATAGTTTAGTTTTGTACAAGCTTTGATATTCGTACAAGAAGATATCGTTCGAACGTTAGAAATAATAAAGAGAAAAACGGGCAAAAAGTCGTTTTACTACTTGTACAATATTTTACAAGGTTTTCGTAGAAATGGAGGTCGTCGTCGTCACTATCCATATATTTCACTCTGCTAGAACTCTCCAAATTCTTCTTGATACAATCTTGCTCCTATATCTGTACCTTGCTACACCTTTAAGCAAATTTTCCAATCTTGAAATGGAAAATTTTCCAAATTTTCTAAGTTGAGCTCGGATCTTCAATTTTAAAAAAACATTGGGAAATTGAAACCTAGCTTAAAAACTGTAGTAGGGTTATGTACAATTTCTTAATTTTAATAAAAGGGAGGAGAATAATTTCTTTACGTTACTTCTTTATATTTATCTTCAAATTGGGAAATTTTTAAAAAGGAGAGCAGGATTGAATGGGTAGGAATTATCAAAGTTGTAGCAGAGAATTAATGAGCCCTCTTATCCCGAACTGCAGTCCACGCGTTCGTTTTATAGGATCAGTAGCTGTTTTTCTAACGCTAATGTTATATCATTATCATAGATTTACAAAATAATGCAAGCAAGTTGTAACGTGTACTCGATACTTTTCCCTTGTTATTATCTTACGTGTCTGACGTGTAGCACAGCGGGTAGATTGCTAATTTTACGGTGCGTCTAATTAACCGATCGAAGTGCACAGCGCAAATACACGCAGGAATTCCTTATGGTTTATCTATCGCGTTTAAGTGTTACGCAAGTCTTTTGTATCCTGAGTCGACGGCAGTTATTTGGAGTCTTACCAAAAAAATTTTAAAAAGTGCAAAAAAACAAGATAAAGGTAATAGAAAAAAAGATATAGAAAAGAAACGGCGAGAGATCACTTTAGGATAACTCATAATTTAATCGCGGATAGTACTCGTATGCGACGAGAGAAATCCGCAGATGAATCACTATCGTATCTTGATAACACCCTATTTACCGTAATTAAGAGAGTCACACACATGGTATAAGAGAGAGGGAGAGAGAGAGAAAAAAAATAAGAGAGTAATTACGAGTATGAAAGCATGCAGAGATAGTTCCTCCTTGTTATATAAAAGAAGAAAAAAATGATGGAAGACTTGTTATTAGGCAATTTTAATTAAGCAATACCCATGAGGCTTACAAATCTAGTATCTAAGTAACGCTAGTTATATATAAATATATATATTATAAATATATATTATATATATCAAATGTGATACGTTATATGAATTGCGTGTGTATGTTATGTGTTTGTGTATGTTTGCGCGTGCATGTGTGAGGGTATGAATGTGCAGGAAAAATTACACTCATACGGAGAGAAAGTGTGAGAGGGAGAGAAACATACAAAAAATAGTATGAAAGTGATGAAAAAGCGAATGACGATAAAATTGTGAGAGAAGAGAGTGTGCTGGTCCGCGACGTTTATATTGTGCTGCGCAAGAAAGAACGTGAACTATTCCAAGGTACGCACCGCTATTACTTACCACCTTACTATTCCAAATAAAATAATATGTTCAAGAGGCAACATCAAAAAAAACAAAAAAAACTACAATCGCAGATATCATGAAATAAAACATTCTGTGCGGAAACATAACAGAACGTATATCATTATTCCGGACGTTTTTAGTGCTGAGGAAGGGTGAAAGTCATATAATTGTTCGCACGCGTTTCTTGAGCAATCGAACAAGAACAAAAAAATATATATATATAAAATTTGGAGTTTTGGAATTTTGAGAAATGAAAAAAACGAATGTTCATATAAAAAAATTGTAGAAATGAGATAGCTTGGAGTTCACTGTTCTTCGGCACAAGATAAATGTCCTAGCACCTTTCTACTCGTCCAAAACTGTTCTCCTGTTCCGTCCCATATGCGTGTTCCATGACCTGGCTACGTTCTTGTTATAGGGCATCCGACTTGTTTGCAATTCACTGCGAACATGATCGTTTCTGTTCGCAAGTACAGGTGGCAATGTATCGAATGCAAATGCTGTTCCATTTGTGGCACTTCTGATAATGATGTGAGTATTTCATTTCCATTTTTTCGGTTTCTATGCGGGAAGAACAAAGGATGTTCCATATCTTCGTACTCCTACTCTAACTATTTTGATTTCTTTCCTTTATTACGGGGAACAATGGTGCTTGAGTATCTTTTATTCTCACGCTTTATCTTTGCTTCATCGATTATTTCACATTGATCGTTTTATTGTCGTATAGGTATACTACAATTTTGCAACATTTATTTTTAATTAATTTATTGTATTTAATCAAATGTAAATCAAAATAGTTCGAGGAAGACTAGAAAATCTCTTTCTATAAATGCAAGTTAGTTAAAGTTCATAGTGGATCAAATTAGGTCCGAATATCGGCGGATCATTTATGTAGAGATGAAGAGATAGTAAAGAACCGACCGCGAACCGTATCTAATTAGGTATCATTGCACGCTAATTAATTGTTTCGCGAACCAAACCAGGATCAGCTGCTGTTCTGTGACGACTGTGATCGTGGATACCACATGTATTGTCTGTCTCCACCTCTTGCATCTCCTCCTGAGGGCTCCTGGTCTTGCCGTCTGTGCATAGCAGAGTTTCATCGCCGTGATTAAAACACAGTCTTTTGTCTAGTAGATAAGTGACGGATTTTAATTATTTGCTGTGGTGCAGTGGCCGTTCTTGAATTAGGAGAGTATTCACAAGCTCACTTTCCCTTTATAGTATTACGATAGACGCAGAGGTACTTTCAATGATCGAGAACTATGTTTGGTAATTGTATAGAATAAATTCCAGTTAGCCAATTTTAAGGACTTTGATCTATGCTATCAAGATCAATGCCCTGAGTAATTTCATGTATACATATAATCACCACTCAGTTTTAATTTCAAAGATACACATAAAATTATTTTGAAGACGTAATTCATGAACCTAATCTGAATTTAATCTGAGACTATCCCAAACCTAATCGAATCTAATGCAAAAGATATGATTTTATGGTGTATAACTCATACATGATGGTATTAGAGCTGTAGGCTTTAAAAACATCTTCAAGTAATATAATGTATGCTGTTAAAAATATATTCGTGTATACTATCAAAATTAAAGTCAAATAAAATATACACGTATGTATTTACGCATACACACACACAAAATATACGCGCGCGCGCGCGCGCGTGTGTGTTTATACATATATACATGCATGCATACATCTATATATAAAATTAAAACGTTGATAATCATGAAGGTACTAATAAGTACTAAATTAAATACTAAAAATACTTTCATGTATATCTGTGAAATTAATGAACCTTGACAGTATATATCATGGTCATTGAAATCATTGAAGCTGATCCTATTCTATATAACTACCCTACTTTTTTCTTTGTAAGGTCTATTAACAACTTTGGCAATATTCATTTCTTTTCTTTTCATTTTTGGTTTAAGTTCCATTATGAAGTATTTGTAGTGTATGCGCTACGTTAGATTATCTCAGGCACTGGTGATCTCAGAAAACTAAAAGTATAATAATTACGTATTTTTAATTTTAACAAGCTAGCGTTTATCAGTAGATGTAGGGTTAAAAGGGCTGTCTTAATGTTTTTGTCGAGAATAGACTAACAACAGCTCTTTAAGCTCGCCATTAAAGTTAATGCAATTAATAAAATAACTTTAAGCGATCAAGGACTCCGGCATAGAATTGTCGTCGACTGTTGTGTGTATTTTACATTGAAATAGAAAGAACGTATTTTTTATTGATTTACTATCCTAGAAATTAGAGAAATTAGTTCGAAAATTGCGAACATCGGCAAATACTCTCCTAGTTCTCCGAGCCAATCTATTTTCAGCCATTGACATTCGAAGTTCGGTTGCTTTTACTATTTCGAAACCATTTAAACCGATTAAATAATTTTTGAAGATCTCAAATTTTCATAAACCCCATAAACTCCTTGCTATCAACTTGGTATACCTTGTTCCAACCAAGGTTTATGGAAGAAACAAAAGTAAGAAAAAAAATGATATTCTAGGAAAAACATGATATTAATAGCATCTGTTTCATAAATAGTGATAAATAGAATATTATCTGTTTATCTGTACATGTATCATGATACTAAAGCTTTTACACTTAATGACACAGCCATTAGTAGCAATATAGCTATGACATACAAACTTGCAGGTACCACAGAAGATTATATTCTATATGCCCTTTATTGTTAGCTCAGTATTTTTATATTTTATACATTGAATGTACTTAATTTAAGATACCATGGTGATATTTGGTACTCATTAATGTAACTGTTTTTTCTTTTTTATTTAGTACTTTTAAGGTCGCTTAACGACATGGAATTGTGTATTAGGTGTCATAAAGATTAGTCTATATTTTTGAGTTTGAACCAATTAAACATGGTGAATTTACATTTTATATCGCTTATTTTTAACACACTGTATGCAAATTTGAATAAAAATTAGTATACAACTGAATCACTAACTTTAGACAGTCTTATTGTGTGCCATGAATATTTTCTGAGTGCAGAAACATAATGATAGAACTTCTTTGGGTGCTATATTTCAGGGATTAGTTCCCTTTTGAACATTTTAGGATAACTTTATAAGATTGAAAGTCATGTCTTTGACCAAGGAAAACTATATTCTATGATTATACTAAATAATATATATATATATATATATATGTATTATTTATATATATATTTTTATATATATATATATTTATATATATATATATATTTATATATATATATATATATATTATATATATTTGCGAAAGTGTAATGTAAGATATTCATAAGTAACAAACAATACTCAAAACAAATATAAGTTTTTTTATAAAAACTGGATTTATATAAATCTATGATTATGTGTATTCATTTTTGTATTATCCCACAAGCAAGCAAATGATGATAAAGTATTAAGCTGAGGTATTTCGATTCTTATAATTAATTTGTTGTTACATGTGTGTCTCAATCGATTTCTACTAAGATATCAGATAGTGGTTTTCGCTGAAGGGCAGGTACTGTAGCATTCTTTGCTGGATAACCGACTGGCAGTAGTACAACAAGTTTTTCATTAGGAAGACGTCCAAGAAGGTTCCGGATGGCAGGTCCACAATTTAAAGGAGTAGAAGTCAGAGTTACCAAACCTGCATACTAGTTTTAAAGTTCATATATTATAAATACTAATAAATATTATTCATAGGTATACAGTATAAGAGATCATAGTATTACAATATGATATTACTTGTATAGCAGTGATGAGAATACCACACGCAATACATGTGCTCATTTCATTGTAATAATGAATTTTCTTTTTTCCGTTTGGTAAAATTCCATAAATTTGTTTAAATACAAGTATCAAATAAGGAGCAGTAGTTAAGTATTCCTTAATCCAATTGGTTCTTAATGGAAGTAAATCAGTCGTCCATTTTATTCCCATTCGTTTTTTATAGTTTATTTCTTCTTCGCTCTCGACAATATGTCTTATTTGTTCTTTTACTTTGTGATTTGATACCGCTACGAATGTCCATGGTTCTGTATGCGCACCACTAGGCGTAGTGCCTAAAAACACAGACTCAGATGTATAAGAAATTTTGTGAATGTAACACAACATGATATTGTACCTGCAGCTTTTATTATCTCACGTATGACTTCTTTTGGTACAGGGTCAGGACTGAAAAATCTTATAGTTCTTCTAGCAGCTACTATTTTATAAAACTCATAAGCTCTATAAAATAATTCTATTTCAGAGGGTCTCTTATATTCGTATGGGATATGTTCTAAATCTTTTGGTAGTGCAGGTTCCTCGCTATCTTCTGATACCTCTTGATTAATCTCTAAAATTTCACGATTTTTAACTTTATTATAGAATACATTAAAATAATACATTTTTTAACAGTTATTACTTTAAAAAATTCAAATTAGCAATAACATGTATAGTATTATTACCTTCTAGCTGCTCTATAATATTACCCAAAATCTTAGAATTATCTGTATTCTTTACACTAAAAATCGAGCCTCTTTTGAATACTTTATAAGATATTCTTAAAAAACAAAAAGATATAATACCGATTAGTACATGGTTCCAATATTTCGTCCAAAATGGGAAAAGTTCAGTAAGCATTTCAAAGAAGAAAATTAATTTATTTTACAAGAAAGGAAACCGAGTATTCCACTCAATTGTTTCAATTATACTTTACTATAGCTGAAAGCTAACTATGGAAAGATATGCATTGAAACGAGTGGTGGGATACATCTAACCTATAATAACTAAGTTATCGTTTTTAAATAGATAATGTATCTCAATACTTGTGCTACAAAACTTAGATTTATCCATTCATTTTTTCATCGATCATTTATGCTACAACGAAATATCTAAGTGCTTGTCTCTCAAATATGCATATACGAATTTTTAATTTTTCCAGTATTGAAGGGAGAAAAAAATTATAATTATTATATGTGATTAGCAATTATTCGAAATGGAAAATTGTCTTTTGCACGTTCTGCGGTAAAAAGAGTATAATCTAATAAAGTATTTAAGTACATCTTTAAGCAATACACGGGAAACGATTTAATTATTCAGCGTAAAAACTCAGGCTATTTAAACAAAATCCATCAACGATGGATAGACAATGACTTCTATTAACATCTTACTATTGTTAAAGACTTGTTATTACAAATAAAGTCACTGTTTACTTTTAATAATAATCATTTATTTCCATTAATATCATAACATATGCGAATCTTTCAAGGAAATCCCTCCTCATTCCCTTGTTCCAACTTTATATTTTATCGTATTTAAAAATAAAAATAATTGAGATGCTGCAAGCGTAAAAATGCAAGATTATTTTAAAAACACCTCTCCAACAACACAACAGTAGGATCATATAATCAGTACTTTTATTCGGAAAAGCTATATAATTTCTTTACACATTAATAGCATATCAGTGCTTTTTTAAATTTCGTGCTAATGAATAATGATTATCAATGAAGAATCTGTAAAGGTTATCTACATGTCTTCTTAAAATATCATATTATGGGAATTTTGTTTGTCATTCTATTAAAATCATGTTCTTCGAGTGCTGCGTTATAGAAGGGTTGTCTGTATATCGGTACAGTCGGTTATCTGTCTTACTGACGCACTAACCGAAAGCAGTTCGGTGTTGTCCATTGCGCCTTGCGAGTGCGCAGTAACGAAACGTGCATGTCTCCGTTGTCCGTCAACACGGATGCAAGAAAATCGGTGACAATCATGTAAAAACGCGGTGTCAACGTAATTTCTCGGATCGTTTATCAAATCCCCGCGACAATCAGGGCGACCGGTGTTCTAGCGCGTAACAGAAAACTTGCGATTGCATTTTGTTGTCCGAGTGAGTGCATCGCGAGACAGATCTTGTCGCACGTACGGATTGCACAGTGATAGACATACGTTTTTCGACAAATGCGAGTATCATCGACCCGTACGTTTCGCGAGATGTGTTTCTCTTAAGAAAAACCGTGAGTCGATTGTGAGTGACATCGAAATATAACAATAGGGACATGGAGAACGCTATGCAGCCACCGCTTCCACCACCACCCCCACCCTCGGAAATCCTTGAGAATGCTAACACGGAGCACACGGTCACCCATGTCTTGACATTTGGTATGTTACATTCTTGTGTTTCTTGCATGTTTCAACATAGTTCTGTGTACGATAATCCTGCCTATCTTTGATTTTGATAACGACCAACCGATTGCGGTCTCGAGTTGATGATAACGTTTTCACGACGTATTCGCATCGTCTTTAAAGGTTCCAAAAAAGAATTGATGTAAACATATTTCGAGAAAGTTTGTACTTGTTTTTTCTTTCAGTAACAATCACAGTTTTCCTGTCTTTGAATGATTACATGGCATTTTTTAAAGAAATCTCTTAGATATTTTCATTTGTGTTAAATGTCATTTAGCCAACTTGTGGAAAACATCCAACTAAATTTTATAGTTAGAGTTGGGATTACATTGTATGTTATTTTATGTACAGAATGTGCTACCTAAAACAAACCATGGATCTACTTTCCTATGTTGACACAAATAGTATTTTATATATCATGTGGATCATATTTAAGGTTGAATATACTGCGAGGAATATTTTTATTCCAAACTCAGACCTTTAGAGTATTTAAGTTTTCATGTAAGTGCATAATTAAATGGCCTGTTTTAAGTATGTCACTTTGTATTATACAAACTTATTATTATGCATATTTGTAGTAGGCTTTAATTATTTGATGCAATTATTTTCTACAAATTAAGAAATACAAAATTAGTAACAAACTGGTGAAAGTGTGCATTCAGATGGAACTATAACTCATTCTAAGAAATTAAGTAGAATTATATTGGCTATTTGAACATTATATAACTTGATTTGAAGTCAGATATATATGTATATTTACTTTCAAACCATTCATACACCTTATGGTTTGTTTAAAACTGTTATTAAACATTAAATATATGTATATTTCTCTTCTGTCTCATTTATGTGTTCTTAAATAAAACCAGTGTAGCGTATAGGCTTAACAATGTTTGAAAACTTTAAAGATAGAACATTGGTTAAAAATATTCTGATATTAACACAGCAATCTTCATTCTCTCTCTTTTCTATGAATAAAAGAAAAATTTGTATATGTAAAGTTTCCAAAGAACAGAAATGACACATACGTGTGAACTTCTAAATTTAATGACTTGCCAGCTACCAGAAAGTGGTAGCCTTTTAAGCGAGCAATATTGGATGTTGTTTATTGGTTGGTGAAACAGAATAATGTAGCTGTGTTAGTGAAATGTTTCTCAGCCTTTGTCAGCATATGTGTTAGATTTTAAAATAAATTTGCTGACCTTTATTAATTAATTTTTTACAATGTATATTATATATTTATTATGTAATTAATTAATTGACCAATTTTTACTTTGATTTGACTCTAGACTCTTTAAGCTTTAAATTTATTAGTCCTTGTCCTATTAATTAGTTGAAAATATTTTTCTAATCAATTGTTCAATTACATGGAAAATAATCACATTGATTTTTATATATTCTTTTAAAGTAATTTTTATATATTTTTGTAGTTGAAAAATATAAATAGCAATGTAAAGTAGTTCATCGTGTAATACAACAGTTTGCAAAAAATAGGTTAGAGTTAAATGAAGCCAAAAAGAAAATACAGAGCATTACAGGGCAAAATAGTTCATGCATCGTTTATAATAGATTTGAAAACGGAACACGCAACAATGATGCGTCATAGTTATGAAATATTCACATTAATTTAAGGGCAATAGATTTGTAATATGTCTCATAAATTTGTTACTTCAAAAATTTCCGTTGCAGAACTAATACGTTACGAGAATTCAAGTTTAATTAAGTTATTCATGTACTACATCCAATTGACCTGAATTCTGTATAATTCTTAGCGAAATAGCAGTGTAAACTTACAATCAAACGAAAATATACCCAGTTAATATAAAAAATCATGTTGTGTTTACATTTCAATGTGTTTATGTGTGCAATTAAATATAACCAGTATACGGTTTTATCGATCAAATCAATGTTTTGTTTATTGACGATCGATATTTAACTATCGATATAAGTATGTAAACTACTCAACAATTTATGTCAATTACAGCCTCACTTATTAGTGAGTTGTACGTCTACTTCTTTATAAATATCGGCATAAATATTGCGAAGTTGTACTTCAGCGGTATGATTATGACGAGATATAGTGTATATACATATCATGAATCATAAATGTCGTGTTCCTTGGAGGCGCATGCCTCTACCATGATACTTCGAACTCTTTTCGATACATTCTCCGACTATCTTCTTTCCTTATCTTTACCACGCAAGAACCAACATTATCTAGCCGCTTAAATAACATGCATGGTGGGAGAATGCTATTCGGAAGGGATACGATATTTACGATTCACGACGTAAATATCTTCTTTTCGATACGCAAAATTTTGTCGAATTTCACATTAAAAACTTATTATGTGATTACGATGTAGATGAAACGGTGATCGATGAAAATATTGCTATTGTTAACGAGTTGAGCAATTAATCACTAAGAGAAATTCTTGTAATAATTTCGATAGTTCTCCTACTAAACCTTATTTTTTAATAAAACTTTGGAAATAAAAACCGTACTAAAAGTGCAAAATAATAGTACATACTATGTTTCTAAGGTATCCGACTACGAGTTTTGCATCGTGGTCATGTGTATTAAACTGTTAATTCAATTCTCGTAGAATCGAGAAATAGGATTAAGTAAGTATTACGCAACAAGCCGGGTACTAGAGTTACTTGATCCGTCACTGGGCGGATCTTGGTGTTTTCCAAATCAGCTGTTAGTCGCCGGTGAAGGGTGACTCGTGAGTTGTATAGTGGGGGGGGGGGCCGTCAGTCGGTTTCGAGACTTGGGCCGATGCGCATCGTGCTTCGTTTATTGCGCACCTTGTCCCGTACCGTATCCTACGTGTATGTACGTAGCACGTAGCCTCGTGCGTCGCACATATGTCTCCCTGGTCTTGTTACGTGCACATCAAATACCGTTGTTTCACCGTCTTTCGTGTGTGAGCACCGAGTGAAAGTCGAACGAGGGCTATCCATAAGGAACTTTTTTAGAAGCATTCGTATGTCCTATGCGACCTCGCATCGACACTCCATGTTGTTCTCGTGTTAAGTGCGTGGTGAGAAACTTCGGGAGCCGCGCTGAATCACTTGATAACGGAGCATTGAATCTGAAACCCCAAAAAAGAACCAAAACACGGTGCTTCCAGTGCAACGTTCTTTTCTGCGCCGTGCGCTGACAATCGCCGTGAGCGAAACCATATGCTCGTGGTGTTACGTACGGATACACCTAGTGGAAATTTCCATGTACCGATGAAGGGAAACACTGTAGCGTGTCGTGGAAGCGCAGCAAGTATTTAAAAATAAATACCAACGCGAAGCGTCCTCCCGTGTCCCGTTTATGAGGATACTTGACGATGTACTAAAAACATTCGACTGGGGAACACGTGGCAAACCACAGGAAGCTAATTCATCCTGTTTTTCACACTGCCTCTTCCTGAATCAACACCACAGACGGACGTACAGATCACGCAGATATTGGTGAAGGTGGCCAAGGCCGAGGCTTGCTCTCCGTACAAGGTACGCGACTTAAAGTGTGTCAGTAGGATAACTACGGCCGATCCGTTTCGTTCGGTCCGACACTTTTGCCTGACTTGACTCGTAGGAATTGGAACACGACTGCATAACTAGAGAAAGGGATTGCGACATGGTAGACATGAAACTTTTTCGAATTACTTTTTCGTGTCTTAACATTGAGGAGACTTTAGTAATATTTAGTTAGACTTCTTGTTCCCCTCCCTCGTATGGGGGCGGGGGGGGGGGGGGACGAATTACGTTAATGTCGCGTTGCGTCATATGAAAGGAGAAGGGAAGACGACAGAAAGCGAGATGAAAAAAAAGCATGTGACGAGCGAAATTGAATCGGAGTACACCAGGTTTTAGCAGATACAGTCAAATATTTGCATATGGAGGTTAGTTACCAATTGTGTTCGACCATTGTATCCGGCTGTGCGACTAATACAGTTACGGTTAACTTAATACGCGCGCGATACACCGTTTAACCGAGAAATGGTAGTTATATTAATACGTTGGTACAGGGTGTCTGGTTTGAACAGGGAACACGTGATACGCGTATCGGGGTCACCGGACCGAGTTAGGTTTAAACTTTGCGCGTAATTAGCGCATGTTGTGTATAGTGCTATAGTGTTGATTCATAGAAGACTTGTTTCATACGTACTATAATCTGACACGCGTATTTGTTGACAACACTGCAAGGGTAAATGTTATGCGTTTTTAGTGTTTTGTTTTTCGCTGTCATTTGGTTAGAATACTGTCCATTGTTTAAAAGCTATTTCATTTATTGAGTACAAAACGGTTAACTTTAATTATACAGAACATCTTTGTTTTCTAGAAGATACCGGAAGATTATGTTTGGTTTAAGAGGGAAAAATCGATGAAAAGTTAGTAGTGCGCGTGTTTAGTATGTTCAGACGGAACAAGTACGGTGACACGTGTATTCGAAGATTCCGTGAAATGATGTAACTAACGTTGTTGTGATAAGTCAAATATCATTTCTAGTCGAGAATAGTGAGTTTCATTTGAAGAATAGACATTTTCTTGGTTGAGAATCACTACACACGAGTTCACAACAATATTTTATAAGATTTAACTTAAAATTCGTAGAACTTATATTAGAAATATTCTATTCTACAAAGTAAACTGTAGTTGAAGGAAAAATGAAGTAATAGTGAAATTGAATTTTTGAGAGTTTTCGTAATTAGCGATAGGAAACGCTTTATTGTATTTTCCTTCGCGTAACTTTCTCGAATCCGTTAGTATAAGTAATTCACCGTACACGCTCGATACTGTGTAATAGTGCAGCAAAATGACGACAGACAAAATTATCATTAGTAAGTGGAATTATTGTCTTCTCGATGGTAAATGAACCGTGATTTTACACCCGATCTGGCAACAAATTTTACGTTTTAATTATGAGGTTGTACTCTAAAGTATAAGCTGTCATTTCGTTTGTCTCATTAAATCCAGGCCTTGATAAATGATCACGAGAGTGATCTTATTTTAGGAAACGCGGAATTTCACAGAGTTCGATAATGCTAACGATCACTATCGTTAATCATGTAGATATAAAAAGAATTCATTTATAAAAGTTAATACACTATTTTTTAATAATTTTCACCGGAATATAGCTTTAATCACGTTATTAGCATTATTCTATTGAAATAAATAATTATTTTATGAAAAGGTTTAATATTTTTAGGAATACAAATTTGTAGAATGCGATCAGGTTCAAACTAGACACTTGATATACTCCTACCTGTGAGTAAAAGAAATTTCCCATTTTTTAAATAAGTAACGAATTGACACGTTTTGTGCCCTGGGAGTCATCTATGACCCACTGTAATAAAGTGAAACCTTTCATTAGATGAACAAAGCTATGTACCGTACTGACCAAATACTATTGTTATTATTATAAAAAGCAGGTATAACACTATTAATATATGTACTTAGGGCTATTTTCATAGTGAGTGGATAATTTTTATTCAATATTGTGCTATTATTATATTTTTTTTTATACAAATTGGAGTTCTTTCTTTTTCAATGATACTAAGTATTAATCCAAAAATGACTTTGACAACTGCACCGTGTTTTACATTATAAGAATATTAAAAGAAAATACAAAAATGTGATTAGAGACGCAGAGAAAAAACTTCTATAACATTTTAAAATAATTAAATTTGAAGTATTAGATGTGTAACTTAGTTTGACGCTTTTAGATTTACCCTGTCTGAATAACTTTTATATTTAATATTTTAAATTAAAATGTTTCTCTTTCCCTATCTTATGAGAAAGGTAGACATGATAGCTTCAAAGTTAGAGAAAATACTGGATACCGTTTTAATAATTCAGTTTATATTACGTGGTTCATAAATAAAATTTGAATTTTGTTCCAAAAGATATTGAATTAGTTTACGCACCTAATTCAAGGAAAATAAAGTATCAAAGATTCAGCACCATAATTAGTTTTCATAATTATCATATTCCAAATATATTAAAATACTTTTCCTTTTCTATCACTTCCACAAAGTTCGTTTTAATTTTACTGTCAAACTCTCAATTTTTATTTACGATCGGCAAAGAACGTGTCAATCGACAAGTGTCCCGTCGATTAGGCCTGTGATTAGGATAATGGCGACCGTATTACGTCTTGTGCATCCGGATATCTATCGTTCAATCGGTTCTCGCCATCCGGTCATTTCTACCCGATATTAGAGAATCTTAGAGAGGACGCTTATCGACCAGCTCTTATCTGACGTTGAACAGACGATACGTGAAAAACACGATAGGTTTTACGAGTTTCCATGTTGAAAACGAATGGAAACTTTGCTCCAGGGAAACAAAAACAGAGAAATTTTTGAGGTGATTAGACGAAACTGTACTCCGATTTGTTGCCTCGAAATGCACGAAATATCCGGCTTCTTGGCCACGTTCTGTTAACCGAAGAAGTAACCTAATTCAGGTGAACGTAATTTGAGTTAGTTACAACGTTTATTAGTTTCAGCTGTTTTATTGACTTAGTTAACAAATTACAATACTTTGGATTCCATTTTATTACTGGACTTTCTTGATGTTTTTTAAGCATGATTTCAGATAAATTTTATTTTATCGAGTGGAGGAAAAAACCATGAGGAAAAATGGATAAAGTGTAGATTATTATTTTGTGAGTAAAACATACGTTGATTTTTAGACAATTTTGATAGGTACTGATAGAAGACTATATAGAATGAGCTTCATGGTTTAGTTTATTTAGATTGACGCCAATTACTTTGTTTTTGAAGTGTAATTGCAACTAGTTTACAAGTTTCCTTTCTTTGTTACTTAAATAAATTCAGCTTTGTGAAAGATCACAAAAATATTAAGATTTTAAAACTACTTTAGTCCCATAATAATGTGCTGTAATGAATGTTCACAATTTAACTCATCCAAATATTTAATTAATTATTTTATTTTTCATAGTATAATTGAACTAAAATTTTGAGATATAAATCTTTGAACCTTGTAAACATTTTTTCTCCTCTTGTTTCTTTAAAACATAAAACATTAGTAAATTTTCCGTAGTAACAGATTTCAGTTTTACTTCTTATCTTTATACCCATTTCGTCATAAAATATCATACTCCTTTAAGTAGTAATACGACTCATGGGGAACACTGTTGTAGGCTTGTTTGAAGGCTGACATTTCAAGCATTACGACTCAATAAATCCAAACCGCGCGTAAGACCTTTGGGGAAGAATTGTTTCTAGACAGATCTAGGGACGTTTGAGGCTTCTTAAAGTACAGTAGTTACATATACTGTGGAGCGCATTTGAACTTATTTTATCTTCGATAAGATACATTGTTCGATGTATTGATGCAATCTAACCGCGTGTCTATCTCGATGTTTGTTCACATGTTATGGAATTGATTCGAAGGTGGATTGTTTTATTGGATTTCAATTCTTCTTGCATTTCTCGGGTTTTCCCTAAGAGGCTTAGGAACAAAATGATTTTTTTAGTTAATTTTCCACTATAGAAACAAGAATTTTTTTTACTAAAGATTAGTAGAAACTAAGAGAGACTTACTATTTTTTAGGTTATTTTAAAATTTTTGCAATTCTACATGGTTTTTGTGTTTTAAATTAAATTAGAACATTCTATGTGCCTTGTAAGGTTTTAGAAATAGTCTCATTTATGTATCCTAACTGTTTCATGAAACAGGATGGTTTTGCTAAATTAAAGTCTCATTTTTTAATGTTCAAAAATTTTAGTTCTAATTAATTAAACGTAGACATTAAAAACATTAATTAAGCTAGGAGCAGTTAAATTAATTCGTGCAAATTTACGATTAAAATTGTAATCATTGATACGATTGAACTCAACGCTTGGAATGTAATAATTAAATTTGAAATTAATTATTAGAAGGCAGCGGACAAATCTAAAGGCACAGAATTAATTCACATCCTTAATACGAAGAATTCAATTTACTCTTAATGAAACGATCCATCTTTCCAAGATCAGTGCAATTACCAAGGCACGCGTGTGTTAATCGCTTCTTCTTTAACTCTCGCAGGTGTACTCGCAATAGGGTCGTAAAAAACAAGTCCCGTAAACTTGAATTCCACGTGCAGAACGAAAACGCAGAAAAAGTATTTGAAAACGGATTTCCTTCAACCTCGTGGTGTTCGGCTCAAAGGATCGTTGGTTTAGAGACAAGAAGATCGCATACCATAGCTAGCCGTTACCTTGAGAACGGTCTGAAGGAAATCGAGCAAAGAATCCAGCCGTGTTGAAGCAGAACATGCGACGATCTCCTGGTGATCGTATGTTCCTTGTCCTCGTGTTTTAGAGTTGCGTTATGCAGTGACCTTGAGAGCTTTGGGTGCTCAAGATCGGTGTGAAGAGTATGTTGAATAGTTGTGATTCGTCGACGAGCACCATGAAGAACCCAGAGCATGAGAGTGGCTACTTCGAGGACGGTAGCGATATTGAAACGAACGTTGAGGAAACGATCGTCACTGAAGAGAGGAAGTACGCAACGACCTGTTACGGATTGGCCAAGGCCATTCATGAACTGGACGTCAGAGACTGTAGCGAGTCCGTTCCTGATCACTACGAAGATAGATTGAACAGAGGTACGACGCATTTTGCACAAAAATGTATATACTGATAGTTTTATGATGTACTTATATATAATAGTAATTATTTTATGATGAACATATAGTAGTCATTGGGCGAAATAAGTAAATCTGATAACGAGAATCAATGGGTACAGGGAAGTTGGGCTGGATTTTGTTTGATTACAGAAAATTTAAGGTTTTTTTTAAGGAGTATACACTCTATGATATAGTTTTAATTAGGTTAACAGATTTATTTCCTTTAAACCTTCGAACGGTGAGTTTTTATAGGAAGATATATTTGAAAAGCTTGAAACAAAACCGGCCAGTTTTATTGCTTGAAATGTTTTGGTATAAAAAAAAACTCCAGAACTGATTACTTTTTATACCTGAAAGCATTGAAAAGTTGCATAATTAGTTCAATTATGTCGTTACTTAATTATTAGAATTACTCGTTATTTATATTAAACTACGTGAAACGCAATACGTTTAGAAATCAGTTAAAAAGTTATTTTGTGCCGAAAGTACAGCTGGCCGGTTTTTGCACTAAGTTCTTCATTTATACCTTCACCTAGCAGGTTCCTTTTTATATCTGCATACTGTTTAAAGTCAAATTATAAGTAGTTTTGGATTTATATCTATAAGTAGTCTTGTTTGCTGTTGAGAGAATCATTTTTATCACTAATGATTTAAAATCATGGTAATGTATAAAATGCATATAGCAAAACTGATTAATTGCAAATTAGATTTAGCAAATGTTACTTGTGTGCCCTTGCTATTCCAAACCCATGAATACACTTAAGAAATAATGTTTCTTGGAAATCATTCTCATTTATTCTCGGAAAAACAGTTATTGTTCTGTGCTCATCTTATCGTTATAAATCCCATTAACAGCCCCATTAGGATAACTTACAAATTTGTCTGCATCAATGAATCCTGCAATGGTCATTCCCTGACTTATTCAGAAGTAGGAAAACAATTCCATTAAAAGATCCGGCTTGCTTGCGTTCAAAGGACATACCTATCTTGATGATTCTATTGAATAACCTAGTGGGGTACGATTGTTTAGTAAGGAAAGGTCCAATTAGTCATAAGCTTGACCAAAGATATAAATGTAAATGTGTCGAATTTCAAGTGTCCCGTTAGATACAGCTCGGTGTTCCAAAGGTTGCGTCCTTTTTCGTGGACAGAACATCGTTGAGTCACGCTATAAGCGCGTGTAACGTTACGTTTAACCCTCATTTAGTTACCAGTATCTAGAAAGTAAAACGACTATGTGTGGGTTATATACCGTTACTATTTTAAGATATTTCATAAACTAGAAAGTGTTGTTGGTCTTTCATGATTCAGACGATCACTTGTTTTACGAATTTTAGATACGGTTTCCTTAATTTTTGTTTGTTTTTGGTGGATGGATTTGGGCTACAAACACTTGTTCTTTAAATCTCACAATAGGACTTTTGGATTTTTACTTGGGTTTTTAATTTTCTTCGCAAAAATTATAGTTACTCTATGTTTCTTTATTTCTTGTGTCCTATCAGGTAAAACTTTTATGGATTTTTTATTCCCCTTTTTTTTATTTTGTTTTTGTAGTGAACGAGTTTTAATTTGTTGTTGGTAAAAATGTAACTAAATTTGATCATGCGCCAAAGACGTCTATTATTGCAACTGTTCAAAGACAAAGCGCACGCGGCATGCTATTGCGCAATGCTCGTTCCAAGTGCCATCATACTTGAGATCCATTGCAGCAAAACTGAGTGCACTCGTCTCTCGAAAGACTACTATCGAAACGTTGGTACCTAATTCTGAAAGAGGAAGTATGAATTGTTGCTAACTGCTTAATATTCTTATTTGTGTATAAATTTAACTGAATAATTCTTATTTCTCTTAAATGTTAATTCTTTATATCGTTTCATACGGGCGCGTCCGAACGGGTGTGTTAATTATAACTATAGTAACAGATCTGAAGTAAATAAATTTAGAGATATCTCTATTGGATAAATAGGATTCCAAAAGTTTTTGTGAGTTCGCGATTATCTAGTCTCATACGGGTCCCTGGTATCGAAATCGTTAATGTCTATCGGTTGGAGGCAATAAATGAATATTGATAGGAATTGTAGAAATGAAGATTAACAGATTTAAAGTATAAAAAGTATGCATGATATATTATAAATCAAAAGTAAGAATTTCATACAATAATATGAACATAAAGGAATTTATAAAGTGAATTACAAATCTAACAATCAAGTACAAATTCAGTTATACGAGCAATTATACAAGTGAATGAATGAGCGGGGTTTGTTCACATAATATGTTGTGGTTAGAAGTTTTACAACTATTGTACAAATAGAATCATGGATCGTAGCAATGATAATTTTACAATGACAATACATTAAATTACCATTACCAATTGTGATGTTAAATAATACTACATTATAGAGTAAAATGATTAAAAACTCATCAATATTATTATAATCTATATGGCTGATTTATGGTTTATTATAATTACATATATGTTTTTGCCTTGCTTTAGTCCTTTCCTTGATTTAATTGTTAGCTCTTCCCACTGGAGAAGAGATCGTTAGTGTTAAGTAATCAATTTAACAAAATTTTAAATATGACACACCAGCTATTTTTGACTATTTAGGATTATTACAAATTATATATACAGAGAAAATTGAAATGAAACTTATAAAAATATACGTGATACTAAATCTTTTTGTCACTTAGGTTTTCGAACAAAATTGTAACGAACTCTAGCTCAACATGCACCGCGGATTACCCGATCACGCACCTCGCGACTGTTCGATCGCAGATCACAGACGGTAACAGAAACGCGTTCTTCAGGACCTAAAACGGTAATGATTCAGAACTGATCCTTCGAGAGCGAGCATGGTACCCTATTCCTTAAAATGTTACGCTGGACATGGATTGTTTATAAATTTGGAACGAATCAGAGTATTCGAGAGATAACACGATAGATGACTTATCCCACGATCCCTTATCTCAGCGGAAAGGGCCAACGCTGCTATCATGCAATTTAGCTTATGAATAATATAATATTCAGTACGCACGTAAAAGTTATAAAATAAATTTCAGGTATTACACTAACGTAATTCGTTGAATGTTCGTAATGTATGAAATACCATTCCACCAAACATTACAATATATGCTCTTGGCCAGGGGGTTCCCACAGTGACTATGTATTGCCAAGTTACAACCTATTATCAAGGTTATTGAAATTTACAAATAATTTGTTACTCGTTAAATACTTCGGTATATCTGTTCACACAGTGAAATCATACATGTCATCCCGTTTACATGACTAAATTCTAAGGAGCGATATGGCTGGCCTATTTTTGGACCATGTTGACTTTAAGGAAGGAATGCATTATATTAATAAATTATTCACGAAGCCTAAACGAAGAGATTAAATTTCTTAAACGTCAAAGGCAAAGTTTGCGATCAATAAAGGAGTTCCCACGATGCTACGCATCATCTAATCACATTCTCGCCAACGAATAAATATATATATAAAAAAGAAAAAATTTTGTTCGGTACGTAACAGTATATTCTTGTAGCGTTAGATAAATTCTTCATTAAAGTGGTGTTCTTTTACTGGTAGAATTTTTTAGTTCATCAAGATGTTCTCTGGATTATTAATGGTTTTTATGGTGTTGAGTTTTTATGTCTTCAAATTATCAAGTTTTAGGATTTCCAAATGTCTGAATTTGCAAGTTTTCAAATTTCAAATTATTGGAATTCTAGCCTTGGAATTTCCAATGTTTTGAATTGTAAGCATTACATAGCAAGAGTATCTATCAACTTTTGAAATCGGTCGAAACATTATGAGCTACCGTACTATTTCTATTGTTATTCGTATATATCACATCATAGTTACATAGCGTACATCCTCCTCTAACCATAGTTTCATATGAATAGAATTGCGTGCTTTTAGTATTAAGAACCGTAGCTAGTGAAGTTAGTTATTCATTCTTTTGTAACTTTTGTCGATATATATGAAGACGTTAAATGTATCGTCTTAAATGTCTCAGAATACTGGAACACCTGTTCCAACGTCTTAACATATTATTCTGCAAACATCTTGGAACATCTAAGATGTGCAAAATAATCTCCCGTGTAGTTGCATACTATCCGGAGATACCTCAAATTACACCCGAAAAAAAGTATTTTCACCCTAAATTAGACCTTCCGAAATTCCAATCTCCCCTCAAAAAGGTTCAACTATAGCTATGTGCATCTACCAAGGGGAACTCATTACTTCTATTTGAACAAACTCATGAGATTATGGGACACATAGCATATGTTGAATGAAAAAGCTTTCGAGATATCAAATACCTTTCAAACTGTTCTCATTATTAATAGTTCGTTGCAATAATTAATCCGCATTTTAGTGATAGAATATCTATTGAATAACTATGCAACACTCTACAGTGTTCTACATCCTACTATCGTGCAATGGAAGTCAGCTTAGAATAAATTTCTATCCTCTTCAAAGAAATCCGAGGACAGATCTCGACCGCATTATGCGGTTTTTACACGTCTCTTGCTTCTATGTCTATAAGCATCTTTCCTTTTTTCGTAATTTTTTTGCTTCCTTTTTTGCGGTTTGTACTCGTGTACGCACTGGACATCGATCCGGCTAATGCGTGACCAAGGCACGTTATATACTTGAATGTATATACGCCACTTTCTCATCCGCATTCTTCTTCGAACGGTTGATCCCAGAGAACGAGGCAGGAGAGAAGAAGGTGCATATAATTGGGTTCAGTTTGCAGGGCCAGTTGTATGTTGGGTGTATTGGCTACTTGAAGGGCACGTGGGCCCGGATGCAACAGAAGGGAAACTCGAGATGTGGATAATGCAACTGTTACGAGCTCGGAGACCCGTTATCGAACCACAAATCAGTCCCTGTTGTAAGGAGATAGAAATAAAACATAATTTTGAGAGAATTGAGACATACTTGGGGATATCTGAAACCTTTGCATTGTGTTGTGATAGTGTGAACATTTGGGATACAGATTTTAGTAGAAATGGTAGTTGAAAATAGGAAATATGTACATGTTACCACTCAAAAGTTTGGAATCTTATATATATTAAGTGTATAGAAACGTTTTAGTAAAGCAAATTCATTTTTTCGCGACAGAACCAGAAGCTTGGCAGAAAGTCGTACAAAAAAGGCGCAAAATGCATGTTATATTAAAAAATATACGAAACATTGAAAGTAAAGTATAAACTGTTGTATTTTTAGGATAAAGCAACCCCCCCATTTAGGTCCACATTCCTTAACTTTGTTAATAAATATATGAATTTGCATAAAGGTCCGCACTCTACCTATAACAAAGAAATGAAAGAAAGTTAAAAATAAAGACTGAAACTTTTGCATACACCCAACACGTACTTAATGAGACGGGAATTTAGTTTCTTAATGGAAATATGTGAATATGTGAACTTTTACATACTTTTAAGTCAATGCTTGAAGCTATAGGGAAGTTGTAGCATAATAATTGTTAGTATATATTTGTTGCAATTACAATTGTTGTGTAAGATTATAACTTTAGTTTATTTTATCACGTAATCTGCAAGTGTTCTCTAGAATCTTCTAAGGTTTTCTAAGCTACATTGAGAGTAGCATGATAGGGTAAAGTTAGGTCTCCTGGTAATTCATTTAATTTAAATCTAAAGGAAATCGAACTTCTCAAATTCTGTCATTTATTCTGAATTCCATTTCATTCGCTGGATCTATAAACCGGTACATAATCTAAAATTTAAATGTCCTATTTAGACATTTCTGGACTAGACACGATACGATGTGGTGTAAAGTTCAGATGATTGTACTTCGGTTCGTGATTATAAATTCGAAAAGTTAGGATGACGCAGGTCTTAGTAGATGCCAGTTGTGAAACGTTCACTTTGAAAGTGTTCTGCTTCTCATCTAATTGAGGGGCTCCTTTATTACACTTTCTGTTACAAATTCTAGAGCTATTGTGTAGGTAATAATTAATGTACCTTCAAGTCTTAATAAAGAAAATTAACATCAGAAAAATTCATAAAAACAAAAATTATTTTGTAACAAAAATGAAAACAAATATTAGTTATTTTCTTACATTTCATTTGTATTTTAAGCAACATCAATATTTTAAAAGCATTATCGGTTACATGTAAATTGTATACATTAGTTTTAATATTATATATTCAAAATAACTTCATTTTAACAATATAGAAAAACAATTACGACAGAATCGAAAGTGATAAATAAGTCCAGCTTTGTTTGCCATACCCCACGGTTGTATTTCCGCAGGGCTCGTAACAAATTTATAGATATTTCCGGGTAATGGTCGGTCGACAATGCTGTTACTTGCGGTAGAAATATATTGGAATCGAGCTTTGGAACGTGTAACGTATCGAGTGCTCCGGTTTCGATAACCGGGAAGGATGAAATAGCGATTGTGAATCTGTCGAGACTTTATTTTCCAATTTTATTCTTTTTTTTGTTTTTTTTTTTAATAGAACGTTTTTTCTGTTGATGTAAGGAGAAATACGATGATAGTCTATCTGCTAGATACGTAATACTCGCGAGCATTATGTCACAGCGGCAGCCTCCATCTCTCGAGTTGGAATTACACTTGGTAAATTATTTTAGCTGTCTGTTAGACGTAGTGCATATTCGTTACCAATGTTAAGTTTACCTACTTTAGGTAACTTTTTTCTCAAAAACTAGCCAAAGTATTGAAACCAAATTTTAACAATATGTTCCTTATGAGTCCATTGTTTCATAGATTTTGTTGTACTTTGTTTGGTTCTTTAGTAATAATAATTCTTTTATTATAGATTGAAAAGGAATAATTAAGTATTCAGTTAAAAGATTGTATCTTTGTTTCCAAATGATATTTTTAAATTCTAATGTAGAGGTATACATACAACGACTCAGAAAATGTGTAGTTAAAATTTGAATTCAATACAGTAATACCTTGGGGTCTTACGTCCTTCCAATTTGCGTCGTTGTGCACTTACGTCGTTTCTATCAGTGGCTTCATATCTTGAGTGAAAAATGTAATTTTGTGTTCACGTGCATAGTTTCGCCAAAATATTGAAAGTATATAAATGCAACGTTGTTTATATATACTTAAATAGAAAATTAATAATGTAATTCGATTGAAAAAAATATATTCATGTACTCATCAGGTGCCAAGACCACAGCTGCTTTCATTCTTATATTACAATGGAAAAGATGCAAACATTACTAATTTGCAAACTAACTTGAACGTTATAAAGTTTTTCAATGATGAATTGAGAATTTGTAAAATTAGTAAAAAAGTAACATTTGCAGAAACTGCGTTAGGAAAGTGCGTATGTACGTACGGTAGAACGGAGCGAATCAGATCAAAATATGAAGAGTTAAATTCTCTTATTGAAATGGACATTCCAGTCGTTTGATTATCTCTCATGTCCCCTTCCTAAACCTATTCCGATACCCTGTTAATTGCTGCAGCTCACAATTTAAATTCGATACGTGTTTTAAGATTGATGGAAGCGAGCGAACGTTAGAATATCTATGCGAATCTAAGACACGTTGTTTACAAATTCTTACTTGAAATAAGAAGGTAAGCTTGAAACTTCAAATATGTTGAATATTATTATTTTAACTGGCACCAAAAATAATATTCGGTATATTTTAGGTTATCGTATCATAATTTATTTATGTGTTTTATTTATTTCGAAATTCTTATTTATGAGGCGAATCGGATCATTTCACTTATTGTTAGTGTGAATTCATGATAAAAAAGGCAGCAACAGAGATGAAAATTAAAGGTAAAAACAACTCATTAAGAGAGTGCCATTCCATTTTTGCAGTGAAAAATTGATTCATCCGCTTGCGGAAGTTTAGATACAGTGCGTTGTCTACGAAGAGTGGTGTCACGAGAATTGTGCTGATACAGGTGGTGTTAAAAGACAATATGCTTGAGACTCATATCTTAAATAGGATTTATTATTGACTTATATATTTTTTAAGTTGATACTAAAGATTACTTTTCGAAAATTTCAATTTTTTTATAAAGATTCTTGGGTTATCCGATTCGCCCCGAATTTACGGGAGAATCGGATATTTCGCGCTTTTTCGTGTTTTTGTTTATGAAAGAAAGGTTTTTGAGTTTGTGTTTACTTGTTATCATTAATGTTGATATTAAATAAATAGTTTTTTTTAATTTATCATGAAAATTTGCATTTTTAAATCATTTTTTTTTACCATAAAAAGGAAGTGATCCGATTCGCCTTGAACTACCGTTAGTACTTACGCTCATGAAGTCTACTCCAACTTATGCACGTCGGCTGATCTCAAACCAATTAGTATACATGTCCGAGATATGACTGTACCCCTTATGGTTTTGAAAAACTGGCGAATTTAACAAGAAAATGTGGTAAATTTATCTTTGGATAAAGAGATAGATCTTTCCGGTTTTCTACAACATTGGAATTATCTCTGAGTAAAGTAATTTGTTATTACCAAAAGTATATAAATGGTAGGCAATTAACTCATTGCGGCCCAAGTTACTTTCGTCGTTTCGTTCCAAATAACTCGTAATCATTTAGTCACATTTGGACGGTACTTCACTTTGCTTTTATTTTAACATTTTAGCATGTAACGAATGCAACAACATATACTAATGTATCGAATTAAATTAAATAATGATAATTAAATTGTATTTTTATTAATTCTTTGCGAACGGGTGTCAACGAATAGCTGTCCACGCATTTTTATTTTTTTGGATACAAAATTTACAAAATACAAGTTAATATCAGTAATAAATCTTGTTGTTAATAATTGAACGAAAATTCGTTAAGAGTTATTATGTCCTGTTCTCAAAGGGTTAAATATAACATAAAGGCGGATCTGGCCCCGATATCCAAGTTTCATTCTATACAGGGTGTCTCATTTTAATCTCCCAGGGCAGATATCGAAAAATACGAAAGATATGAAAAAATGATTTCGGCGAAAGTTAGATAGTTTTAAGGGAGACAGATTACACTGTTGTTTGTTTGACCTTGTGGTGACGTTGGAAAAACATACAAAAGTTAACTTGGAATCCTTAAACTAAAATCTGTATCTTTTATTACACATTATTGTATCTGACGTCAAAACATTTTCAAAACACTACCTAAATGTAATTCTTGCAAAAATAATTTTCGAAGTACGAACTCCCAAAGTTGACGTACCGCTGGCATTAGCATGGTCCAATGTATGTTCTCCGCGAAGAAATTACAAGATCGGACATCATAATGGCTCTAAAATGAGCTAATTGTGTGGGTGCATAGTATTTCTAAGCACCTCAAACAACTACATGTTCAAATTCTCGAACGTTTACTTTGATATGCAAGTCTATTAATTTTCGAAAAGAGGTTCTCTACTTGTTTCAGTGTTGCTGTCGGTAGATTTTGACACACTTCAAAAATCCTATGTTCCATTGCTTAGGGTGTAGTTGGCTCGAGTTGATAAACAATATTCTCAAATAGCTCCATATAAAATATCAATAACCAAAAATCATGTTCGTAACAGAATTAAATGTATTATTAACTAATGCGAGTTTGCAAGGAAAACAGTAATGACTTGATTAGTTTTCGGAATTCATGCGATTAATGCATACAAGATCGAAGTGTTTCGAAACAATCAAAGTATTTACACGTATCACAGGAAAGATCATAATATTGTCTTTATTTCATCTGATAACGCCAATGCTGTCGGTACATTAATATTAAAAGTCCATATTTCGTGAATGGTTTATGCAAAAATAACATTTAGATAGTGTTTTGAAAATATTTTGATGCCAGCTACGGTACTATGCAATAAAAACTGTAGGTCCTAATTTAAAAATTCCAAGTTGACTTCTGTAGACATTTTAGAATGTTATCGCAAGGTCAAACAAATGACAGCATAATCTGTTGTTTTTGAAATATTTGCCCTGAGAGATTAAAATGGGATACCCTGTATATTGATTATTAAATTTTATTCAAATTGTAAAACAAGTCTCTTTGAAACGAACGCGTTGTTGACTCGGCGTAGGGTCGCAAAGGGTTGAAGACATAAATAGACTGCAGATTTTTATGCATATTGGTATTTTTGGAATCACAATTGAAGAAATGCAACCGAAATAGAGATCCATTTGTCCTCCTAAATGTTACAATATATATTTTGCTTTGGATATTTTGTATATTTTTGTACATTATACATATGATATCTACATTTTGTTACAAATTTAAATGTCGCATAGATACATAAAAATCCACAGTCTAAAGCAACAGTAAATAACTTTCTCCGAATATTTTATATAAGGGATTTGCTTTTATTATTTTCTACCTAAAGTAGACTCGATGGACCTTCTGTTTTAATATTTCTACAGTTAATTTGTGTTGCGTAAAATAGAAATGCTTGTAAATAGAAATAAAAAGGTTACGATGCATCAATACCTTTTTTAAGTCCACTCCAGTTCTATTCTGTTTCCAGTTCGATTCATTAGTCTGTTAAAAACTATAACAGCTTAAAAGTATAGATAGACTAAAGTATACATAAATGGTAGACGATTGGTCGTGGACGTTGTGTAATGTTGGCTAACCTTCGAAGAAAGCTGTGTTTTCGTTTTAATACTCTTTCCCCGTTGAAGGAAGCTTGACTATGATTGTATTGATCGTATGATACCGAATATCAAGGCTACTCCCGTGTTTTAGTCTCAGGTATATTTAATGAAGATCCTAGTTCTCGTTGAATGAGATCTGTGAAGCCTCTGCGACCCAGTTTCTGAAAGATAGAGTCGCTTACTTGATGGTTTCTGGTGAAAGTCGTGTCCTTTTCTTGATATGCTCCGTTTATTCTTGGTAATTGGGCAAAATATTGGTTGATGATCAAAGAACAAGTCAGCTGGTTCATAATTTGGTTGCATGGTGACCTTTATTTTCAGGACATTTTTACGGTGATCTTTAAATATTACAGATTAGTACTTTTAGAGATTCAGTATACTTTGTGGTTGATTTTTATGAATGTCTGGGGATTTTTTGGGATACTGAAATCCTTATTGAGAATTTTTCTTAACGTTACTTAATATGGTCTAGGTTTAATTAAAAAATCAAAAGTGGGATCAGGTTTCAATAGACATCCGAAAATGTTTGATTGAACAACTAAAAGTTAAATTAGAATGTTTGAAACATTTTATTAATATTGTTACATTGATTCTACAGAGCGTTTTTAATGGTTTAATTTTCTTGGTATAATTTGGGTATCAATATTAAGGACTCAAGGATATTAGGAGAGAGCATTTTAAAATTTTCTTTGCAATAGAATTATTCTTGCTGAAAAACTAGAAACTATGGTAAATTTCTTCATTTCGCCATTTCTATAAACATTTCTCAACAGTTCAGTTACATTACTGTAATTGAAGTTAATTTAACAAGTAAAACTATATTCTGCATTATTCTTATGTTATTTTACTAAGAATTCTACGATTCCTTTACATTATTCCACTGAGAATTTAGGAATATCTATTACTATAACCATTTCTTAATTATCCTAATAATAAAGTTTCAATTTGTTTGTATACTGTCTTGTAATCTCTTTCTTCTTTTTTTAACTGATTGTTTAGGGCTGCATTAATCACTATAATGGATCATTAGCGATTTAGTTAAAATTATCGATTGAATTTTATAATTTTTGCAAATGGATGGTTTGTTTAAAAAAAATTACATTATAAATACACACAATTTTGTAAATATACTAACAATAAGCTTGATTAGTGGCGTAAGAATTGATAGTAAAAAAGCGATCCCGCGATTCGTCAGCATTGCAGATGGCTCGAGTAGGCTCGTAAGGATACACCAACGTGTAGTGTTCTTCGGTATCAATGTTTCCGTTAAATCCACGATCAACTTAACTGCAATGCTGGCGCAACGTTGGAATACTTCCAAAAGGACAAGACGGAAGTCTCAGGCAATATTAATCAGGTTCAAACCAATACACTACTTAACAGTGATAACTATAACCTTTAACTATTATCACTCAAGTGATTAGAATTGTACTATCAACGTTCAGAGTGCAAAGTATAACACCAAAATTAGGATCTATATTTCTAAAGTTGAAATTATAATGAATAGTAAAAGTTCCTAAAAGTTCAAATTGTAATAAAACGAACACATGGCGGTTAGTTTTATTTTTATATAGAAATTCTAGACGCCAAGGTTGATTTATTGTTAGAAGGAGGCTTTTTTTTTTTTTTTTATAAAGTATGAAAATATCCTCGGGCACTGATTAGTGAACTATGGTTTTTTATGCAAATTCATATTGTATTGTAATTAGAATTAAAAGAGTTAAACTAAAACTGAAATTAATTTTACTGTTTTAATATTTAATGAGTGTCTTGCTTTGGATATTTGGTATATTTTTATATCTTTTACGATCTTTGTGCCCTTTTATACATTTACATTTCCTATAAATGTATAAATATCCGTGTTATACCGATTAGACTTGCCAATAACATAATTTTTTGGTATTGTAATGTAAAAGTGCTAACATTAAAGAACAGCATAAGTTGAATATATCAGCGTGAATATTTTGTTTTTTACGAAGTTGGACAAAATTAACAATTTGCTGGTGTACGAAGCAAGGTCAAGTGTTACAATAATTTATTCCATATACGAGTAGAACAATAGAATCACAGAGTGTGAAACACGTTTACCTTCTGAATGGAAATAATTAATTTCAATAATTAACAGTTTCATGATATAAATAATTTCTATAATATTTCTGTATTAAAAAATTATGCGTAGTCTTTATAAAGCATTTGTTATTCTTCTTTTTCAATTGAATACAGTTTCAAAAAATGTTTATGAACTTAGGGATAAAATTCATGACTTTGAAAGGCTCATTAAAGTATCTATATTCGAACAGTAATTATTTTCATTCAGTGAATGCGTGGATGCGGTTTATTTGGATTCGAGCAACACGAACACCACTCACTTGCAGTGGAATTTTAATGCGACTCACCTTGCTCCATGCCAACTTAATTGAACTTTTATATATCTTATATACGTTTAAAATTCATCATGTGTTTTTCTAATAGTTTTCACAAAAATTTAGACAGAATATTTTTATGGAAAAGACAGGTAATATTTTATAGAGTTTGGAGAAATCTTTTTGATGAAGATTGAAAAAATATAGTGTAAATTAAGAACCAAAAAATGAAAAAACGTAGAGAAAATTAGTAGTTACTTTCAGATGGTTCTGCAATTACCATTCTTTTCGAAAAAATAACGAGGTAACTATTTTTATAATTTTTAAAGAAAATTCCAAGGATTTTTTTAATGTTTATTGTTAATAATTTGAAAAATTGAATGCAAATTGAAGTATATAAAATAAATTAATCAGTAAAATGTGTAGAAGAGATTACTTTTTCACTCCTGGATTCGAATAATTAAATTTAAATTAAAAAATTGTGCATTTTTTGTGAAGTGAAGACACTATATAATATCTCAAGAATTTTTGAAAGTGACTGCAAAACTTATCCATACTTCGTGAGTTTACAATTTTTATTAACGATATTTTTTACTTACAATGGTGAATTACAATAAAATCTTAATTCATCTCGAATATATTATAATTAAAAACTAAATTCTACAAATTCGTAGACACTGTAATTAGAAGGATAAAATAAAACGGTTTGTTAAACAGCAAGAAGTAAGAAGTACAGAGAGGAAGCTACAGAAAGAATTGTATTCTGATTGATTCTTCTGGGAACTGCGATTCGATTCATCCGCGAGAAATGAACAACAATAAATTCTTTAATGCAAGCGGTGTTATGTAATCTCGTTTTTGCGCAATCGAATCTGCATGAGTGTTACGTGGCGATAGTAAACGACGATCGAGGGCGATTGTTACAAAGTATTAAACGTTCCATTTTTTTCTCTTGGTGTACAAAAATTATCGTCGTATTATTTCGGGTCTGTTTGTTAGCATTTTATAGCATAAATTATATTTGGTGTTCCAATTTTCTGTTGTCCTATATTTTTAAAAAGATATTATATGACATAGTATGGTATTTGTAAAATTTGCAATCAGTAAATTGTTTACACCATTGCTTCGAAAGATTGAGGTTAATACTTTCTTTTCATTGAAACAATTGAATAAAAGAAACTAGAAACGAGGAGCTGAGTAAACAGTGAAACAGCCAAAAAGTTTAAAAACTGTTATTGAAGTGAAAATAAATATAAATTCATTTCAGAATATGATAATACATTTTGTGAATATTAGATTAATAAAATGGTAATTTACTATTTAATAATTAACAATTTCTCTGTAAGTTTCTCGTATATGTATTTCTAATTTATACTGAAAGTTTTGGGTTACTGGAAAAGTAGTGTCGATTCTGGACAATTCTACTGTTCAAGTTTTATGCAAATGACATTAAAAAATGCTCAAAACATTGAACTGAAACCATACTGTAGGATGTAGTCAATTAACTTAAATTACTAGTTTACCCCATAAATAAAGCGAGTCTTCTTCGCGTTAGAAAAAGCTTCAAATACAATAATTTATTTATACAAGTTAATTATTGATATTTCTTTATTTTCGTTATCATTTTCGTATATTTTGCAAATGCTCATTCATTTATCTATTACTTTTTCGATCTTTCATTTAATTCATTTCTGGAGTTTGTATAATATTCACGTTATTTATGGAATAATTTAACAGTATTAGTATAGTAAGTGCATTTGTTTTGATATCCACACAAGCGACTCTACTTTCGCAATAAACTCAATGAAATATTTCTGTGTGTTCTGAAACTAAAAGGAAAAATGGTATCAAATAGAAAAAAAATCCTTTAAATGCTTTATAAAGTTATCCTGTGCACCATAAGAGACCTATTAAGGCCTCTATTGGCACTGTACATTTGTAATTGTAGTTCAAGTGATTTCCATATGATGGAAACATCGATAGTGGAATGGTGCACTGATGGCAGAAACGATTCACGACACTACGTTCCCCGAACGTGTGCACATTTGAGGAACGTCTGCATATATGCTGCTTGCTAAATGCCCATTGAATTCACGATGGAGTGTCGGTGTGTGTTGATATTGATTTGTTGCGAATTTATATTTAGACTCGACGAGAACTTGCCTTGGAACGAGTTATTTATCCTTCGGTGTTTTCCCGATGAGAGCGTGCTCACTTACGGGGAATTACATTTCGGAAAGCTTCTTCTCCTTTATCATCCTACTCATACCTCTATATTCGTCCACAGTTCTCTGTAAAATATCAAACCCCTATTTATTCCAAGTTTATATTGTATTTGTTGAACAAGAAAGAATCCTTAGGCTTAAAACCGATAGATCTTTTTGGTGTACAAATTGGTTTAGTGCCCTTTTTGATAAAATGCAATGTTTATTTGCAAAAAATCAAATTCAGTTTTAATATTCAGAGTAATCTCTACCATTTTAGATAACTTTTTCGTGTTTGTGTTGCACATGACAAATTTCTTTCTTAAATTTCGTTCTAAAATGGCACAAATTCACTCACCTTCGTTTTGAGAAAAACAGTTGTCTCTATATCCATATTCCTTAATTCTTTATTCAATTTCTTTATTCTTGTAAGTATTGGAAGACATGTCTTTCGGCGAAGTTTCAGTTGTTGGAATTCTATTAATATACCTTTTAGGTAAAACAAATGATCTCCTTGTATTGTAAAATTGTCAACCCTTTCGTGCTCGAATTATTTTTCTTTTTAAGAATTTGTTGCCACAGTCCATTCTTTAGGTGGGATGTATACGACTCATTTGTTACAAAAAAGTTAAACTGCGCCTGACAAAGGTTATCAACAAATTCGACTTGGTTAAAGCGATGTGCCCTTGGTGAAAACAGTGAAAATGGCCACATACACGGTTGGCTTACCGTGGCACAACCGTTATTTGATACGGTACTGTACCTTACGTTACAAGCATTCCACCGTTTGCCTCGTCGCTAGGTAAGTCGTGCACGTGTACCGTCACACGTGCGGACACTGAAGTTTCACCATACATACGCAACTATTAGCTTGCTTAATTAAGGCAAGATAAAAAAAGCCTGGTCTAAATCCGGTGACGAAACGGTAGAGATATATACTTTTGAAGGCCCCCGAAGAGCGTAACGAAACAATTATCGTCAGAAGAATAGAATTTTGTAACGGTAACACTAAGCAGATATTCTTAGAAAATGAAATGAAAGTAGATACTGTTTCTGTGAGTGGTAGAACTTTATAATAGTCACAGGAAATTTTATTATTAGGAAATAAGTAAGGAACAGTTAGAAATTTTGTTAAAAAAGAAGGAACTTTTTTAGTAATAATAGTAAAATATATTAGCAAATAAAGTTAAGAAAGTTTTGTTAAAATAGATTGGAGGATTTTGTTTATTTTAAAATATGCAATTTTGTAATAATAAAAGGAAAAATACTTAAGAAATAAGTAAGGAACAATAAGCAAATTTCTTTAGGAATGATACATATTGTTTTTGCGAACAATGAAATTTTATAGTAAATTTTATTAGTTTTTGGGGAGAATGAAATTTTATGGTGAAGAATATAATATCTTGGTAGTCTAAAGTGCAAATAACCTTTTTTTGTTGTTTTCTCACTAACGTCATTCGCTATATTCATGATAAAACTTGTTGCTTATCGTTTAGCAACTATTTCATGTGAAATCGTACTTATCGTTAAGTTTTGTATTTACAAATAGCCGGTCACGAATTTTAGATATACGCAGGAAACGATAAGAATTTTCTTCTATGATATACATCGTGGCTTTCATTGTGAAACTTCTGAAACATTAATTTCCAAATTTGAAATTCTCAAGCCTTTGAAAATTCAAACTTTTACAATTTTCAAACATGTGTACTTCCAATTTGAAAATTTCTGAGCCTTTGAAGTTCCAAATGTTTCAATTTGCATATTTTGGATTTTCAAGATTAAAATTAGAAAATGTATTTTACAGATGGTTCTCTTTTTATACTATCTTTTAGAATATGTGTTTTGCGTGTTTGATTCATTAAGAAAGAATGTACGTAATTCGGTTAATCACCGTATTTTTTTGTTCAGGGAACGATAACGAGCCCCACGACACGAATGACGTAAACATTTCGAAGTGTCATCTGAAGTATGGAAACGAAACGATACAGGCTTCGCGTGGAGTCAGAGTAAAGCTACCATTTGATCTTTTCTTTTGGCATCTTAATCCTATACCGTTAAATTCTTTTTAGCTATTCGATTAGTTCCTGAATTATGTTAATCATTACTTACTTTATGGTGATTTTGGCTTCGTGTTTAAGTACCGCTTCCTAAGCTGGGTAATTTTAGAATATTTTTGTTGCTCTATCACATGATTAAAGAAGTTCCTTTATTTTATTCTGCCAGACTTAAACAGATTTTATAAGAAAAACAAATGTTTCAAGTTAGATAATTTTAAAATCGTTCGATCATTTTTATTAAGAATTAGCGTACTTTTTATTTTGTCAAACGTTATTTTTTAGCCAAACACTGAAATGAATAAATATACTATTACTGCTATTAATAATATAAGCTAAAAGTATTAAAAATTTTAATGTTTTCGGAAAACGAAATTTACTCTATCCCAATTTACTGATTTACCGAAAAATTATTTGACGATATATAATTGACAATTTCCGTGGAGCGTCTATTACCTGTTTGTAAAAAACGTATTCTCCCGTTGATCGTAACAATGGGTATCCTGCTATGCTCTAAATAAATCGTAGAAGCGAATATATCGTGTAATATTAAAGTGCACGTGTAGTTGCCTTTCGTCTGGCGAAAGAAAGTAGTCGGTCCCGTTACGAAATAGCGAGTGAATGCCGACTATCTGGGTCAGACAAAAGCGGAACTTCCGCGACTATACTTGAGGGCTGTCGAACCGTTTAACCTGGAATTTTAATTCAATTTTTATGTACTCTTTTACGCTAATTATTCAACACTCCCTCGTTTGTTTCTACTATTTGGAATATTCATTTCTATTAGTCTATTTTAATCTACTTAATCAATAAGAAGCATAAATAAGATTGTAAAGTTGTAAACTACACGTTAATTTCTGCAGAATATTTTGAGACATTTTAAGTTTCATTAGCTAAATTATGCAATATACTCCTATGTGTGGAATATTCATTCCTATTATTATTTAAACTAATTTTGTAATAATAAGCAAAATCTAAGAAAAATTCTAATAATTGTAACGTATGTATTAATTTTTGAATAATATTTTAAGATATTTTGAATTTGATTATTTAAATTATTCAATACAGTCCTGTAGAATATTCATTCTCATTATTTTGACTAATTTAATAAGTAGAAAGATAATTTACGGAAAATTGTAATACATTGATTAAAATAATTAGGAAATTACAACTTTGAAAGACTCTATTTCGTTCCTTGTAGAAAAAAATGGGGGACACACTATGAACTTGACAGGCTGATATGTTCTTGATACAGCACTGTAAAAGAAAGCTAGGAGTAGGTACAAAAATACACAAAACAATTTTCAGGAATTATATGCCATGTCGACACGCATAATCGTTATGACATCCTCTAATTGGTTTGGGATCTTTTTAAATAATTAAAATTGCATCCATTGTAAAACTGAATCCCCAAATCTTTGAAAAACCATTATTTTTTCTATTTTATTCATATCATTTGAATAATAACAAGAACTGTTAAGAAAAATTATAATAATTGTAAACTATAATTTAATTTCCAAAGAATATTTAAAAATACTTGAAGTTCAATTGGATTACCAATACATCTCTACATTCGGAGAATATTCACCACTATTATTTCATTTTAATTAATTTCACCAAGAATAATAATAAAAAAAAAAAATTGTAACAACTATAAACCGCAGCTTAATTTCTACAAAATATTAGATATTTGATGCTTTGTTTGTCGGCTTATACATTTATCAGGATATCTGGTGACGCAGTGTTGTATTAGATTTCTCTGCAGAGTTTTCAATTTGCAGAAGATATATGAGGTAAAGAAATTATCGTATGTATATTACTAGTGAGTGCTACTTTATATTCGTGTCTATAGGGTGAACAGACTCTGCAGCGAGTCATAAATCACTTTTGTGAAAGCGTTTTAATGCTGATAGAATTGTGTTGGCCGACTACCCTTCACCTTCAACTTGCATGCACCCTTTGAAGGTACTATATGGTGTTTTACGTATCCATAGCAAGTTTAGTAGGGTACTTATCCCTTTTATTACCTAGTTTGGGCCAAATTAACTTTCAATTCAATAAAATGGAGTTCAGTTATTATTAAATTAATAAACTTCAAATGAATATCAAATATAATGGAAATTTAGATAGTCAACTAAATTATTCATATTTATTTCTAATAATTTATATTGTGTTAGTGGAGACAAATGTTTACATTATTAAATATGTATTTAAATTTTGCAACATTTATATTTAATACTTAAGGGTAAATCTTTGCATTATTAAATGTATATTCATTCCTTAAAATGTAAATTTTATTATTAGGAAGGATAAACTTTTATATTATTGAATTTATTCTTTTTAAAAAGTTTATAATTAGTTATTGTGAAGAAATTTATAATTGTCCCCCATTAAAAATTGAGAATTGTATAAAGTCATCAATTCAACACATACCGATATTTGTTTGGTTCATTGGACCTTTTTTCTGTTAAAAAAATGCAATTAAAGAAACATCCTTTTCAAAGTTTGATTATTTAATTTGCGCGGTGTTTTTAACATTTGCTATATTATTGTCGAATATTCATATGTATAATACAATATTGTTGTTTATAATTTCTGTAAAAAATTTCTACAGTAGACAATTTTTAATTTTTAACTACTTCGGAATATAATTTTTAAAAAATTGTTAAATGAAGATAAAGCGTTTCCCAAAAATGTTCTCAACGTTCGAGGAAAAGGTTTCTCGCGTACTCTTCTATATTTAGCCGCGTCTCGATTTAAATTTTAGAATATCGTTTCACAACGTCAGGAATTTGTATAGTCGCCGGTTTAACTTCTAAATCGAGATGTTTACTCGGTCGGATATTAACACAATCTCGAAGTTGGGTTTTTTTTTATCAAGAATAAACTCGCCAGGATTTAATTCTCGCCTTTTGCCGTTATGAAAAAAATAATTCCAAGAATTTTTTTCTTTTTGCGGACAAAAAAGATTCGTTCGTGCAGTGTTTGAAACGATTTTTCGGGGCACGTGAAATACAAGAGAGAAATACGCTTTCAGAAAAGTAAAAGGTGAAACGCAGAACTGTGCAAAGAAGTCTACTTTTCTCGCTTAAACGGGTATTTCGAGTTTTATCGTCAACTTTCAGAAGCAATCTTGCGTTTAAATAGTAATTAAAAAATCCAATAGCTTCAAATTTGTATTCGATTAATCATGTGAGTTCTTATATGGAAGATTGAAAATTGTAGTGATATGAACCAAAATATTGAGAATTAGAATTAATCATGTTTTTCAAACTTCAACACTCTCAATAAGGAAGGTAATGACAATAGATAGTTTTAGTAATTATTGAAATTTGAATGGAAATCATGATTATTACTAGAAATTGCTGACAAGCTGTATAAATACTCAAAAAATGATTGTTACCGATTCTTAAGTTTTTCAGCGATACTAAAATAAAATTTATTTAGGGTGAAATTTCATCCATAACTAATGTCGTAGTCAATTACGTTACTAATTTTCTGAGACTTTATACGTTTACATAACTTTAACAAATATATTGGCGTTTTTATAATACTAAGTGCAAGACATTATTTATGAAAGGTAGCAGTAGATTTATATTACCATGATTCTCAGGGCGGTATAATATTAAATTTTTATTTCTTTCTCGCTTTCCAACAAAGTTGTTGCGTTCTCAAAATTGCCAAAATTTTAATCGAAGCAGGATTCCAAGAAAATCTATTAAAAAAATTCGATTTCTCTGCAAAATTCTATATTTAACGATATAAATTACCTTTGTAAGATGGTCTTTGTTCTTTTTAGCGATCACTAGAATGTGTTTGTCGTTGAAACGTTCCACGAAAAGCGTGAAAAGTATGGGCAAGGGGCAAGTGGGTCGCAAGACATTCGAATCCACGAACAGGCGCGTGTAATCTAGATAGAGGGAGGATCATGGTGTGTATAGAAGCACGTTGGTGGTATATACTCGAGCTTACTCGTGGTCGCTTTTACTACCTTGACATGGATTCTCAGCCGGCAGTCAGGGCCGGGGGCACTCGACAAGGACCCCCGCGTGTTAATTTCACGTGGAAACCCTTTTAGCTTCCAGGCGAAAATTCGATCGACTGTTTACCTTCGAGTTATGCGCGTGTGTTACTTTGTTTTGCTTGGTCTATTCTTCGTATAGGTTCATTTGCAAATGAATAGCTTTGCAAATGAATAATTAATTTGGACCAGGTTAATCCTTTCACTGCGGCACCTTAAAACTAAAAACCAAATAAAAAGAAAAGAAGCTCTTATTAATATAAAAATAGTGTAATATGAGTATTTAGATGCTGTATATGTTTAATCATGGTCTAGTATTGTCGTATGAATTAAAACAAAAATAGTACTGTAGTATAAAGAAAATATACGCATATTTTCAATGAATGATTGTCCAATTGTTTGGTACCTTGGTACCAAAAGGGTTAAATCATGAACTTATTTATCAGATTAGTACTGCAATAGAAAATTTCGTAACTGGTAAAGAAAACTGATTGAATATACGATAATGACAGTAAAGATTTTATAATAATATTAGGTGCATATAAAACTTTTAGTCTTAGTTTAATTCAAAACTAGATAGAAAGGTGGCAAAAAGTCATACAAAATGAGACAAAATACTTCCAATATTCATTTCTAATACTTATACATACAACACCTAGCAAAAAGTTTCCAACTATACACACTAATACAAAATTTACTAAAATATTCGTGTTTTAGGATCATAAAATATTGCTATACAGTTAAGACGGATTGGGAATGTACATAAATAGGGTCTGAATGAAGTGAGTATGTACAAAATAATACAAACCTCCATCTATTATCAAAGAGAAACAAGGGAAAAATCAAACCGCTACATGGAAAACAATTTCCAATCATAATGTTATTAATGTTTTGTTATACTTCTACGTACTCGTACGACAGCTTTAATATGTTGTGTAATACGATGGTCTTATTGCCTTTCGAAGTTCATCTTTAGTTTGTGGCCCTTTTTCACGAATCAATTTCTTCAATTTTTACCATGAATTCTGGATTGGGTTTAAGTCAAAACTGTTTGTAGGTCATTTCATTGTTTTAACACAATTTCGATCTAAATAGATTTTTACTAATTTGCTTCGATGACAATTAGCGATGTCATCTTGGGAAATGAAGTGTGAGGAAATTCCAAACCAACCCTCTATAGGTACATGAAATTAAAAGTCTTGTAAAATTTGAATCTATGTTTCCTCATTAACATTCTGGTATACAATGCACATTTTCCTGCTTCTTTTTCTAACATACAACTCCATATCGTAAAACATTGAGGATATTTTCGTTTATAATTTGTAAAATCTTCATTACATTTTTCGTTCGATTGTCGCCAAACGAATTTTCCTTCATCATTTTCCGCACCAAGAAAAACACGAGACTCGTCACTAAATATTACTTTACGTCTGTCCTCCATTGTCCATTTCGCATGTTTCTTACATCATTTGAAGGATTCTTTCTTACGTTCTTTTGTAAGAAAATGTTTTGATTTTACCTTCTGAAATGAGAAACTCATTTTCCTCAATCGATTTCTGACTGTACGATCAGTAACATTTTGGGTCCACTGTTCATTTATCTCTCTGGAAGGAGCTCGCCTCCTATTTAGAGCAAAATTGTATTAAAATATTGAAATAGCTTACGAGCAGTCCTGATCTAAACCCAGTCAAAAGCTTATGAGCAAAATTAAACAAAAAAAAGTCACATACCAAACATGAATTTTGAAAGACAATAAGATCATCGTGGGGAGAAAGGGTGTAGCTGGATAAGATGGTCAAAAGTGCCCCAAACCAAATTAAGTTTGTGATACATCAGTAGATAGAAGGCACAGAAAAACACTGTTTGCAAATTTTCAGCTCCCTATCCCCATTTTTAGAGTAGTTATAGGGTGTATTGTGATTTTCAGATTTTGATTCATTTCTCTTACTCTCATAAACAGAAAATTCTGAAAAAAATTGGGAATATGTTAGCTATCGGAATACATATTTGTGAATTTTTTCAGAATTTTATGTCACAAAACCAAATTTTAAAAAATAAAAAAATTTTAAAATGCTGATTTCACTGTGCAACACGAATTTGGGCCTCTAATAATGAATAGACAATTCTCGTAGATTTTTGTGCGCTGAATACGAATCCGCAAACCGTTTTCCTCCTACACGTACAGTTTTTGAGAAATTTGATTTTGAAAAAAAATGCAAATTTTCAACTTTGAAATGATTTTGTGGTTAAACGATAAGAGTTTTTCGGTTTCAATCAACGCAGAATTATTCTAGGAACTCTCCCAAATAAAATGATATAAGTTATTGTTACATCCAAGACATGTAAATATGTTTAAACAATGATCAAAGTGAAAATGACACCCGAAACGCAGCAAGTTTCGCGGATATTCTTCAATTTATTTTCAAAACTAAAGCTGTAGGAAGGAATCCAATCACTCCACGCGATAGAGCAGACATTTTTCCTACGGAAACGATCAAAGAATACTGTTGGCCCGCTTTTGTTTCGAATACAGAATCAAAATAGTTTGGCAAAACGCGTGAGACCGGCAGTGATCCTCATCGCCGGCCAGCGCCTCTCCTGTCGCTCAACGTAACAGAACCGACAAACGCGTGCGCCGCTCTCATTTAGATACAGCATTGTACTTATTATTTATGTATTATTACTTTTTTTATCTATGAACTATTTGTTGACAAAAATACGAATTTTAAAGTATATATACCTATAAGTGCTTTCTTCTTGCCTGACGTTTATGTGACCCTTTTGCCTCCCTTTTTAACTGCCAACAGTAATCTGCTAACATTGCAGCACTATCTTATCCATAATAGCGGTTTTCTATCACAGATATACCTATAGATACATAATATTTCAACTGCATAAATTCTCACATTGACACTTCGTATACTAAGACACAGATATATTGATACATCATTCCATTTATGAAAACGTCTGTTAATTTAAAATAAACAGGATTTCCGTATTTTCGAAAACAGTATAACAATGATCTGTCTTCGCTAATATAATTTCTAGTTTATGTAGCAGCGTCAAACACTTTAGCTATCTTCAGTACATTAAAAAATAACAGACTGTGTACACCTAGCACGACCAGCATGTGCATTTCCCATAAATATATTCTCAATAAGAATCAAACACAAAAGTCCAATGTTTTACGTGTAACTGTCGAAGGATTTATGATAGGGTCAAGAGCTGACAACGGTAAATGCAGGGATACATATGGCGCGCACTCTTCTGCTTTCGAGTGTTTCTTGACAATCCTGTAAACCTTTTGAAACCAAAGCAGCCCACCCTTAAAAAATATAGTATGGCCAGATTCTGTACAATTTCCTGCGATTTTCTTCAGTTTCGTTTAAGCAGTCAAGCAGTAGTGTGCCAAAGTAAATTTCTAAAATCATCCAAGTCTTGTAAATTTCGTGTATAAAAAATTCCTATATATATTTCACTTATGGTTTAGCGTGTGTGCATTTTATTGATAAGAGTTTTAGTTATATTTAGCGGCAATTTAAATTTAATAATATTTTCTTTATTTATAAACAGTTTTAATATAGTGCAATTAGTGTAAGTGACAATGTCCCGTGTATGTGTAAATAGTCCAGATAAGTTCTGCTATATATGTGGTGAAATAATTTTAAAAAACTTACAAAAAAAGATTACGGAACCGATTAAAGAAGCGTATGAAAAATACTTCAACTGTAAACTTGGAGATCAAGATAAGGAATGGGCACCTCACGTGGTCTGCAATAAATGCACTAAAAACTTGAGGAAGTGGAGAAAAATTGGAATGAAAACAATACCGTTTGATGTACCAATGATTTGGAGGGAGCCAATAGATCATGCAACAGATTGCTATTATTGTTTGACAAATACGAGTGGACACACTAACAAAACAAAAAAAGGAATTTCGTATCCGAGTGTCTCTTCGGCTATACGCCCGGTACGTACAGATGATCAAGCAGCTTCACGTGTTCCAGACACGTTGATTTCCATTATTGCTTCGAATTCCAACGAAAACACATCTGAAGAAACCGATGAAACATCTTCGTCAAAGGGTCACGTTCATTTCATCAATCAAGCTGATTTAAATGACTTGGTACGTGATTTAAATTTACCAAAAACAGGCGCCGAATTATTGGCTTCTAGATTGCAACAATGGAATCTTCTTGCACCAAATACACATGTTACGCATTACCGTAAAAGATGTGAAATATTTAAACCATATTTACTTTCGCAACAAAATTTGTGCTATTGCCCTGATGCTGATACCTTATTGAAAAAATTAGGTTTTAAACATACAGCCGCAGAATGGAGACTTTTTATAGATTCCTCTAAAAAAAGTCTAAAAGCAGTTTTATTGCACAATCGCAACACTTATCCTTCTGTACCAATTGCATACGGTATAAGAATGAGGGAAACGTACGAAATTTTTAAAATGTTATTAAATAATATAAATTATAAAGAATACAATTGGCACATATGTGGTGATTTAAAGGTCATAGGTTTATTAATGGGACTTCAAAGCGGCTATACAAAATATTGTTGTTTTATGTGCGAATGGGACAGTCGGGCAAGGTCAGACCATTACAAAGTTAAGAAATGGCCAATGAGAAGAAATTTCAATCCAGGAGAAAAAAACATAAAATATCCTAATTTAGTTGATCAAAATTACACATCAAATTAGGAATTATGAAAAATTTTGTAAAAGCCATGGACAAAAACGGAGCCGCATTTCACTATTTAAAGACAAAATTTCCAGATTTATCGGAGGCAAAGATAAAAGAAGGTATCTTCATAGGACCGCAAATACGAACACTAATGCAGGATACACAATTCGATTGTAAAGTGGTACATGAAGAAACAGAAGTATGGAATGCATTTAAAGAAGTGTGCACACATTTTCTTGGGACACATCGATCACCGGATTACGCCCAAATAGTAGGAAAATTAATTAAAGCCTGCGAAAAATTGGGATGCAATATGTCCCTCAAAATGCATTTCCTACATTCGCATTTGGACTTCTTCCCTGAAAACCTTGGTGACGTAAGTGACGAACGTGGCGATCGATTTCATCAAGATATATCTGTGATAGAAAACCGCTATTATGGAAAAGATAGTGCTGCAATGTTAGCAGATTACTGTTGGCAGTTAAAAAGGGAGGCAAAAGGGTCATATAAACGTCAGGCAAGAAGAAAGCACTTTTAGGTATATATACTTTAAAATTCGTATTTTTGTCAACAAATAGGTCATAGATAAAAAAAGTAATAATACATAAATAATAAGTACAATGCTGTATCTAAATGAGAGCGGCGCACGCATTTGTCGGTTCTGTTACGTTGAGCGACAGGAGAGGCGCTGGCCGGCGATGAGTATCACTGCCGGTCTCACGCGTTTTGCTAAACTATTTTGATTCTGTATTCGAAACAAAAGCGGGCCAACAGTATTCTTTGGCCGTTTTCGTAGGAAAAATGTCTGCTCTATCGCGTGGTGTGATTGGATTCCCTCCTGCAGCTTTAGTTTTGAAAATAAATTGAAGAATATCCGCGAAAATTGCTGCGTTTCGGGTGTTATTTTCACTTTGATCATTGTTTAAACATATTTACATGTCTTGGATGTAACAATAACTTATATCATTTTATTTGGGAGAGTTCCTAGAATAATTCTGCGTTGATTGAAACCGAAAAACTCTTACCGCTTAACCACAAAATCATTTCAATGTTGAAAATTTGCATTTTTTTTCAAAATCAAATTTCTCAAAAACTGTACGTGTAGGAGGAAAACGGTTTGCGGATTCGTATTCAGCACACAAAAATCTACGAGAATTGTCTATTCATTATTAGAGGCCTAAAAAAAAGTTAAAATTTGTTGCACAGTGTTTCCTATAGAAGTCCTAAAATGACTACGTTTATATTTTTACAATTTTAGCACCTCTTTATGATTCTTAACATATAATTTTTTCAGATTTTTCCTAGGCGGGGGCGGGGGGGGGCACGCAATCAAAAAAATAAGAAAACCGATATTTTCTAATATTACTGACGGTGTCAAGTTTTTGACTATCTCAATATTTATCATAGTTTCATCAGCTCATTATGATTGTCAAATGAAAATTTTTCAAATTTTTTTGAAAGTTGCATTCTATTAAAAAAAATTGCGAAAGTTTATTCTTTACTTCTCTCATGCTCGTATAAGTACCACGTTCATATGACTGATGAAGTTAATTTCTTACATGGATATTATATCTAATTCTAAATATTGTGGATGTACATCTGTAAATCACAATACACCCTATAACTACCCTAAAAATGGCGATAGGTAGCTGAAAATTTGCAAAGAGTGTTTTTTCTGTGCCTTCTATCTACTGATGTATCACAAACTTAAGTTGGTTTAGGGGAACTTTTGACCATCTTATCTGGCTACACCCTTTCACCCATGGATTGTAAATACTTAATAAAAATAACGCCACAACGTATTAAAGCTTGACATGCCTACGAGCACGTGGAAATATAATAAAATATTAATAACATTATGATCAGAAACTTTTTTCAAAATTTGTACTGATCGCTGACCGGAAAGTTTTTTTCGTGTAACACTGATTTCTCCCTTGTTTCTTTTTGATAATAAATGAAAGTTTGATTTATTCTGTTCTTATATATTTTATTCAGACCCTACTTATTGTGGTGGGGAGAAGTGGAAGGCGATATATGAATATGCTTGTTTTTTAGTAAATCAATTTTAATATAATGTTAAGAACATAAGATTATTGCAACTCGCTCGGATACACGTTTTCTTTCACACAGCTCTCTACGACACTCTACTGTTCTTCATGCCATTCGTTCAACCTCATATGTCCCACACAACACTACCAACCTAAATAATTAACGTCTATCATCCCTCCATTCATCTATACAAACATTCGCATCCTCACTCACACACACTCAATAAAAGCAACCAAACATTCACCCCCTTTGGTTTTATTAATTTGTTTTCATAAATACCTTTACATTTTTTAATAAAATTAGTCCACTCAAAGGTTTCGTTAAACTGTCAGTAATCATTGTGTAACTCGGAACATGTATTATATGTAGGTTTTCCTTTTTCACACATTCTCTAAGATAATAACACCTTCTATTTAATAATTTTGACCGTGCTTTAAAATTTCCTCCATTCGCCAATTTCACAACGTTCATATTATCACAATTTATCAGTTTTTTCAATTTCTTTCCAAAACCTATCTCACTCACTTAATTGTCAATCCATATGACTTCTTTCACACCCTCAATAATCGCCTCTAACTCACTTTTAGTCGATGACAACGCTATTATAGTCTGTTTTGTACACCTCCATTGCACAAGATCTGCGTTTCTATAAACTGTTTCTATAAACTAAGAGTCCTGTAAACGACTGACTTAACGTCACTTGTACTGACCCATGACGCATCACTATCACACTTTATTCCTTTTTCAGTCTTATCACCACCAAACTCTGAACTATAGTCTATCGTACCTCTCAGGTATCTCAAAATTCTTTTCGATGCTGACATATGCATCTGCTTTGGCTTTTTATTAAACTGTGACAGACAACACATGGCGTATGAAATATCAGGTCTTAATTGCACACTCGGGTACATTAATCTTCCACTTCTGACTCTCTTCCTGGTTCTGCATTTTCAGCTGTACATCAATTGGAGTCACAGTTGGATTACACTCACTCATTCTGTACAGTTCAAGTAAACTTATTATATAGTTCTTCTGGTGTACTTTGATGTATCCTTCCTTTTGTTCTACCTCCATACCCAGCATTGTCTTGACTTCTCATAAATCCTTTATATCAATGTCTTTCTCTATTGCTTTTATGAATTTTCTTTCAAATTCTTCATCATTTGAAACAATAACCATATCATCAACATGCACTGCACAAAGTATATAGTTTTCTCCTTCCCTTTTGTAGAACAAACACTGATCTTCACTTGACTGCTGCATACCTTTCTGCTTGACACAACCCATACATACTTTTGTTCAGTTTAGAAACTTTACCTTTTCTATTCTCACATTCTTGTGGCAACTCCATATATATTTCTTCATTAAGATTACCATGCAAGAACATCATACACTTTAACTTTTCTTTGCATTTCTGCAGCTACCCTAAACAACACTCTCACAGTCTCTGTCCGAACTACTGGTGCAAACGTTTCAGTGAAATCATAGCCTGGTCTTTGTCCACATCGTAATGCAACCAACCTTGCTTTATACCTATGTTCTTTTATGTTCGGATCCTCTTTTATATTATACACCCATTTATTCTTAATTATTTTCTTATTGTTTGGGCGTTCGACAATATCCCACACTTTATGCTTCTTCATTGAGCCCATCTCTTCTTCCATCACTCTTTGCCATCTCTCCCAATTTTTTGAATTCTTTGCTATCTGCCCACATGTTGGTATTTCTTTATCAACATAGCCCTATTTCTATCTTTTATCCTACCTGACTTCCTTATTACTCCACTTTCACTTCTATTTTGTTCCTCTTCATTTTCTAAGTGTCTTCTGACTTCTATTATGCCTGATGTTGTTCCTCTTGGTCTGTCTCTTCCTCTAGGTTGGACTCGCTCTGCTGTACTTTCCATTCTTTGTTCACTCAACACAATTTCATTTTCACTCTCATGATTTTTACCGTTTTCTTCCATGTTGTTGTCCGTTTGTGTATTTTCAGACTCGTCGCTTTCTCTTTCAACCAAATCTTCAAAGATTTCTTCCGCCTCTTCATGTTGCTGTCCATCTTCAGTGATGTTTTCTGCATCTAATCACACTGATGTCAGATTCTGGATTCTCTTATTCTTATTTTTCTGTTCCTCGTTCAACAGTTCAACACTATTTCTTGATTTATCAAATTTCACATCACATTCGCACTTCACAATGTCTAGTTCTGGTATGTACACTCTATATGTATTATTTACACTATAACCTATAAATATTCCATTATTAGTTTTTGCACCAAATTTGTCTGTTATCCTTTGTTTATTAAGCACGTACGCAATACACCCAAATCTTCGTAAATATTTGATGTTTGGTTTACACCCATGCCACATTTCATATGGTGTTTTATTGTGCACACTTGACTTTATTCTATTTTTTATATGCGTAGACATGCAAGACAGCTTCTGCCCAATACTCTAGAGGTAATTGTGAGTCCAACAATGTTGCCCTTGTCATTTCTATCAGAGACCTGTTCGCCCTTTCGGCTACTCCGTTACACTGTGGAGTTCTTGGTGGACTAAATTCTTGTAGAATTCCTTTTTGCTCCATCCACAATCTCAAATCCTCTCCAATAAACTCGCCACCATTGTTTGGCCACACCGCCTTTAGAGTCTTTCCCGTTTAATTTTCTTTTAGAATAATCAATTTCTTTAATTCTTCTGGTGCCTCACTCTTTTTCATGAGCAACACAGTAAACTCGCGAGTAGTCATCAATAATTGTAAAAATGAGCTTTTTACCCCCTTTTGATTTCGGTTTAATCAGCCCAATGAGATTCATATGCCACAGTTCAAGAATTTCTTTGGTTTTTCTATTATTAAGACTTGGATGCATTTTGCGACAAATCTTTCCCTCCACACAACCTCACACTGAACATTAAGTCTATCATCTTTTTTCATTCCAATCACAAGATCTTGTTTTTGCATATCATCGATTGTTCTTCTGTTTGTGTGTCCCAATCGCCTGTGCCACACATTCTCATCAACCGTAACATTCACAGCCTCAATATTTATGACCACAGATTTAATATAATATGCATTACCTTTTCGTTCTGCTCTCAAACATACCCTTTCATCTTCTTTGTACACCTCTGAACCATATTTATCAAATTTCACATTATATCCATAATCTAATTTTTGCCACTGATATTAAATTAGAGTTCAATTGTGGTGCACATAGAACATTTTTTAACCTCACTCGCTCTTCATTTTCTAATTTCATAATCAAAACTTCTCCCACTCCATTTGATTTCAGATCTTTTCCATCCTTATCAGCCATGGTAATTTTTCTTTCTTCATCTGTTGTTTTTTTAAATATGCTTGCACGCAAGTCATGTGGCTTGTTGATCCTGAATCAGTTAACCATGTAGTATCTTTGGCAAACCCGTAATTTCTTTATTACTAGCATACTCTTGATTTTGCACTACATCACTGATTCGTCCAATGTCGCCATGGTAGTTTTTTCACGATGACATTCACATCCATTGCCTCTCATTCCATAATGTCCCTGATGACCTCTGTATCTTCCTTGATAACCTCTTCCTTGATATCCTCTTCCTTGACATCCTCTTCCTTGATATCCTCTTCCTTGTGTGGGTTTTTGTCCTTTGTGCTCCCTACAGTTTGAGGCTATATGGCCAAATCCTTGGCAATTAAAACATTTTTGCTTGCCAAAGCACTCTCTTGACATGTGTCCTCTCTTCCCACAGTTATAGCAATATACTTCATTTTTTGAACTATCTCTTACTGTCCTTATGCCCTCTTGTACTTTAGGTAACTTTTCTTCTCTTCTTTTTTCTTTTCTAATTTCCTCTTGCTTCAGAGCGTATCTTATGTCCTTTATGGTGGTATTTCTCTGGCTTTCTAGAATTCTGACGTTATTGTCAAATTCTGGTCTCAATCCTCGCAGTATATACATTTTTAGTTCGTAATCTTCAATCATTTTTCCAAGCTGTCCGCACTAGTTTTTTAATGCTTCCGCTCTGTTGATATAGTCGTCTATATTTTCATCTCTCTTCATCCTCAATGTGGTCAGCTTGCTTAAGGACTTTACCCTCATATCTTCAGACTCAGCTGCCATGTTACCTTTAATCATGTTTCGTAGTCTGTCCACACTTTGTTCATGGTTGTATTTTAAAAGCTGTGCTTTGCTCATTGTATTCACCATTATGGCCCTCGCTGCATAGCCGCTGCATCGTCATCCCCATCGTTCCATTTTTTATATTTTCTTCTCCCTCTTCTCCCTCTCTTGGTATTTGTGGAGGTTTAACTCCTATCACCTTTTTCCATAACTTCTTAGCTCTCAGGACGCCTTTGACTTTCTCCTTCCATAGGAAATAGTTTGAATCATCCAGAGATTCAGTACTCGCAAGGTTCCAGCCATCAGCCATTTTTTCCACTTCTTTACGCGTATTCTTTTGTTCTGAACCTGCGTCTTATTTTTCTTTCTGATTCTTCTTCCTGTTTCCCCTTTTTTCTTTCAACCATGCTCTGCCACCACTTGTGGTGGGAGAAGTGGAAGGCGATATATGAATATGCTTGTTTTTTTAGTAAATCAATTTTAATATAATGTTAAGAATATAAGATTATTGCAACTTGCTCGGATACACGTTTTCTTTCACACAGCTCTCTACGACACTCTACTGTTCTTCCAGTCATACCATTCGTTCAACTTCACATGTCCCACCCAACACTACCAACCTAAATAATTAACGTCTATCATCCCTCCATCCATCTATACAAACATTCGCATTCTCACTCACACACACCCAATAAAAGCAACCACACACTTACATTCCCCACCCGTTTTAACTATATATAACAGTATTTTATGATCGTCAAACATGAATGCTTTTCGTAAATTTTGTATTAGTATTTATGATCACAAACTTTTTGCCAGGGGTTGTATCACGAATGAATAAAAGAAAATTGAAAATAATGACTACAGTTCTTACTTACACCTAATAAGAATGATTTTGTAATGAATAGATTAATTGAAATGAATGAAAAAATGTAGATAACTTTTTACAAATTTAATTATAAACTTCGGTTAGGTTCAGAAATGATTAATATTGTGACAACCCTTTTATGAGTCTGTTATTAGTAGATTGCGGGTGTTTATATATTTTTGGAAAATTTAAACACTCAAGAAAACAAAGAATACATTACATGGTAAAATACATTCAATATTCAAAGTACTTATTACGATTAGTATTTATTTTTAAAATTTTAATTGTAAATCATACAGAATAAAACAGATGTAGGTGTTATTGAGAAATGATGTTTACACGTTTTATCGCAAATCGCGTACACCTTTTATTGAAACAGTTTGAGCAAATACCTGTTGCAATCGGACAGAGAAAACGGCGTTTAAAAAATGTCAACCTGAACTTCGCTTAACATCGTTCTAATGCAGTATATGCGTATATAATGTTACAAAAGTAAACTTGTGCATATTTAACATTGAGTAACACCAGGACCAATTTTTCAAGTGTTAATTTATTGCATTTGCTAGAGATTAATTTTCAGAAAACTGTCAAACAAATCCTAAATGAGTTACCAAAGTTAACATTATTGTAAAAGCGTTATTTATTCAATGCTTGAAATATACGAGGCTTTGTAAACGTAATGTATAAGAAATTTGCAGACATTTTGCATGTTTCGTATTGCAAGCATGAGTTTGCAACGGGATGTACCATAAATGTGTTTCACAATTAACGAGTTCGCTCTGTTTGCTCTCGTGTATGTCGCGATTCTTTTGCGTATTAAAACGCGTGTGCATAAGTGTGCGTAAGTTCGTGTTGCACTGTATGTACACTTACAATATTTTCTAAATACAGACCTATAAGATATCAGCGTTACTTGGCTGTGAGGTTTAGTTTAAGATAACCGCCAGCTTCAGTTAAAGTAGCTACAAAGTATTTATAGTGGGGACTGGGGTCAACTGTAACACTCGGATAGAATAGATCAAAACGTATAGTAGGTGTCAAGATACAGCGAGGTAGTAAATTAAATTGTGTTCATCTGGCCGCAACAATGTAACGTGACAGATACAATTTCAAAGAATCGACACCGAATGATATTGCGGCATGCGTTGTCAGCCCCGAGTGCCGCAACATCAGTTGATGCCTATTCTCTGAAATTCTATCTATGTTACATTGTTTTGACTAAATGAAAAAATATTTAATTTATAACCTCGCCATCATGGCTTGAAAAGGTTTCGAAAATAACTGTTTCAAATTGTTATATCTATAAAAGTTTTGATCGAAGTTGTTATGAAAAACTTTTATTCTGAATAGCTGTTATGAAGAACCTAAAAATCGAACTACATACATACATACATATGTATATCGGTTTAAGTTAAAGTTCTTGCATCAGCTCTTATATTATAGGTTCTATAGCCGTTATTTTTTAGGTTCTGTCTCTTCTGAAACGGTTCCGAATCAATTGATTACAATGTAATACTGCCAAAGTTAGTGTCTGTGTTGCGTGTATATTTTTTAAATCAACATTAGCTTACGTAAACTGATACTATTACAATCAACAGGAAGCCATTTATTTCGTAATTATGGACTTAATAGTCACTTTAAATTTGCACATTGCATAAAAATAATTACAAAATGAACAGTAATACATCAAAAAATGAAATTGTTCAACTAAGAAAAATGAAACGTCAAGATACATATGTATATAAAAGAACATAAATTGAAAAGATGGATTAATAAATATACTACGTCCTTATTAATATTAGCAATTTCGAAACGTAGAAAGAATCTATGGTTCTTTAACATAATGTTAAGATCAATGTTTGGAGCAATTTTTCCTTTTAATTTGGGAATATCTTGAAAAGATAATCAACATCTGATCTGATCGTTAAGAACAGTAAAGTTACAAAACATTTACATTATGTACATACATACATTCGAAACCGTTTCAGAACTGATATAGAACCTAAAAAATGACGGTTATACCACCTAATGAGATCTAATGCAAGAACTTTAATTTAAACCGATTTAGTCCGAAATTGAAATTATTTATAACAGTTATTCAGAATAAAAGTTCTTCATAACTGTTCCCAGAAATTAAACCTACAGTTACTCACAGAATTGAGTATGTTGGTAAATAATACAAGCGGAAAAATATATACAGACAGATATATGTATTAAAAAAATAATACAATATATATGTTGTTCGTAAATCTTAGAACATAATTCGTAAACATTTTTTTTCAAGTAAAATGGTCTCCGGTTATTTTTAACAAAAAACTTAAAAGTATACTTATTTTCGTGACATAAAATTGAGTGTACACGCAGCTATATGAGTTATATGAGTTCTAATTGTTCAAATGTTGATACTACTTAAAGGGGGAAGTCCCGCAACACGCTTTCAAACTACGATTGCTAAGCAATCAAAAACATATGATAATGTGTTATGCGTAAATCGACGACAAGTTACAAGATGGAACCAAACAGGAAGCAAACTGATATTTCAATATGAAATCTTATTGTAAAATTATATTTACAAGGGAAATCCTTACGTGAGGTAGGGAAAATAGTCGGTAGAACGCATTCTATCAGTCAAAAAAATTATATATAAGTTTCGATACGAACGACGAGCGGAAAATTTGGCGACAAATAAAAATAAATCTTAAAACAAATGTGAATAAATTAAGCAATAGAAATGTCCTCACGCATAAAAAACGAGGTTTTGATGGAAATTGTTCGCGGAACATTAAGAAACCATGACTTTTATGGTAAAATAGCACGAAGGAAACTAAAATGTTTAGAAATCGTGAAAAAAATTTGTGGATTACGATGAAAATTTTTGTGATCAGGTAATAGTTTCTAATGAAACCAAAATAATTCTTTTTTGGGTGAGATGGCAAAAAAGAAATAGTATGGAGACAGCCAAACACTGAATTTCAGAAAAGGAATACATGCTCCACATTTAAACATGGAGGAAGATCTTGTGCAATGTTGTGGGGTTGTATTGGCACCATTGGGAACCGGAAATATGGAATTTATAAATGGAATAATGGATAAAATTCAATCGTTCAATATTTTGAAAAAAACCTTAAAGAATCTACACAGAAACTAAGAATGTCAAGGGTATATTATTTTCAGCAAGATAATGAGCTGAAACGTTCGTATTATATTGTCCAGCTATGGCTACTATACAACATACCAAAAATGATAAAAACACATCTCCAGTCACCCGATCTTAATCTTATAGAGAATATTTGGGGAGAATTCAAATCAAGACTAAGAAATTATACTTTCTCAAATATTGAAGAATTTAAATAAAATTGAGGGAGGAGTGGGACAATATTTCATCTTCTTTTATAGAAAGATTGATTTATTCAATGCCACCACGTCATTTGCAAGCACTTATTGAAACGAAAGGATACGCCACAAAGTATTAATTTTTTTAATAGTTGTAAATAGTTAAATGAATAAAAGTTGTACGTCCAATTTTATGCCGCGAAAATAAGTATGTATACTTTTAAGTTTTTTTTTTAAACTAACCAAATTGATCGTTTTATTTAAAAAAATTTTTACGAAATATCTTCTAAGATATATGAATAAAATATATATTGTGCTTTTAGTTTTTAACGTATTCATTTGTATTTATTTTCCCGTCTGTTTTCCTTACCAACATAAGTGTACGCTCAATCCTGAAGTTTATAATAGTTCTCGAGCCCCCTAACTCGTTATCTTGACCCATACTGTACTACACTCAAAACAATCATTTTTGTACGAAAATGTTATCTACTTACTTAAGGTTATTCGTTCACAGTCACTTTTCTTTATATCAAATATTAAGTATTATTCACACACACACACACACACGCGCGCGCGCGAACGCACACGTTATAGCTTTGAAGATTCTATGTTTTCTCTTCGGAGATTCTGGGGTAAGTGCCGTGGGGTTTATCACAGTCCTCGTACCAGAAGGTACTCTTCTTCCTTTCCCACTCCGTGGCCAGATCCTCAAGAATAAAAACCCTATTCTTTGTTGCAACGCAACGTCGTGCTGCTTGCTATCTCACGAATGCTACATATCTCTCTCTAAACTCTATAATTCATTTCCAACTATCAATGGCTTGGGGATCCAATGTGGTCACCAGTCATCGCCTGGTCCTCTGATTTTACAAACAATCGACCCTAAAGCGCCCGTTAACCATACGGCTCTAGGTCGCCAGACATCGGGGGACGATGTCTGGAAGATCTCACGCGCTAAGGGCACTTTCCCTGGCCGCCCGCAGCCTAAGTTCCAGTCGTAAATCCCTCAACGGCAGACAATGCATCGCCAGCGGCCCTTGGCCGCCTGTAAGACATATGGACGACAACATATAGTAAATGTTGAATTTATTTATTATAAAATATTAATAAAAAATGCGGAGCGGAGAAAATGTTGCAACTGTCCTCTACACGGAGGCAATTGTAACACAGTTTTATCCTTAAAAATTCAAGTTATTTATTAAGTAGATTGCAGTATTAAATAAAAATAAGGATAATAAACATTGTTTTTACATAAACTAAGTATAAATCATATTTTGAATGAATATTGATTTGAATATTCAATGAACTTAATATAATTCATATTATGGATTATTCGCTTTTGCAATTCTCAAAAGAATACAGATCACGTTATTCAATCATGTTCAATTCTTACATTCCATTCTTCACCCATTTTTTATTCGATTTGCTGGAACTTACTTCTGATTATTACGTTACTTTCGACCTCGACCAATGGTGTTACAACTGTTCCAGACAATGCCTTTCAAGTTATATTACACATTTTCAATAACAACATGCTTAACATTTTTAATTAACGATCAGTATTTCATTTAAAAGTTTCAGATTAAGGATTAAAATAGAAAAAGAGTATTTACCTGCACAAGAGATTATGCTATTACGAATTTAACACAATAAGAAAATAATATTTGGATGAGTTTAAAAATCATTACGTTTAATATATTTGTTTACTGTGTTACCGGACGCGCGAAGCAGTGGTGGTTGCGAGCAGCCCGTAATGGGTTTGCTTCATTAATGCAGATAGTGGGCCGAGCGTAATACGCCGGGCCCCGGATTAGGCTCGGTTAGGGGTACGATGGAATGCCCCATTACTGTCACCTGAATTATCAACTACGACTTCATTGCATTATTTTTATTTTTTATTTATCAAAATCATGTGTCTTTTTCTTGTCTGTTACGATTCAGTGTCTCTACTATAAGAAACAAAATAAGACTCTTAAGACCCCTATTTTTTTTTATAAATTCAATAATTTAACGAAAACAACGCCCGAACTAATACTGTCATCCCTAATTCAATTACTAGCACCCCATTTATTGTCACCTGTCAAAAAGATTTACTGAAAACCTCGAATTAAACGAACCGAATTATGGTTACGTATGTATATTTCTTGTATATAGTAACCATTGGTGACGATAACAGTACACACGTTCGTTTCCAACAGCAAATACTGCCATGGCAGTACGTGTAAGATGCGAAAATTGTTTGTACCAGTTACTGTCACTTGAATATTAAATAAAAGTAATTAAATAAATCGTTAAACTACGATTATTGTTACATTCTACGAAGTTTATAGAACCTAAGAAAATGATCTTTCGTTATATTTATAACTCGACTATTACAATAAAAACCTCTTTAGTGCCTCAACATTCCCTTTGAACATTCTCGCTCATTTAATCGAAATACACCTTTTTATCATTTTATATAAAAAGATGATAAAGAATGCTAATTGTTGCTTTAGTTTATTATATTCACTGCACTTAGAATTCAATGTTAGATTTTTTTCATGTAAAACATTTTAGGGTTTCGTTGGTATTTTAGACAAAATAGCTTACAATGATAATGATTAGGCAAGTGACAGTAATTGAGTCATTTGCCCTAGGTGGACTAACCAGCGTATGGTTAACGCTTGGGAGCCACGTGAGCTAACTTTTCGTGGACGAACCGGTGTATGACTAACATAGGGAGCCACAGGATTGGTGTAGAGTTCGTGGATGAATCGACGTATGGCTAACACTGGGAGCCACGTATATATTAGGTTTGTGGATCTCGAAGCGGGGTGATATATCTCAAACGGTAAAGCTATATCCGTGTAGTCGTACCAGTTAGTCTAACGTTAATACTATTCTAAGGAAGAGACGAATAAACACTAAGAAATATAATTTGAACTGAAGCAGTTACAAATCAGTTATGTTTACAAAGTCTATGTGTAATGGTCTACTCTCGACAGCGAGAGTATTCTTCTTGGTTTTAACACAGCACGAGCGCGGGGTAGTCTTAGACGGTTAGACTGGAAACTCGCATAATAGAGTAATGTTCGCTCGAAGAGGACTTCAACCCGATCTTGCTCAGAGTTTCAGCGTGACGACGCGACGCTCTAAGCTCGTACTGAATCCGACTGGTCTCTGATTGAAGCCCCGAGCTTTACATTTTGGCTCCTTATATAACCCAAAAATCCATTGATTTTTCAGGGAAGGGGTAAGAATTCGTCAGCCAGCAACGGCTACTTGCACATGTGGCGTGTCAAACGTATTCTGGGAGGAGGGGGCGTAATACGCTAGATTAGTAGACACTGCACGTTTCGGTGCCGTGGAGGATCCACACGTAATAACTGAATATTTGTTTCATTAGGATATGGATGTGTACACTTCAATTGTAATTTTACATCATATATTCAAAATTTGCGTTAATCGATGCGATAGATTTTAGTTTATTTAACATGTTATAATTGTCCCATATTATTTTTTACTCTAGTTCCCCCTACATGTGCACATTCTTCCAGTAGGCACTTTTTAATCAGATTTTCTATATCATTTCTGCTGCAACAAAGAAGGGTATTAAAAAATGCCCATTTTTTGACATGGAAAATTCTGGAAATGAAAAATTCATGTAGGATCTTTTAGAGTGTCTCCCAAGGAACAAAAAATGTCCTTATCACTTTCCCGAGAAACGATGGGAAAGTTGTCAAAAATACAATTTTACACAAATCTTTTCCATTTTGCATTCACTATTATATAGAATTTGAGAAAACTCTCTGACACTGAATTGACACTCGCACTGTTCGAAGCTACAATCCGGACTAATGAAATACAAGCTAAAACGTACGAAGCGAAGCTGTTATCTTGAGTTCAATATAAACTGCAACTTACGATTCTCACCATAAACACATTCCCCATACTTCGCGACGATGAGAGGTTCAGATATAAACAAGAGTTAGATCCCAGAACCAAAAAAGAAAACAGATCTGATTATTTTAGTTACAGTATCTATTTCCTTTGATTCTTCACAATTTCCATTTATTCCAATGTAGCAATAATTATATACTTCCAGTTTGTTCGATTACTACCCTTAATTCATTTGTCCATTGATTTATTAGTCAGTAAGATTTATTAATTGTAATTAATGATTCGTATTAATCATTTCTAAGACGCTTGGATACTGTCGATTAAGATAGTTTGAACCGGGTGATATTTTCCTTGCGGATCGTGGCTTATGATACTCTGTGGTGGAAACTCGGAAACCATTAACAGTTGAACAAGTTAATTAATCGAAATTCATTAGAAAATATCAATATACTGTCGAAGTAATCGCAGGATGTATAAAAAGTCATTAAATATTTCGAAAATAGTTCGATATCCGAAGAAGAAGACGACAACGAAATGTAAAATATACGTAAGTTCGGTTATCATCATATTCATAATTTTAATGCATTTTTGACAACTTTTCCATCGATTCTCGGTAAAGTGATAGGGACATTTTTTGTTCCTTAAGAGACATTCTAATAGATTCTGCATTAATTTTTCATTTCCAGGCGATGCCACAAATGAGCATTTTTTAACATCCTCCTTTATGTAGTTGTATAAAAGTGCCATTAAATAGCAGGAATCGTAATTTAGTGGAGCTTTATTAATCTATACTTAAATGGCAAAATAACTATATGTGTATAAACATATTTTTTTTGTAGTCACTGTATAATAGCGTTCCTGATTTCTCGACATTTTTCATTTCCCGACAATTGCAATTCTTGAGAATCTAAGAGAAATATTTCAAACTTGCCTGTTTGTTTACACAGAGCAGTGAGTCCCTAAGCCTTCATACGGCGATTCGTGAATCGCGAACCATACGTCTGATACTGCGTCTTCGTAGCTATGTATTAGTCATTCAGTTAGTAAAACCATTTCGCATGTGACACACGTATTTTTGAACAGAGACTTCTTTGAGAAAATGGATGGAATTGAAAATTTATCCATTTGGTTTCTACATAAGAGAAGTAGTAAAAAAGAAAAGTGAGTTCCACATAGTCACTACTTCTTTTATCGTACAATCCGGACAAATTTTGAATATCAGTAGTAAATTTGTAAAAATCACGTAATGTAATCACTGCATGAAAGACATAAAAATTTAAAGAAGGGATTGCTTTTTCGTGCAAAATATCTCGACAAAATTGATTTTTGATTTTTTTCAACTACAACGCACCTTTCTAAAAAATGTGGAAGATTTTAGGGACAATAGTTGTGATAATATGTTGGTATCGTAAATATATAAAAGTAGTCCTCTTACAACTTCACTACGAAATCTGTATTTTTCAGATTCTTTTACGTTTTTTTTCATTTTTTACCCCTAAGCTCTGCAACAGAAAAATCTGGAAAAATTCTCCAACATATATCACCATATTTTTAATGTTAGATTTTTCTCGGTATGTTTGCTTGCCATTAAGTAGGACAAATATGGGAAAAACTGATATTTCGTTTTTTCCCCATTACTATCCCCCTGATTGACGTAGAGAGTTGAAACTTGGTGTGAAATGTTTTTTATGGATAAGTTATCAAATGGTATATCATAAGTCTAATTTGGTTCAAGAGTACTTTTGACCACCTTATCCGGCTATACTCTTTTCGAGAAATAATTCTTGAGAATAAAGACTGCTGTATAACTAGGTTACTTATTTTTATACATTTATGGGAAGTTTGAACGTGAAAAAATTGCAGAATACCCATAGTACGTAAAAATATATAAAATAATGAAAGTAGGTTTATAATTTTCAGAGAATGCTTTTTTAAAATCCTGAATTTGCATAAAAATTCGCACTTTAGTTGTAACTGTAAACCTAATTATAAAAATATACTCACAGTAACTCCGTAACTTAGGCATTTTTCAATTTTTTAAAATACGACTGTATTAAAAAAATCTAAAAAAAATTCTCAATCATGTATCTTCTATCACTGTTTCTAATTTCTTCTATAACTCTTTATGTGACAAAACGTAAAAAAATCGAGTTCAAACTAGTAATTCATGTTTCGGTTTATAACAATCCCGATACTGAAGTGGGAAACACGGAGTTGAAACGTCGCAGAAAGGGCTTCCTTTGAGAGGCCTATCGATTGACGTGTTGCAAGTTCAATTTGACATTCGTCTATACTAGGGATTCTCAAGCGCTTTTCTCCAATTTTCCCCTTCCATCAATAAATTTAAATTCAACTAAAAAAAAAAGACTTTACATTCATGATTTATTTAATGTGGCGCATGTCTCTGATACCTTCCTGATAGGTCCTTAATATTTCAAATAATATTTGTTAGTTTTAATTTGATGTCTCATCGAGTACATATTTCAGATCTATTTCTTTTGTTAAAATTTTATCAACTAGACTAGTTTAAAAAAATTTATGACCGCCTATAGTTGACATATTGCCCCTTGGGGGCGATATCATCGTCCGTTTTGAGAATCACTGGGTTGTACCTTGCCGGTATAAAATTCGACACGAACTTATTAGTTGATTTAACATGTGAACTTAATATAGAGGAAAAAATAAAAATACTAATAATGTAAAGAAAAATAATGGAAATTGGAACTTCTAGATGTACCAAGTACTCGTACATGTTCGTTCGACGAAATTTCTCCACGTTCACGTAACATCAAACAGAAGAGAGAAGAAAAGAAAGATCGTTACATGAAACGCGGACAGAAAAGTGCATGCAGAAGTGAAAGCACCTCTGGTGACGTTTGATTCTTCAAATCGCGTGGGTTTTTACGTACCTTTTTAAAATTCGAAGGCCACTGAAGCTAATTTGCTGTGGATTAATTTCTTTATAAATTTTTGATTCTTTAAAATTAAAAAAGTAAATACTATATGTTCGTAATTATTTGAACGATAAATGCTATATATTTTATTGTGCATTTATTATAAAAAAATGGATTAATTTCCTATGTCGTTGTAAGTACAGAGTATTAGAATAATTGACAATGCTTTTACTATTAATTGGTTACGATTATAAGTATCTTAAATCTAGAGATTATTGAAACAGTGTTCACCATTTTTTGAAGTCTTATGAGCGGTAGTCTACCTATTTTAAATAAACAAATTTTTGTTATACTGTGTAGGTATAATTATAAATTTAGAAGGAATAAATTAGAGTTATTTAAGGTATTTCCAGGTTATTCAAGATTAATTTGTGCTCATTTATCTTAATTAATCTTTGTAATCAATCTTGTTTGGTCGTTAAAAAAATATACGGACATGAAGGTTTATATTTTTGCTTCTTAAAGTGAACTTTCTTAATCTTTTTTCCAATTCTCATTTTTTTTTTGTAATATTCTCATTAGTTATAAAATGTCCTAATTCTTATGATTCACTAAATTTCTATTATTTCCCAATTTGTACACCCATACACAATAAATTAAATGTGAATGGCAGACTAAAATTTGCAGAACAATTTCAATTCCATAGTCATTTGAAAAGAAGTGGTTCCACGGAACTGTTTCACATTTCATGCTTCGATTAGGACTAAGTCACGCTTCTGGTTCGATTTAATTTCAGTCATGATTTAAACGGAATACCGATAGCATGCTTCCTGATCCTGCATGGCCCCACGAGTTCCTTCATTTACGGGTCATTTTAAAACACAGCTGCATTCTAGCGGTGCATATTTACGTATGCTTGCGTATTACTGAAACACCTGCTGATATTAGCTGTGCACCGCAGGTGCATCCACCTTTGCACACGACACCTTGAACCACCAGAGTGCCACGCGATATTTTACCATCTGACCACACTCAGACTGATAACAAATCTTTAACTCCGTGTCCCTCTATTCAATACTTTTCTGCTCTGGATTTATTTATTTATCATTATGTGGTATTATGGCGAAGCATAGCTACTTGGAATACAGTAGTGCATGGTTTAATTCAACCAAATTCGGGACCTAGTAGTTTAACCCCTTAACACTCAACTTTTTTCAACTTAGCGACCAACCTAACCAAATTTTGTGGCATAAATTCATAATTTGAGGATATTTTCACATACATATGTTTTCAATTCCAATGGTGCACTGTGAAAATAGAGAAGCTATGAAGAAGATCCAAATTTTTAATATTAATAATGTACAATTGTATAAAGAAGCACACTTTAAGCAAGCACAGGGCACTCACAGGCTTGTAAGTTACGGTGTTAGAGTCTTGAGTACAGGATAGCGTATTTTTTGTGGAAATTGATTGGAATTAATATTCTTGATTTCTCGACATTTTTCTTTCTTGACAAATGAGAAATTGTATTACAATTCTTGAAAATTCTTTAGAAATTAAAAGAAATACTGGGTTATTCCACGCTAAATCGATCACTTTTTTCCCGCGATGTCTGGGATTTTGTTCAAATTGAAATATGTGTAGTCTATGCGAAATTATGGAAGGTTGAGTCATCATTTTGCCAATAATGATGTTACGGCTGTCGTTGCCGTGGCGTGGCTAATGCACAGGCGTAGTAGCTGGGGTTAAGGCTTAGATAAGGATGTGATAGGAAGTTGGACAAACCGGTGTCTGTTTCACCACCGGGAGCCGAAGGATAGACGAATCGTGGATGAGCCGGTGTCTATTTCACCACCGGGTGCCACGTTGGTTAGTTTCGTGGATGAGCCGACGTCTATTTCACCGTCAGGTGCTACTTAAGGAAATGCGTGGATGAGCCGGCGTCTATTTCACCATCGGGTGCCACTAGGTAAAGGGTTTTGGAATTGTCGTTTGTCGATATACCTCGAACGGTAAAGGTATATCTTGTGTGGAATACTGAAGGTTGCGTTACTGTAACTATTGAGATGGGTTTTGTAAGAAAGTGAACTGATAGACTTTTACAATCGATATGTATTATAAGAATACACTTAGTTACATTATTGTTAGACTATTCTGACGGCGAGAGTAACCTTCTCGGCATTAACGCAGTACGAGCGCGGGGGCAGTCTTAGACGATCCGGCTTGAAAATTCACGTAGTCGTTCAAATATGCTCGAAGGGTACTTCAACCCGATCTTGCTCAGAGTTTCGTCGTGATGTCTACTAAGCTTCTACTGAACCCCCGAGCCTTGTTTCTAGGCTCCTTATATACTCCCAAAAATCCGTAGGTTTTTGGGGAAGGGATAGTGGGGGTACCTCCTGCTAGAAACATTCCTAGAAGCAGCTGCTCCTTATCGCTGTGGGAGTTCTCTACGCAGGGCTGTACGCTGCCCGTTTCAGTACTCCGGACGATTCGTACGTAACAATGAAATTGTTTAAAAATTGCAGACCATTGAAGTTTGCAAATTTTAGCGATTTTTACGAAAAGTACCTCCATAGAAGTATTTTTATCTCCGAAACTATTAAAGATATGAACTTCACTTTTGTTTTTCGTTTTAATCGCAAAAGTACGGCCTACTCGGATAAATTTTTTTTAAGTTGAAGATGTTTGTTTCTAATACTGAAAATTATAAACAAATTTTTATGTTGCAAATTGAGGTTCATGGTCACGATTTTAAAAATCCGAAAAAAATACTATCGTATTCCTTGAAATTTTCGCTATAAAATAGGCTTCCCTCTACTTCGATGCGGCTATTTAATAACGTCAAAATAATTTGTTAAAGACAACGGTGGGTGGGCCCCAATTCAGGTAGACGCACCGCGCGCTGACGTGACGATCGAATGACCGCACCGCTTTTAACCTTTATTCTTTTATAGAAGTTTGCAAACATAGTCGACAGGTATTACAGCCGTCTTGATGATGTCATTTGTACTTACAGAAAAATGTTATTTACCTAGCCTTAGCCAGTTACTCTTTCCTCATAATCGAAATTTTACTAGCTTGTTTCTCTTTTACTTAGGATGCGCCTTTTGTTAAAAAAATTTGAGAAATTACTATATAGTTTTTATGAGATATACGAAACGGAGCCTTTAAATTAGTTTTTATCAGTTATGTCGTTAATGGCTTATTTTGACAAAAAGATTTGAACAAGTTTGAAAGAAACTATAGAGAATATTGAATGGTTCCTCTCTTGTAGTTAGTTATCTAAAGAGGGTGCCACTAATACCGCGGAAAACCTCATCATTAGGACCAAACATTAATAAACCGTGGTATTGTTAAAACTTGGTAACGGCTTCCAGGCATTTCTAGTTTGCGATGTTCCGCCATACTGGCAATAAAGTAGCTTACTGTATATATATATTGTACCATCCATCAAAATTTTTAGTCTTGGGGTGATATCCATATCGTGTGTTTCTCTAAACTGGTTAGTAAAATATTCGGAAATGGTTCACCAGTAGTGTTGCAAACCCTTTAATCGAAGTAGACATAGGCGTTATACAAAACGACTCCGTAAAGTATCCTTGCAATTATCCCGTTCATTTCCAAATCTTGATAAAAATATGTTCATTTGTATAACATGTTCTGTGCAATTATATCGCGAGAGAAAGAAGAATGCAGTTGAAACTGCTTGGTCTCAAGCAGGACCATCTGGACTCTCATGTCTAGAGACAAGAAATGCTGATACTTCAAGTAGTACACCAAGTAATACTTCAATTAACCTTGTTGATGTGGTAAGTTTCGCGAATATATTAATGTCATCTGTGGGAGAGTCTCGATTAACAAGTAGAAATTTAAAATGTAAGAGACGAATATTAACAAAAATAGACCGCGTCCATAGTATCGTAAAATCAAGTTTAGTAAGCGAACAAAATACTTCAAGTAGTACTACAAAAAATAATAGTGAGATAATTGAACAATGAAAAGACAAATTTAAGGTAGTATCAGACAATAGCGAGAAAATCCGCATTCTTACTGTTTTACCAAAATCATGGAGCATTCGAAAAATTTGTCGAGAATTTAAGAGTTCGTACCACATGGCTAGACAAGCAAAGCGACTACAAAGCGAACATGGAGTAATGACAAGTCCAAATCCTAAACAAGGTCGTGTCTTATCAGAAAATACGAGGTCACTAATAAGAAATTTTTACCGTAACGAAGCGGTAGAAGCGGTGCGGTCATTCGATCGTCGTGTCAGCGCGCGGTACGTCTACCTGAATTGGGGCGCACCGTTGTTTTTAACAAATTATTTCGACGTTATTAGATAGCCGCATCAAAGTAGAGGGAAGCTCATTTTATAGAGAAAATTTCAAGGAATACGATAGTATTTTTTTCGGATTTTTAAAATCGTGACCATGAACCTCAATTTGCAACATAAAAGTTTGTTTATAATTTTCAGTATTAAAAACAAACTTCTTCTTCAACTTAAAAAAAAATTATCCGAATAGGCCGTACTTTTGCGATTAAAACGAAACAAAAGTGAAGTTCGTATCTTTAATAGTTTCGGAGATAAAAATATTTTTATGAAGGTGCTTTTTGTAATAATCACTAAAATGTGCAAACTTCAATGACCTACAATTTTTAAACAATTTCATTATTGGCAAAATGATGACTCAAACCCTCCATAATTTCGCATATACTACAACATATTTGAATTTGAACAAAATCCCAGACATCGAGTGAAAAAAGTGATCGATTTGGCGTGGAATGGCCCTACTGCAAAATTGCTTGTTTTCTGAGACCTGATTGCCGCCATCTAAACATTGTGTCGTACAACGAACATAAGGTACTAAATGCATTATTTTACTTCGACATGCATTGGTAATATTTATTATAAATTGTAACATATGTAGACATCGACATATTACTTATGGTTATGCTTTTTTCACGGTCGACGATATAAAGCTGCCAGATTTCCAAGCTAGCATTGCTAACATTTATACATTTAGATAATATCCATATTTATTCATTTACAGAATCTAAACTAACATTTCTTACGAAATAGATGCGGGTAAAGCGAGATGCCCAAAAAATACGCTTAGACGCTTAGTATGTGTTAAATTGTTTTCTGGAATTATTTAGATTCCCTGTAGACTGCTGTATATGTACATATATTAACATAAACTCATATTATATGTACAACAGTTACCAATAAAATGTGATGCTATCTAGTAAATTCGAGTGCTACATATGCCATCCACGAACTTACGAATAGATTCTATTCCTAAATCTGCGTGTTGTACAGTACAGCGTATGTATAATGTGTATATAATAGAGTACAACTAATTCCAGGACAGTTTGTTTATTACGAGAAATAAATTTTAAATACAATTCTTAAAACATTGAAGACACTTTAATTTTTTAAAAAATGGGACAATCGAGATAGATTGTGTAAAATGCAGGATGTTTTCGAGACTTGCGGTTATGCGTGACGAGCTCTTGAAATTCGGGACTATCCCGCCTGAATCAGAACGATTAGCAGCTTTAGACTAGCAATGTACAGTTTGAGCTAACTGAAACTCACTTTCGAAAATAAATGATATTTATAATAATAGACTTAGTTTCTCAAAAAATGAGAAATAGGAAATTATACCATTTCTTGAGAAATTCTCGAGAAGAAACAATTTGAAAACTGACAATAAAAGGGAATAGGTAGATATAACGAGAGGGAGCCAAATAGACTCAAAATACGTGGAACAGTGTCGATCGAAACTTATGTTTATAAAGTATATTAAACAAGCAACAACTTAATTACTGATTGAGAATCGTGTAATATTTTAATTTGGAGTAGTCATACGTACTTCTTCGTTTTGGTATCTACATTAAGTTAATTAATTACTGATTAAAAATAAGCAGACTTACAGTGGCTACGAAAAGTATTTGCACATCACTGTATTTGTTTGGACATGCAGTTACTAATTAATTAAGCACACATGTATCGACCTTTCTATCGATTAATAAATTCCTTTTGTGACTATAAATATGTCTAATATTGTAGAAGTGAAATTGTGAATCAGATTAAAAAACGTTTGAAACAAAATTTGGGATGATAGATTCATTTTAATCGGAGGAATCCCAACAATTCACTAGTATTATCTTTATAAAAATAAGACGAAAATTACGGATAGTGAAATTTTCTATATTTTCGCTCTCGTTATTCCTTTGTATCAAATCGATGTTTATTAAAGGACCATTCTATTAAAATTATTTGAACTAGTATTCTTATATTAACTTTATTATATATTCGTTATATATCCTTAAAAATTGTATATTATGTTTATATTGATGAAGTATTAAATTCCTTTTTTACTATTGTATATATATATAAATCTGTCTTTACAAAATGTATTGCGTCTGCTTCGCTCCCTTTAGTTTTATCTATTCTCTTTCCTTGCCTGCTGGATCAGGTTTCGCTGATCGTGAGTTCGAGATATTAAATAGTGGGAGAAAGGTGGGGATAGATCGTCCCCCATGCACGAACCATGCAAATTTTGGTGAAATTTAACTGAGCATTACTGTAGTATGATTTGGATCTTTTTGCACAATGATTTACCAACTAATAATATTGGTGCGCGTCAGTAGTATATAATTACCCATGCTCGTTAACTAAAATAGATAAGCAAGTGAATAAAATAGTAAATGCATAAAGTGTACGAAATTTTGCATCGGTCGTCCTCCCTTTTTCTCCTTTTTCAATTCAAACGCAAGGTCGGGAATCGCATGCGAGTTGATTCGATATTCGAACACGAGAACGATAGTGGAAGCGTTCATTTTGCAATCACCTTCGTTGACCTTGTCTGGGTTTTCTGGAATGACAATCAGCCTATCCAGATAGCGGTTTTAAAGCCGTGAAATCACACACACACAACACACACAATGTCTGCCATCGCGTTTTTCCTTTTTTAAAAAAGACAATTGTAGACCAAGTTTTTCTATGAATATAAAATTGCTTCGCCTTTTTTCAATGCTTGATTTGAATTCAAACTTCTTGAATTTGTGATTCATTGCAAAAATATGCATCTCTCAATTTAAGTGATTGCAGTTTGAATATATCTTGGTAATTTGCGACCTGTCTTCAAATATAATTGTTGTACTTGAGTGGAAATGAGCCTAGCAAAAGTTCTTGTGAATGCTTTCCTACAAATTGGGTCGTCGTTTGCCTCGAACAATCCTAATTATGCTTCTGACACGACGGAAATTTATGTTAATCAAAGAGAAACGAGGAAAATAGTCGAATATTTGAATATTTAATGCACTGTGTTTCAAATCGTAAAAAGCGCTAAAAAGAACAAACTTTTTATATCTTCCATTTTATGAAGAATTTGCAAATCCATTAAATTAATTTCCAGTTCATTAAAAACTGGATTATGCATATATTTTTAACATAATTTTTGACTATTTAATTGCAAATAAATTCGCTGGAATTTTTTCAGATTGTAAAGGTTGCTAAATTTAATTAATTTCGTGTATCAATCATGTTAATTGAAAAAAGGTATTTGTAATTTTTTTAAATTTGTGGTCACTTAGTATTTAACACTGGTATATTTTTCGTAAAATAATTTTTTATCTCTGTTACTATATTTAATATTCAACATTTTTAAATAAATTTGTTAAAGTTGAATATGAATGTACTGTCGCTGCTTAATTAATTCTTGCTAAATACAATATTCCAAAGGTAATTCGTATTAAATTCTTCACCAAACATAAAGCAGCGATAAAAATAGATCTCTGTCTCGCCAAGGATTTATAAAAAACACATTTTTACATTCGCACAGTTTTCTACCTTATGTTTACCGTAAGCGTTGCTTCATTGCTTAACTCCAAGAATTATTTGCGTAATTTATAACATGGTCATGTTTTATATAAAAAAACAAGGCCAAAAGTAAAATTCAAACGTCGATTTGAATTAGATATCACCGAGAATAGGAGACTAAAAACAGTTTAACTTGAAAAGTTTCGCTTCTTATCAAGTACAAAATGTGCCTAATAAATCAATTACTAAGATAATATCCAAGAATTTATCATTTTAAGGAAAATAGAGAAAGAAACAATGCCATGTCGTTCGCATGATTTGAAAATTTGTAGGTTTGTAAAATTGTGAAGCTTGCAAGTTTGAACACTCGGAATTCGTTTTAATCTAATAAAATAATTTTGGAGCAAGAAAATATTCCTTTTAATTTTCATATCCACATCAAACTAATACTTAAAATATACTTGCTTCGGCAGTACATATAATAATACTTAAAATTGTATATCAAGTATCATTGTCAGTTAATTTTTTTCTTTTTAGCTAAATTGAGGGCATATGTACAATAAGGGCGAGATGTCAAGCTCTCTTTACGCGAACATTGATTCAATGGAATCTACATTCAAAGAAGTACACTTCCTCCAAGTTTCGTTCTAATATCTCGAAAATTGAGAAAATAGAGCATTTTAAAGTACAGTTTGGCCGCTCCGATTATTATCTCGAAATGCTGGCGCTTTATTCTCACTACATTTTTGTTACGCTGGACTACCTTTACAAGTTGTTTATTCATATTTTAAGTTTGAAATTCTTTATCAAATGTTTCTCGTAATAAATTTCCAAGAAAAGAATATAATATTTTCATTTATATTAGAAACAATGGAATAGAATATTTTGAAATTGGATTATAAGCAGAACATGAAATCAAATAAACCATGAATTATTTATTAAAAATAAAGTATTATACTATACCCTTATTACCATACCTAAAATGTGATCTTCTGTCATTAAGAGCTAAAATAATTATATAAATAATTATAACAAAAAGGATAAAATAAATTATTTTACAGAGAAAAATGATTTCACGCAACACGGGCGTGAGGCACAGTTTTAATTCTGATTGATATTTTGGTGTTACAGTGCCGTTGTATCTTTTTACAATTAAAACTAAAAATTAGAATGTATAATTTCCTATTAACAGCAATTGTAGTAGATTGCGTGAGCTATTAACATTTAACGAAGTATTACTACTTTTGATTCTTTAAACATTTTCTCGAAAGTTCTTGCACTTACACCCTTTTTGCAGCTAATGCCTCGATTGGATCTGGCAACCTTTTATTAACAGACAGATAAAAAATATCACAGATTAAGCAGAATTTATCCGATATTTTCTACTATAATTGAATAGGGCAATCAAGGTAGAATACAAAAAAAGATGGCAATAGCTTGACGTGTATCGTAACGGAACTATACGCATTTCATCGATTTACACAGTAGAAAACGTGAATTAATTAGAGCAGAAAGTTAATCGTGGGAGTCAATGAAACTCTTCGTGCCTTTCCAATTATTGCAATTATTATTTCTACCACTTTGTGGCGCCTTTGAACCTCGTTTGTAACATTTAAATTATGGTTTCAAATGATAACTTATGAAATATATTATCTCTCACTATCGACTCTGAAGTTATTCATATTTTTTACATCGATTTATCGAAAGTGGAAGGATTTATGATGAGATCAAAGAGATGAAAAAATTCCTACTGATTTATCGATTGGAGATAGTCAATCGGTTATATTCGAAAGTAAGTACATCGAACGAAAGTTCGGACGATCGAAAGTCCGACTGGAGGCATTCAAATAGAAAGTCTAGTTAACAGTATTTCGATAACCGAGCCCCGATGAAAGTAGCTTGCCAGTATTCTGGAATCAGTAGAAAACGATTAAAAAATCATTACTTTACCACTCAACATGTTACATGTTTTCATAAACACTAATTCAAAATACAGAATTATTTGCATACTTCATTAATGCTAAATTTTATTCGATTATTAGTTTTTTTTTAAGAACATATTTAAAGAGATTAACTTTATTTTTCTCAAAATTGTAAATGGTTGTAGGTCGAAATAGCAATTATTTATTATAGTAACTAAAGATTCAAGAAATAAAATAAATATGAAAAACTGTAATATTAAATGGAAATAAAATAAACATAAAATAATTAAATATTGAAATTATGAATAATTCAATTTTCTAGGCTCCTGTAATTCTATACTTTTGAAATTTTCAAATAATTGAATTCTTAATTTTTAGAATTCCCAACACTTTGGAAATGCAACTGTTGGAAATTGTAAATTTGGGGATTCAGAAATCATTGAAAATTAAAACTTGGAATTTTCAAACATTAACTCCCAAATCCCAAGTGCTTGACAACGTTTCAATTTGGAATGTCGATTGCTTAGAAACTCCATTAGTTTGGTAGTTCAAGCATTGAGAATTCTAAAATATGCAAACCTGAACATTTGATATTGGAAAGGATCCATAATTCTAAGATTGAGAGTTGTAATATTTGCAGACTCTAAAAATTAAAAACTTTAAAAGGCATGAAACTCCTAATATGTGTTTGGAAAGTCTAACAGTTTCAATTTTCAATGGTTTGCGAATTGAAAAATTTTACAAATTCCAAAAATTTGAAATTTCAGAAACATAAAAACATTACGAACTTAAATGTTTGAGAATTTAAAAAACTTTTAAAGTTTTGAAATTCAAATGTTTGGAAATTTTAAAACTATGGAGTTGCAAAGAGCTGGGAAATTGAATTATTCATTGATACAATTACTATTATTTATAATTGTAACCTTCTGCCACTGCTAAAATTAAACGATATTCCTAACAGTCCATCAATGGCCTACATTCTAGATCTTCCAAACACGCAGATATCATATTTAATCATGTTCATAAGTAGCAAAAGACATCTGTCACAACGTTCATCTGACACGTGTCATTGGAACAAGGGAAATAAAATCGAATAATATTGTTGGTTACAGTAAACCTGGCAGACAGCGGAGGCCAGAGGGTAGACATGACGCACTTCGACTTGCTGAAGGTCCTTGGAACTGGAGGTACGTGAACGAAATTCTTTATGGTAGCGATTAAGTCTGTAGCAAAACGAGCGACCAGTTTCTTTCTTTTTAACTTTCCGTGTTCGAATTGCTTTGGTATTTAATGTGTAACCGGTTCATTTTTAATTACGATCACTTTCTTACGTCGTTCAAACTATTTAGACGATTTTTGAGTTGCAATCCAGTAAACGCAAGTACCCGATGCTTGTTATCTGGTTGATTCTATCGGATACATCGTGTTTTAAATGCTTACTCTTTGCACATTCTAATATCTTGCGATTCCGTTTTCTATTTGTATGGGTGATTGTAAATTATGAAGTTTAAGGGTGAGAGATATTCGGCAAGATTGTAGTAAAATAATATTATGAAAATAATGTATGGGTATCGTTTAATCAAAAAAAATTCTAATAAAGTATAAATAATATATAAATTTATAAATAATAAAATATAAATTTATGCCACGGAGAATCACTCGTATTTCCATGACAATTGATAAATTAGACAAATGAATTCCGGTGTATGGAGACTGTTTTGTTGCTCAAGTACACCGCTTTATTATCCATGCTTTCAAATGTCACCAACGGATAATATGTCAGTTCTTTTTAGCGTTAGTTGCTCTACTATTTTTAAAATGTTTGACCAAATCAAATTTTTAATCGAGTGTATCTCTATTAACCGCGTACTCGTTGTGAGTGCCAATAATTTAGTGACTCAACAGTATGAATTTTGCCATGATATCACAAACTTCATTATTGCTTTTATCATTAGAACTTTATTGACAGAATATACTTGTATTTATTACAAACTATATTTAAACATTTATTCGTAATAAAGAGTTATAAAATCCGTAACACTATGCAACGATTGCCACAAGATTTACTGGGTGTAAAAATGGTAAAACTTCTAATCGACGGTTGTGATGCGCAAAGATCTTAAGACATCTTTTGGTAAATATAGTTCGTTCTCTGACAATAAATTACGGTATTTATTATGTTCCATTTTTAATAAAGTCAAAAATCACGAACTATATTTTCCATTGTTAATGATTAGCCTCTTAATTGCAGGAATTGCAAGTATAAAGAGTGAGCTCCACTTTCTGACAAAGTGAATGTCTGGCTAATAAATTCATAGTCAACTAATATTTACAGTAACTTTTCCATTAAATGTTAAACTTATTTCATTTCCATTTCCACTAAATATAATTTGGAGTTGTAAAATATGTGTAAAAGTGGAACTGCATCCTTATTGCTGTAATCCCTCTCATTGCGTTTGCAGTTTCCTATTTTCCACGTTCAAAGCCTTAAAAAAATTGTGTAATTACAGTCTTTTACATAGAGTGTGTTAGGAATAGAATTCTCGTTTTTCTTACAAAGTATTCATGTCCAAATGAAGCATATACACGAATGCGAGTTTCCATTAAAATTCCGCAACAATAGAAGCCTTCTATGTAAAACAAAACACTCGAGCCATTTCACAAGTAGTAAAACTCGATGGAATGCGTGCGTTCAATTAATGCACCAAAGGAAATAATCCGTTGAACTTTATAGTTTAAGAATCTTACAAGAAAACGATCAAGCTATGAACGATCGGCGATCGGTTGGGCTACGTAAAATATGGAAAAAAACTTTTGTGCAGCTTACGGAAAGGTGTTCCTGGTGCGAAAGAGAACGGGTACCGATGCTGGCCGCCTCTACGCCATGAAAGTCCTGAAGAAAGCGTCGATCGTGCAAAGGAAGAAGACAACCGAGCACACGAAGACGGAGAGACAAGTTCTGGAGGCCGTCCGAGACAGTCCTTTTTTAGTTACGCTGCATTACGCCTTCCAGACCGACGCGAAACTTCATTTGATTTTAGGTGAGATGTCCAAATGATTAGTCCAAGTGAAGTATACTTTTTATTTGAATTTTCAATCACCATTCTAAGTGAATTAATCGGACTCTTTAACCCTCTATAGTCAGAATTTGATTTCCTTGAGGATAAAAGAAATTTTAATTGGTAACAATTTCCAATTCAATCTCAGAATCAGCAATTAATTATTAGATTGCAGGTTTTTATGCATTTATGGGAAATTTAAATGTGCAAAAAGGCACAGAACACATGCGATATGAAAAAATACATAAATATTTAAAGTACATATCTAAAGTACATGCCATTGTATCCCAAGGTTGAAGCAACCCTCCAGTTAGGTTTCACTTCCTTAATTTTGTTAATCAAAATATGAACTGCATAAAGATACGCAGTCTACTAATTGGTGCATATCTACTTGATATCTATAAGATGGCGAAGAGATAAAATATGATACTGCAGTGATAAGCAAATATGATTCAATAAATTTAGATGTATGGAGATATAATGTTTAACTCTTTAATAAAACTATTAATACAGTATCAAATAAACCCTCCTCTTTCTGTGCTTGAGCAATCTAATTGGTTTCAAATTTGGAACAAACACAAATGATTATCCTAAAGGTTTTGAGCGACAGTATATGTTTTGTTATTTTACCATCAATTAGATATTCAACAATTTTTTTCCGCACGTTTGAAATCATCACCAATTCATTTGAAACACTTTACTTCTTTTAATGATAAATTAAAGAATGTTCATTTAGAAGAGAGGATCATATACTTTGAAGATGAACGAGAAATTGTTACAAGTAGCATTAAAAAATGTATAGTTTCATAGGCATATAAAATGCCTTCAAGAATCAGAATTTTTTCCGAGTATCTTTCAACTAGCAGAAGTGATGCAGTATCCTAATATATACGAATGTGACTAAAATAGAAATACACCTATGATGTATGAAAATTATAATCGTGGAAAATTGAAAGGAACAACGTGTTCTGACATACAATTCCTTTAATTTGCGTCTACAAGCAAGTTTAACGTAAAAATAGTAAGAAATTAGCAAAATATTGGTAAAATACTGCAAAATATTTGCTTACTGAGCAAATTAACAGATCTTTTAACGTCCAACCGCAAACACAACAGGTTAAAAGATTTCCACAAGTATGTTTTACGATACAAAAAATGGTTCTGTGCATGTATATTATGTGTTGCATTACATCGTATTTTAAACAATACCTAAAAATCCGAAAGAAAGGATGGTTGAGTTGGGCGTTTTCAAAATATGTACATACGATGCAATCGTGACATCATCGTTGAGTCGCTCGTGTAATATTGCGCAATCTTCTTTCCCCTCATAGAAACGTATAATCATTTCTTCATTTCTTCTTCAATTATTTCTGCTTTTGCAAAATATTACAGTGTATGAATTATTTCTTTCACAATACCATAAACTGTTCTTTCAAAATTCCAACTAAATTTCCCTCTTTATTTCGATCATTGTGGTAATCATCCTATAGAGTCTAATAAATTCATTCAGAATCACTCAGATACTAAAAATTAAGAGACAATAATTAAGAATAATATTAATTATAATGATTTAAGATATTTTCTATCCATTAAAATTCGTGCAATATATAAAAACAACATATTACATTTTGTTTCTTAATATTTTACAAAATTAATCCTTTCGTAGAATAATAAAATGATAAATAATGAAAAATGTCTGTTTGTCTTACTATAACATATGCTACATTTCTATTGCCAAATATAAAACACATATGATCTCAAGCATTTTAATAATAATATTATACATAATGTAATTTAAAACATCAAATTTAAGGTGCCATATTTGACAACTTAACCGAGTCTTTCTCGTCCTAAACTTCGAAAGGGCTAACAAAGTTTGTTTGAGAAAATGCATACAGAACATGTAATTGAATTCCAAATCTTGTACGTAGTCGCTTTCTCAATTAATATTTTATACATTACAGCTCAATATCTCATTGACGACAGACAGCAAGAGATAAATAGAGAAAAATATCGTTATAAATTCCACTGGTTCTAGAAACAATTATTTTTGTTCCTTTTGTTGCATTCATTATTATGTTCGTTTAACGTTTATCTTTTTTTTCAATCAATTTAAGAGCCTTGTTGGTGACCAAAATTTCGAGGCGCTTGAAATCACGATATTTTGAAGAATATTATCCAGTCTAAGGTTAAACAACGAGAACTTTGCGTTTTTGCAGATTATGTCAGCGGCGGCGAGTTGTTTACGCATCTGTATCAACGAGAACACTTTACTGAGGACGAAGTGCGAATCTATATCGGCGAAGTTATTTTGGCGCTAGAACATCTACACAAAGTGAGTCTTTTCTCTTTGCCATTTTGAAGTTCATTCCTGAACTTAAACTCCCTGATATAACTATGCATTTTTTAGGAAAATTTTGAGAATAATTAAAGAGTTTTAAAGAATTTTTGAGAAAAAATTAAAGATAAAAGTAATTAAAGAATTAAATTTTAGAGCTCTAATATAATACATGTATTGAAGGCTTTGCAGCAAGAATAAAATTTGACAAATTCAAAAATTTGGAAACTTCAACATTTAGGGATTCCAATGTTTAAAAATCATAAAATTTAGAAATTCAAAAAATTTGAGTCTCAAAATTTTGTAAAATTTTAAAAATTCTTTTTGGAATTTTAAAAAAGAATCAGATAAGAAAAGTAGTGCATTTTAGAGAAAAGATTACAGAATAATTAAAGAATTGAATTTTATCATTTGTCATAGTATATGAACTGAAAGATTTACACAATTTTAAAAAATTATAATGAAATATGTTTATGTCTACAAAATCATATAAAATAATGTCAGAGTTAAATGTAATTGAGAGTTCATAATTTATACCAAATTAAGGTTCATTATAATATCGAGACCTTAAGACTTTTGAGCGCGGGTGTATAGTTAAAAAAATCTTCCCTTATAAGTTTAACTGTATAGAGTAAACCTATGAACTAAAAAAAGCTAAAAATCCATATTCTTAAACTTTAAGATCCAACATACACTTTATAGTGAACATTACCTTGTTACACGATAAAATATTAAAATATTTCATTCTTACCGTAGACGGTGATCGATGAAACATACATTGTTGCTTTCTCTGTTGCAGCTGGGTATAATTTACCGGGACATTAAGCTAGAAAACATTCTGTTGGACAGAGAGGGTCATATCGTGTTAACAGATTTCGGGCTAAGCAAAGAGTTCCTGCCGCACGAAAGGGACAGCAACGCCCGTGCTTACTCCTTTTGCGGAACTATCGAGTACATGGCACCGGAAGTGGTACGAGGGGGCTCTGCGGGACACGACATTGTGAGTCAGGATGAATTTACGTCACGATTTGTTCCCTTCGTTCCTAGAACTTCGTTATCGCGCCCGTACTCACCGCTTGTCAGATACATTTTTATCGATTCGTTACTCCTTTTCCCTTGGTTGCATCAAAAAGAAAAAAGAAAACTTTGATTTCCTTTCCTTTTATGTTGCAAAAACTCAAGTATTGTTACTTAAAATACTTTGCTTTTGAAGGCTTGGTAATTATTTAGAAAAGGGGCGGTCTCACCGATTTTGCTTATTATTAAATATGTACCAAAAAACATTTTGAATAATTTTTTTTCCTATACATACAACCGCCGCACGCCCTTAATTTCCGAGATTTAAAAAAAAAAAAAAATAATCGGTACTGCTACTACTACATTGAATTCCGTCTATACGGACGCATCCGTGGCTTCGCATGAGTCAGTCCTGGACCGGCCCTTATATACTGTTTCTACATATATGCAACAGCGTAGCAGCCAGCCATGAATAATATTCAATGTGTGAAGCTAGATGCAGAATATGTTGCCGACTGCCTTACGGTGGTCAGAATAAGGCAACCCGCTTGAACCTAATTCAAATCTAATCCATTAACTTAGTTACCAAGTAGAACAGTTAGGTTTGAGTTAGGTTCCGGCCGCTCCAGTCGCCGTTAGGCGTCCGGCCGCGCAGGTCGAGTATTTAAGTTCACCCGTTATACGTGGCCAATGCTGGCCACGCGGTGTGTTTATAAAAACTATAGATAATCGGCGGTTCTTCGTTTACGCTCACATTGCGACGAACACATCCATATAGTTAATATTCATTGTAGTAGTAGCAATAGTTTTTTGTAAAAATCTGGGACATAAATCGATGGTTATATGTATAGGAAAAGGTTGTTCAAAATGTTGAATTCTATACCATACTCGAAAATTATTGAAATCAGAGAGACATCTAACTCATTACCGACATCTTTTGTGTACAATTTTAAACTTATATTTATTATTTCATATTGATACCCAAAATTTTAGTTACCATAAACTAGTACAACTTAATTTATGCTAGAATAATTTATACTTATGTAAATTAGATTTAAGTATAAGATTCAAGTAAATTCAACTTGAGTGAGGTTAAGTATCATTTAATTTAAATGAAACTAACTTAACTTATATTGAACTTCAGTTTAATTTACTTACATTGTGTTTGCGCTAAATGTAGCTTATTTGGCTAACTTCGATTCATTTATTTTATATATCTTATAACTCACTGATGGGTTGCAAGATAATTTTAAGTGGGTTGCGTCAAATATTAAAACATGAGAGTGATTAATATGTTCAGCAAAAGATTTTTACCTGTTAAAAATTGTCAGGTGCGATTTATCTCTCTTTTAAAATATAAATTATAGCATACGCGAGTGAATCGCAAAAATTTTGGTTTTCAAAAATGGGTGGTGGGCCTAAAAAGTTTGGGAATCATTGTCTTATAGTATTCTACTCTTGAAGCAGTTTATACAATTTTAAATAAATTTTAATAGCCTTCTACTACTCAAACTTTAAATTATCGCAAACGTGTAGTATTCACTCAACAATCGCCAAACTCTAGGAATAACCTAACTACCGATTTCCCTATTTTAAATGTCTAATATTACGTTGCAGGCAGTGGATTGGTGGAGCGTGGGTGTGCTCACGTACGAGTTGCTGACTGGTGCGTCGCCTTTTACGGTTGAGGGTGAGAAGAACACACAGCAGGACATCTCTCGCCGGATCCTAAAGACAGATCCACCGATCCCTAGTCACCTGAGTCAAACCGTTCGAGACTTCATCCTGCGACTCCTTGTAAAAGACCCGCGACAAAGACTCGGTGGAGGGCCAGGTGACGCCAAGGAACTCAAAGAACATTCTTTCTTCAAGAAAGCTCCTTCTCCATTCAGCTGGGAGGCGTTGGAAAGACGTGAAATTCCTCCACCATTCGTTCCTCGAATCACTCATGAACTAGATACCAGTAATTTTTCAGATGAATTCACAAAAATGATAGCTGCGGATAGTCCAGCTGTGGTTCCGCCTAACTATGACAAAATCTTTAGAGGATACTCTTACGTGGCGCCTTCTATACTGTTCGGAGATAATGTAGTTAGTAAAGATATTTTCAAAGAAGCCACAAAAGCCAGTACAGAGTCTCAGAGACCGTCAGCCTCGGATGTTTTAGCAGCTAGGTTTGAAGAATCAACTTTCTTCCAGACCTATGAACTGGATCCCAGGGAAGAAGCCTTAGGAGATGGTAGTTTTTCAGTGTGTCGCAAGTGTAGGCACAGGAAAACGCTGGAGGAGTTCGCTGTGAAGATTGTTAGTCGCAGGATCGACTGTGGAAGAGAGGCCAACTTATTGAGAACCTGTCAGGGTCACCCAAATATAGTCAAATTAATTGAAGTCCATCAGGACAGAGCACACACGTACTTGGTAATGGAGTTACTATCAGGAGGCGAGCTTCTGAGGAGGCCTAGGCCCTTCAGCGAGCAGCAAGCTAGTAGAATAATGCGCCAACTAGCTTCTGCAGTGCGTTTCATGCACTCCAGAGGGGTAGTTCATCGAGATTTAAAACCAGAGAATATAGTATTCGCACATGACGGTGAAGATTCGCCAGTGAAGATCGTAGACTTTGGTTTTGCCAGGATAAAACGTGGTTTGGAACCTCTGCACACTCCCTGTTTCACTCTTCCATACGCGGCGCCAGAAGTAGTTGCCAGACAAGGTTACGATCAGAGCTGCGATCTCTGGAGCCTGGGCGCCATCTTATATTCTGTGTTATCAGGCAAACCGCCATTTAGAACGGGCTCCCCAGACCTGGCTACTAGAATCAGGGCAGGGGAAATTGATTTCGATAGTGAATCCTGGAGTCACGTGTCTATCCTTGCCAAACAGGTGGCTAAAGGTTTATTAACCGTGGATCCGAGTAAAAGACTGACAGCCAGTGGTTTGGCGAACCATCCTTGGTTAACTGAGTCTAGTTCCTTCGATATGACCACGTCGTTCGACGTAGCTACACAGGATAATTCAAATTCCGTGTCAGAGAAACCGGAGGGCTTCCGGTTGCGCGAGGTTGATGGCGCTAGGCTCGCACAACGTAGAAAACTACATAAACGCTCCACGTCTAGTTCCGTTTCATCTTCCGCTTCTACTACGTCCTCCAGTCCTTCTGTTCAACTTCTTCGACCACCTAGTGCCGCAACTAACCTCACCACTTCAGCTTCACCTGCGCAACCAAGCGCCTTCGACTTTGGCGAAGATAAAGTAAACGAGTATCTCAGTTCTTTGTCTTCTTCCTCTGATTCGAATTCACCCAGAATCATGCAACAGGAACCGGCTAAGAAGAGACGTAAACGGGACGAAGATGAGGATGCAAAGCTGAAGAGGCATAAAAGACACATGGAAAATAACGAAGCATATAAGAGTAGGACTGGTCCTGTGACCAGGTCCAGGAAGAGAAAACTGGAAGAGCAGATTGTAAATGGGGATGGTTTGATAATGCAGTCCTGTGAAGGTCACGTAGATTTCAGAGAGATCCACAGGAAACAGAAGACAGGGAAACGGCCTAAAAGGCTGGCTACTATTATCGTGGAGTAGTGGAAATTCACGCCACTTCCTCATGTTTCTCCTATGTATATGTATGCATTTCACGTGATGTTGCAACGTTGGCTGCCTTCGAAGCTCGAGACGATTCGGGCGACATTGCGTCATTCCTATTTCCTGGGACTTCGCTTGGGAACCCATAGAATTTTGTACGAGTTCATGACAGGGATACTTAACGTTCGTTTTTCTTTTTTCTATTAAGGTATCTTAACCATCAAATGAATTTGAATTTAGTTTTTGTTATTTATCTAGAATCTTAGGTAATCTTCAATGAGTTTTGGGACAGTGGCCGCTAAAATTGTACTGTCTTGAAAATATAAAGTTTTAGTTTAACTTTCATATGAGCAGTAACCGATTCCGTTATTGGTCATTAAAGGTTCGGTTTATAGTAAAGAAAATATAATTCATTAGAATGAATCAACAAATAATGCAAAATAAATATACATTTATTTATAAATGGTGTACATTTTTTAAGATGTGGTGCAATTTCATTTACCACTACTATAAATTATATTGTTTAAGAGGAGATATTTAAAATAGCACAAATCTATTTTTGACATGTATGTATTACTATCAGGATATCATTCTTTCCAACTCACTCAGAGCAATTTATTACGAATATTTATGCAAATATGCCATACTAAAATGTGCAGAGAATTAATTCTCGAATTTGCAAATTGTTTTTTCTTTTTAATTTCAACGCAAAGTTGATAAATGTAATTTAATTGCTTTGTAGCAGTAACAATTTGACGGGGCAATACAAAATTACATAAATTTTCAAATAATTATATCAACACCCATTAAAGCATGCTTAATTTGTATTTGCATGGGGTCTCTACCGCCCATATAATTCGAAGAAGGGTTATAATACTTTCAGTAACTATATATCTTTTATAATGGAACTTTTACGGCAAAAAATAGAGTTTTGTTTAAGTTCCATTTCTTTATTTTTCTCTCTATAGAAATATAAATTTACATAAACATTCAGTCTATCAATAATGTTTAAAGCAACGCAAAATGCATGCCACATGATGGTAATTAGTATATTGAGTTTTGTTGGATTTCATGGTATGAATAGTTAAAGAATTTAAGGAAAGTAGAATAGATTATTCTTAATTGAACATGTTCAATGAACCCGTACTGAATTAAGTTAATGGTGTCCACAAACGATAGAGTTCCTTATCGCAATCTTTAAATTATTGTAGATACGTTTAATTTTATGCCATGCTTTAGGGTTACGTATCATAGAAGGAAGCTATGCAAGAGATAGTATTTCCATGTAGAAAATTAGACAAGTGAGTGTATGTTTTATTATTTTTTCTCTTAACGTCTAAAAAATGTATCTGACATTATTTACTTCTACAATTAGGATATTATTTCTTTTACTATAAGAGAAGTTTTTGACACGAAAACTTCAAATAAAATAGATAAATTAGTTTAAAATTGTTAAATTAATTTTCTATTGCGAATACTATATCTTATAGCTTCTCGGTATCGATACAATGTCTGTACATACAACAAATTCCCAGAATTAATTCATAAAACGTTCTCGTCGCGGGGGAACATCAACTTGTCGATTTGTACAGAAAAATGAACAAGATTCATCCCTCGAAACGCGACGAAAGATCGATGGAACGATCTTCACGATCGTCTTCATCTAATTAATTCTCTTTCTTCGCGTTGTCTGTGATCAACCGTTTAGAAAAAAAATTTGAAAAAGGGAAAAAATGTCGAAGTACTTGGTGATCGACTTTTCGTGTATCCTTGAATCTTTGAGAAAAAAATGTAGAAAAATAATGACTTCGTGGGCAAAAAAGAAATAAAAAAAAAGATCGATTCGTGAAAACCACGCATAGAAAATGTGCCTCAGAAAGACGATGTATAAGGCGTGTGTGTGTATATGTGGTGTACACGCGTTTCAAACAATCGAACAGCTTTGAAAAAAACAAAAAAACTTATTTATTTAAAATATAAAAAAATGCAAGTGAAGTGGAAAGCGTGTACCACCTGAATTATTATGTCGACATAAAATTGTGGTGTACGCGTCGATTATTATAATTAATTATATTATACATATTATATATATGAAAACAGAAAAACGTATACACAAACTTTAATCGAAACGGTTCTGTTCACACGAGCATATATTAATATCGGATACATGCTATTCTTATACATTGATTTTTAGTCCTGAATCTTTATAAGAAAAACATATATAAGAAGAAAAAAATTATATATATATATACACATACACACACATATATATACCTATATACACGATGGACACACAAAACGATATACACGTGTACATTCTATATAGAGTGTTAGAAGATAGGTTCGATCGAGGTCATCGAGTATTATAATGATAATATATCGTATTCTCGCGATTCCTTCGTTATATACAAACACGTTTTACATTGTACTAATTTTTTTTGTTTTTTTTGCCTTGCAAAAAACATTCATTCATGAGTGTATGTATTGTAATACGATTAATTAACGAAAAGAGCATCGAAATGTTTGTAGAGAGATAAGTGAGTTGTGGAGAGAAGTAAAAAAAAGTTGTATGCACTTTGTTACGGAAAAAAAATAAGTGAGGGAGAGAGGAAGAGAGATTTGAAGACGTTAAAAGGGCTGAAGTCATGTTGAGATTTATTTTTATAGAAACCTTAATGCAGTTTTAATGCGATTTAACTCTTTGCTGTTTTAAAAATGGATCAATATAATAATTATTACTTCTTTTATAATTAAGGAGTTTTGTAGGAGCAGGTTTCGTAGAATAAAATGGTAAATTAAGTAAATTGCGTTGGAAATTTTAGTTTTTTTATTTTTTTTTATTGGGAGCTTCAGTATTTAAATTTATGAAGATCAACTTAAAAAAGTTCGTTGTTTCTATGAAGCATAAGATATAAATCTAAAGCGCCTATAAATGACTTTTGTTAAAAAGGGCCAGTAAATGTATTTTCCTCTTTCAAAAAACTCCTCAATTATTACGCAAAGGAAATTGATAAAAGAGAAATGGTTAGTTTCTGACTTGAAATTTCTAATAAATAGTATTGTATTTAAGTATTATTTTGTTTTACCACAGCAAGGAGTTGAAACAGGTACCGTTGAAGCACAGAAGAAAATGAATTCTTCTATGGTTGATAATAGTTTGTTAGTTCTCAGTGTCTTTATTGAATTATTGATTGTATGGTGATTCACAGATATGTTCTAAATCCCACTACTCTTTTACATTGCATTTTAAATAAGCAGTAAACACACAGTGAGATAATTCTACGTGAAAAAATAAACCCAAAAGGTTTATTTATGAAATTTTAACGTACAAGTCTTCGTTTTTTTCCTGAAAAAATTGAGTTTAAAAATACTACTGGTGTAAAACTTAATTAACACGTTGAGCGCGGAGCCGATTTTGCTCTGCTTTCCGTTCAGACGGCACACAGCGGCGATCTCTCCGCGAGGCGTTCGGTTAGAAAGTATAAATAGAAGATAACACATACGTAGCGGTGTCGACTTTCTTTCACTGCAGTTTGGGCTACGAGAATGTTGCAACCAATTCAGGCGTATATAAAATATAAACTGAAGATAGTGAGATGGGGAGTGGTAAAAAGGCGACTACCAAGAGACGATCAGTTAGAATAAAGACACGAAAGACTAAATACCATTTGAGTAGAGAAAAGTATAGTTCATTGTTTCTGTGTAATATTCAGAGTTGTGTTGCACAAAGTAATTTTCACAGGTATTATTTTTGAATAAATTTGTTTTCCATAACAGCGAAAATGTTGAGTGAAGAAGGAGATAGTTCACTGTCAGTCCCCGCGGACCTACACCGCCTAAACGAAAAGTTTATCGTCAGTCCCCACGGACTGGCACCATCTAAACGGAAAGTTCACCGTCAGTACCTACGGACTGACGCCGCGCTTAACGTGTTAATATTCGAGATTTGACTATGATTTTAAAAGCTTATTAGTTACCAAATTAGTTATTTTAATGCAGTGAAGTTTTAATTTTAAAGCAAGAAAAATTCGTAATGGGATGAAGTTTTATATGAAATGTATACCGTACACAATTTTAAAATTAGTTTTCACGGAAAGGAAGTGTCGTATAGAGAAATTTCATTTTATATTTTTCATTCATTTTTAACAAAGAATTATCCCATTAAACTTTCTAATAAGAAAACATGCTATTGCTTATAACGATATTTTTTATACTAAAATGTATATAAGGAAATCTTCCAAAACTCATTACATGCTTATCTTCCACACCAATTCCATACCAATAGATGATACTACCTACAGTGGTGTAAAAGGTATTAGGCCATGTTTCTTATTTGGAATATATTTTAAATATAAAGAGATGCAGAAAATTGTTCCGTTCAATAAGAATAATTAATATATTAAGGCATCACTATATAAGAGCAACAAACTTCTGAAAAGAATATAATGTCTGATTTGAATTATTATTTAATATTTATATGTGTTATGGCCGTATACTTTTGCATGCCACTGTATCTAATAACTTCCATCTATACTAATTTAACATTAAGTTGGCTTTAACATTACTCAAAGTTTGATTTTGCAGTCATTTTGTAAATATATTTGAACAAATCTGTGAGTCACAGTGCGCATCGACTTAATGTTTAAGCTACAAAGGGAAGATTTGGGAATAAGAAGGAGGTGTTGATTGCTGTGAGAAAAAAAAGTGCGACATTTAAGAAAAAGAAACGAAAAGGGATGGCGAAGACTGAAATGGTTGTACACCGACTCAGGGAACAGAGAGATGCAACCGAGAAAAAAAAATTTCTCTAAAAAATCGATTACGAATGAGAGCGTTCAACGTAATAGGGGAAACGCGTGCTTCTACCAAAGACGACCGAAGCAAGCTCTGCAAAGACCAAAAAAAAGGAAAAAGTAATAAAAAGAAGAAGAAAAAGGAAACCCGCGCTTAAACTTTCTGAAGAGTTGTAAGTGAATATTAAGCGTGTAATTATTGCTAAATCGTGTGTGGTTTTCGGGCGTAATTAATCATTAATGAGGAAGACAAACAGAAAAAGAAAAAAAAAAGTAATATGAAAGAATTATTTAAATGAGAGAAAGGAACACAGATATATAAAGAAATATATATTATATATATTTAATATAAGACTATATTAGAAGATCATATTTCTTTAATAAGAGGATATTTCTATTTAGGGATTGTACAAGTCATTATTGAGTCTTTAATAAGTTGGAATCAGTTGACCCGTACCGAGGAGGAGAACTGATTTTTTCTAGATACATATATCACTGTTACGTTATTAAAAATAATTAACAAAAAAAGTGAAGGAAAAGAGAACGAAATCCTTTGGAGAATATGTATATTTATACAGGGCGTTGTAAGAGTCTAATGCATTCTTTTGCTAATTCCAAACTGGTCGAATCATATCAATATGGAGCCTTGTTCGTTCATATTTAATGAAATGACAGTATTGTATTTCTGTTAAGTTCGAACGATGGCTAATATATACAGTGCTGGACTAAAGTATTGGCACAGCATAATTTTACGATACAAATGCCTATAACTACTAAACAAATTGATTTAAGGGAAAAACTTTTTGACATATTCATTCATTATCTATTCTAGTTTATTGCATAACAAAAGTTACAATATAAGTAAAAAAATGCACAAGCTACTAACAAAAATATATTTTTTGAGCAATTTATGGGTGGACAATGTATTGGCACAGTAGAATATTGATGCTTATAACTAATTAAATTTAAGTTTTAATATTTTGTTGGCAATCATTTTTTTAAGGACTTCCTTTAACCTTCTTGGTACTAAGTGCACTATTTTTTTTGTAAATCCAATCTGAATATTGCTCCATTTCTGCAGAATAACATTCTTGAGTTCGGTCTCACTTGTAACATTACGTTTCCTAACTCTTTTTTTCTAATTCGTTCCACACATGCTCAATGGGGTCCATATCAGGACTTTAAGCTAGTGTATCTAATGTGTGGGGGAAGTGTTATATATACTATCCATTCACGAATGATATATGTACACCATATGCTTCGGATCTCGATCGTGTTGAAAATAGAAATCCCTGGGGACAATTAATTTTTTAGCACGTTTCAAAAAATTTTGTTTGAGTATATTTAGGTATACATATTTTTCCATTGTCTTATCAATAAATACAAGCTCCTCCTACATTCGATGATGCCATAGACCTCCACAACATGAAACCACAACCCCATGTTTCACGGTGGCTTGCAGATTCGATTTGTCCATCTCTGTGTTGGGTTTTCGTCACACTAACATTCTGTCATTAGATTTAAAAACATTCAATTTGTTTTCGTTTGAAAACATGATCTTGTCCCAAAACTCATTATCTCTTGTAACAAATTCTTTCGCGAATTTCCTTCTTTTCTTTTTATTTTGCTACTGTACGGCTTCTTCATGTTACACGGCTAGAATAACCGGCATCCTTCAATACCCTTCGTACAGTTTTGGTACTTATATACTTCTTTGTCGCACTCTGCGTTTAATGTCGAGGCAATTTCAGTCGAATTTGTTTTTGGATTTTTCTTTACTAAATTTATAATCTTCGTTTCCTCTCTAATTATTAGTTTATGAGGGCGACTATTCCTCATTTGATTCTCTAGATTTTCTTCATTTGTAAAACGTTTTATACCATAAGACGACTTTTCTTTATAATTTGTACAGTTTTTCTGGTATAAATTTAATATTACTTTTCTCTCTTCAGTTGTGGTTTCTTCCATTTTTCTCGACATTATGACTCTTTCAAGGTTTTTTGCTGTTTAGTAACTGAAATCTTTAGTTTCACTGACCGAGCGTTGTAAGAAATGACAAACCCGAGATTCCCCTTCGGTATTTCCAAATGATGATTAGAAATCGTTAAAAACGGCGACGATACATTGTTTACTCTATGTTGTGCCAATACTTTTGTCCATCCATAAAATGCTCAAAAAATATATTTTTGTTATCGGCTTGTGTATTGTTTCATTTATATTGTTACTTTTGTTATGTAATGAACTAGGATAGATAATGAATGAATATATCAAAAAGTTTTTTCTCTAAATTAATTTGTTTAGTAGTTATAAGCATTTGTATCATAACAGTCATGCTGTGCCAATACTTTTGTCCAGCTCTGTATATGTTTCTTTTTTAAATTATAGTTCTCCATAAATAAAGACCGAATTCGACAACATGTGTTCGTATTATTCGTTGTTTCAAGAAAAACTTTTCTCTGTCGACGGATTAATAAAATTGTGCGATAGACTTTTGAGGCATCCTATATGCATATGTTATATATAGTTATATACGGATTCAAGCTTGTACCATACGATAAAGAGTGCTGTTCTGTTGCTATAAGTACGTAAGAGAGACGAGATACCTTTGTTACTACTGGTTGTTAAATATATCATAACATAATATTTATTTACATAATGAATTTTTTATTTACATCGTCTACCTCTATTTTTAATTATAAGATCATGGTTTCTTGGCATTGTGGATTGCATTTCCCAGTATACTCTTTTTCCTTTCTATTTTGATCTATTATTATTGTTAGTCTATTTATTTTGCCTATATTTTTTCATTTTTGATACATAGTGGTATCTGCTTATTATAATCACTTTGGGACTTGTAATTTATGATAATAATCGGTTGATAGCATTACCCGGAGGATACAAAATTTTCATTGTTGAACTGATTCTATTGCAAACAATTATGACTAGACGGCGAATTTTTATGCAATTATGATAAATTTAAATTTGCAAAATAAAGAACACATTCTACGTGATGCATAAAAATATACAAAATATTTAAAGTAAAGTACAAAATTATAACATCTAGAGCAGTGTTTCTTAACCTATTTAAAGTAGCAACACATTTTATGGTAGTTGCGTTTTTGACGGCACACTATAATTATTAAAATAAAACTCTGTACTTAATATAACAATTATGTAATATCAGTAGAGGCAGTGCTCCGCAGGTAACTAATACTCATGACTAGTATACAAATCATATTTTTCAAAATATTAAATATTTTTACCAAACATCAAATTTTAATGGAAGTTTCGTGACCACACTTGAGATATCTTCGCAACACACCAGTTGGGAACACTGATCTAGAGGGTCAAATGAATCTCCATTAAAGTCCATTTTTTCAATTTTATTTAAAAGGATACGAATTTGCAGAAACATTAGCAGTTTAGTTAGAACATTTGTCCTTTTTTTTTTACGCGGTAGAAACCTGCTACCAGACCCCCTCACCGACCGGGGGAACGGCAAGGGTAGTGTGGGGCTCTTACCCACTAAAACCACCACGGCGACCTTCGGAATCTGTGTCTCATCAGGCATTAAGGGAGAGTCACGGGATCTCTAAGAGAACACAACCGCGACTCCCTCGCGCCATGCCGGCCCTGATTGACTAAGGGCCGGCGCGTCCTGATGGAGGTTTAGAACATTTGTACACAGTTTAATAGATACTTACCTTTGTTAATAACATGCAAATTGTCATAAGCTTGTCTCTCTAGCTTCTTCTCCATTGTATTTATACTTATTTTTTATTAATTTTTTCCATGCACTCGTATAAAAAATAAAAGGTATGCTTCGGTTAGATGTAAATTTTAAAGATAGTGTTCATTTCGTACCAATTTGCTAAGAATTCTTGTCGTTTGTTCTCAAGTGTAATTATCATGATATTATGATATTAATTAGCATGATACTAATAACCGAAGCTTGATTACAATAGGTGCATTATTTTTAACTAATTTTATATAGAGTGTTTTGGTACCGTCTAAATATGATAATAGCCGACTGCTAATATTATCCGTGATTATAATAATCGGATTTCACTGTAGATAATTCTGTGGTCAAATAGCAAAACGTACAATATGCCTGATTTTTGTCCAAATTAAAATAGGCGCACTTATTTGCTGAATATATTTAAGGTATTACAAGTTAATTGAACTCGAATTATCAACCTCTATTTATAACTACTATTATAAAAATATTTTGTTCTTAAACAGATTAAATTTTTTTACAGCTGATCAAGTTATAAAAGTTACTCTATAGTAAACTTAGCAAATTACACATACCACATTTTGCTACTTGACCATAGAATTAATTTGGCCCAGTTTTTGGACCTTCTGTTAATTTCATTACTTCTTAATTTAAATTGCTTTTTTCCATTCGAGAATCTAATTCAATGTTTGAGGTATTTTTGTATTTTCTAATACATTATTTTGTATTTACATTTTTGAAATATTCTTATGTGATAGTCAGTGATTCATATCGGTATGCGAAATACCGGTATATTTACCGATATTTTTCGGTTTTGCTGTTTCAATTCACCAAGTATTTTAAGGCAAGCATTTAAAGCCACTATACTGTAATTTATACATTACATATACGGTTACTTTGATTTTCTAATCTCATTCTCGTGAAAAAAGCCAGGAATTTCAGAGAAAGATGTCGGCAGAGATGAAGAATATCATGTTGTAATTGTCCAAATCTTGTGTGTTGCAGCATTAATCGGTACCGTTTCTATTTCAAACACCAAAAATCAAAACATTGTATTCCTTTATTCCTTCTTACGGCGATGCTATGGCTCAACGATAAAGTAGACGTAGAATATAAATAAATTAAGGTTTAAAGTATCTTAAAAATATCGATAAAAATAATTAAGAAATAGTGGTATAGGAAGCCGAAAAAATGATGGGTAAACGTATACTAGTATATTGGTATTTTTATATTATAAGAGTTCAAATTCTATGAGGATTATAAATATGTTTAGTGGAAAATATTTCAATTAGCCTATCATGTAATTAAAAGAAAAACTAAAAAATCCATTATTTATAATTATAATAAAATTATACCGGTTTTATGTCTCTGGTGGTAATGGCGTTTATTTTGATCTTGATGGATTTATAATTGACTAAAAAGATGTTCGTGAAAAAAAAAATTCAGCCGATCCTGCCAGGATTCGAACCTGGAATCTTCTGATCCGTAGTCAGACGCGTTATCCGTTGCGCCACAGGACCTCATTGACTTTATTTTTTACTATTTTGCATATATAGCAGCATATATGAAAATATTACATTTTAAAAATACTATAACGAAAAGAATGTATATTCTTTCAAGATATATAAATTCAAGAATGTACAATCAGTTTGCAATCTACTAAAATAGAATAAATGAGTATAAATTCTGAAAGCTCAATACAGACGAATGGCTTTTCGCCGCACAATCGTATACTTTTCCATATTTTTGCACTTGGAAACAACTAAAAGAGGCATATGGTCGTGCTGTGAAAAACTGCTTGCCTGTATCGAGCTCAACCTACTACAACTGGAATCATATAATGCATTAGCGTCTGCCTTGACGAAAAGTATTGAAGCTGGAATATTATTAAGTATATTATAAGACCAATAAATTTCATTCTGTATAATTAAACTTTCAGCTGTAATTTCAAGGGGGGATTGGGGTGAGTAAATCTTAAATATCAAATTTCAATGATGGATCTTTAATAGTTTTCAAGATATGAATTAGAAAAGTACATTGAATTTTGCCTATACGTACGTGCTTATACGACCGCCTGCGTAAACCTGCATGAGCCTGTGGCAACGTTTGCGTTCACGTTCTTAAGTACTTGAACCTCAAACTGGCGCTGCAGCATGAGTGTACTTAAAATATGCATTTTCATGTATTTTCTAGTAAATTATCAAAAACATACTTCTATACTAAAGTGGACGAGTTGTTGATTATGGTTGATAAATAAGTTTAAATTAAATTATAATATAATGTAACGAAGTTTATATCTAGTGTACGTACTAGGTCGGGTTAGGGTTAGAGCTAGTTGTAAGAGGAGCTAGTTGTCCTCCCCCTGTGAGGAGGGGATTAGAATACTCCCACGGTATCCCTGCCCGTCGTAAGAGGCGATCAAAAGGGGTGGAGTGCTTTTGCGCTCCACATTAGCGATCACGCGGCGGAGCAGTGCAGGGCGCGACCTCCCTGCACTTGCATTCATAACAGGATGGGGGCTTTTCTTCATGCCCAACCTTCCCCGGGACGCGCTGGCCCTTAAATGTGGGCCGGCACGGTAAGAGGTAGTCGCGGCCGAGTTCTTTGAGAGGCCCCGCGGCTACCCAGTACTGCCTGATGCGGCAGAGCGTCCTTAAGGCGCCGCTGTGGTTTTAGCGGGTTAAAGTCCCGTACTACCGCTCGCTGTTCCCCCGAATGGTGGGCGGTGTCTTTCGACGATTTCCACAGCGTAAAAAAAAAAAAAAAAAAAAAAAAAAAAGGAGCTAGTTGTCCGTTCACCCGTTAGATATGGTCTCTCCTGCGTTCACAGAAACAGCAGAAGAGCAAGGGCTACGTGTCTATCAAGACAGTATCCAAGTCGCGGTTGTGGGCTTACGCAGCACTGGAACAAGCATGTACGTATAGGCAAAACTCAACATCTTATTCTAATTAATATCTTGGATACTATTAAAGATCCGTCATTGAAATTTGGTATTTAAGGTTTACCCCCTCCCCTGAATTTTATATTAATCGACGACCTGGGCTCTTTGGAACTTTGTCCAAACGTTCTTCTAATTATTGATAAAAGCGTTCGCTAAAGATATTCAAACAAATTTGGCTAGAAATTTACTTCAGTCACTTTACCCTAAATCAACTTATTTTCTTCCGTTTTGTTTTTCGAAAAAAGCTGTATTTTAGCACTAAAAAGAGACATAATAGATGGGGGAAGCTTGGAAAAGCAATGTGCTTGTCTATTTTTTGGTAAAAATAGAAAATAAGAAAACTGCGGAATGCGTAGACTGATACCGTTGATTTTTAAGTATAATATAGAGGACGAAATTCTGAACATCTTCTGTCTGAACAATAATTGCAGCCCCACCTTAGTTTTCGAGATATCTGCAAAAGTTTTGGTATTACTATATTGAATTCTGCCTGTACGTGTGACGTGCACGTGCTGCGTTCAGCGCTATTGTCACGGAAAACGTGTAGAGTTTTTATAAAATGTCAAATAAAGAACAATTCAATGTGCACAAAGGAAGAAAGACTCTTTAATAATCCTATGACACCTTTATTGACACTCATAATTACAAAACCGGTAACTCTGGAATACGGTTTATTAATTGTCGCTCGGGTTTTTGGGAGGGTCTTTTATATGGATCGGTAACAAAGAGAACCCTGGTCGCAGAGTGGGGGTTCTCGAGGAAACGCCTTTGCTATCTTGTTTTTATTATTCGCGGTTAGTTCGCACAACTTCGCATGCCCAGACGATGATTGACCAGGAGACGCACTTTGGTGGATGATCGGTGACTAAGGGTGATAACGGGCGTCGTCACACCCCCCTTCGTAGATTCGGCTTCGTTCCTATGAAGCGTACAACTCTCTTTCGTTCCAAAGGTACGTCCTTAGGTGCAATGTCTTCTATTTCAAGGTATCCCAGATCATTTGATGAGTGATTGCTTCCAGCGTTGAATTTTACAAGGGGTGTTGGTGGTGGCGTATGGACGTTATTTACAGTTGGTTCCGAATCATTGCTTACTCGTATTTTATTACAACAAATGTAACACATACTCGTTTGGGTATTAGTTCCAGAATGCATTTGAGTAAGCCTGTCTTATGAGCAATGTATAATGTTACAATACCTAAGGCTATCCAACCTGCGATTTTAAATACATTGTAGGCTATTTCGGTGGCTGTGAGGATTCTACGTTGAGTTTTGATATTTTGTAGTTGAGTATACATATGATCTAAAGAATTTTCATAGCTATTGAAATTTGAAGTGACATTTGGCGCAAGTGGTATAAAATCTTGTAATAATTCCATTTCTTCAGAAGTAAAGTTAACATGAAAAGTATAATTAGATACATAAAATTGAGTTTCAGCTATGGTTCCTCCTATTTTCATTACATTGTTGTTATAAGTAAGAATACATTCTGATTCGCTGTACAATATTACGGGTGTATGGATATGTATTGTTTGCATACTTTCACAAAGGACTTGAATTTCAATGGTTTCTTTAGGAATTGCGATATATTTGTTAGGTGTGTGCATTGGTACAAAAGTTATATCATCTATCTTAAATACAGCGGTGCCACAATTTGTATAACTCTTTGAATTTTGACATCCTTTCTGGTAATCGTGTCTTGTTGGTTGTGTTCTCTCGCATATTAATCCTATGGGGCTATTTCGACAATATTGTTGTAAATAAGCGTCATTAATAATTATTTGTGAAGTCTTCTGTTGCATTATTAAATCATGATCAACTATGGGAGCAAAGAATATGTTATTAATCTTGTGTGGAATTGGGTAGTATTTGGAAATATTCCATTCTTGTTCTTCAAGTAAGGGTACTAATATTTGATAAATCAATATATCACTTGTAACTTGTGTCTTGAGTTTAATGATGTCTATCAAGGTTTGGAAGTTTTCTAATTTTGCTGGAATATTGTGACTAATGAAGTTATCATGTACAACTTTAGCATAAGCGTCAATAAAATCTTTGATGGGTATTAATGTGGTATCAATGATTCCTTTCTTTCCCAAAATGAGCAGAGAAATCATTGATTTTAGTGGTAATATCGGTTAACAATATTTCCAAAATAATAAGATTCTTTTCTAGAGTAACATCATTCTGTAAAGTAGCTAATGAAGTGGCCGTTTTACTCAATTTAAGTGTAAGATCATGAAAATGTTGGTCTTGCAATAAAGTTTTGAACATGATAGTTTGATTTTGTACAATTTGAGTGACTTTATTTTGGTTGTCAAAGAGTTTGTCAATATTGGCATTTATTAAAGTTAAATCGTCCTCATCTAAAGTTTCAAAGAGTGCCTTAGATGCGGAACCTATTATGTTCAAAACTCCTCTTTTAACTTGTTTGTGAAGTATCATGTGTAGTTTGTCAAGAGCTTGTCCCATACGGGTTATTTTAGTTCGAATAATATCGTAGCTTGTTGCTTTACAATCATACCTTTGGCAGTAATTGTGAGTATTTATCGCAAGTAAATGAATCTTTTCAGCATTTTCTTTTAATTCATCAAGCTTAAATAATATGGTGATTCTTACTTCTCTATGATATATAAAACTCTTATCAATATTTTCGGTTATTATTTGCATATTATTAAGTGGGTTAATTTTTATAGTGTGGGCATCTCCAATTAGTAGGATGATTAATCCCTGGAAAGATGATACAACTTTATTCGGTTATCATGTGTTAATAATGTCTTATTCTTAGTGATTTTTAAGAGGTAGTTGGGGGTTCGAACATCTAATATTTCGTAAGGTCCTAACCATTCTTTATCTAACTTATGAATTTTGTGATCGTTATGGAGAAGTACAAGGTCTCCTTGATTGTAAATGGTTTTTAGCCTAATTTTTCTATCTTGATCCCTATTATATCTTTTCTTATTAGCATCTATTATACGTTTAGCATTTTGAAGGTATTCATTATGCCTAAATTTCCAAAGTTTAAAAAGTTCATTTTGACTAAGTTTCGGGGTTAAGACTATTGTTGAAGGCATATTAGTCTCGTGACCGAAAGTAAGTTCAAATGGAGTATATCCTGTTCCAGAATCAATTGATGTATTATAAGCCATAGTTATAAAATTTAAATGTTCGTCCCATTCTGATTTGCTTTCATCAACATTAGTTCGTGATAAATCTTTGATTGTGCCATGGGCTCGTTCAAGAGACCCATTGCTTTGTGGATGGAAGCTGGTAGTCCTTATGTGTCTAATTTTAAAAGCCTTTTCGAATGATTCCATCAATTTGCAAATAAAATTCTGTCCCTGGTCTGTAAGAATGTGTTTAGGAGATGAGAAAATGTATATATAATGGTTGATTAATGCGTTTATTATGGATTCGGATTTTTGATCGGATAAGGGAACGAGTATCAAATATTTAGTCAAACAATCTTGGATGGAAAGGATGAATTGATTCCCATTCTTTGTAATATTAAGAGGTCCAACGATGTCTAAAGCAACTTTATCATTAGGGTTGTGTGGTGTGTCAGGAATGATGGCTTCCTCTTTAGGTCGGATACGAGTTAGTCTGTTACGTTGGCATATGTCACAGTTGCGTATATATTCTGTTACATCTGAGTCTAGATTTGTCCAAAAATGTTTTGATTTTATACATTCTATCGTTTTGTTTTTTCCAATATGTTGCATTTTGTCGTGATTTTCCATACGAATGTGTGTTTTCTCTTCTGTAGTATATTCACGTACTGGGTATTGCGCAAAAAATAACGATCTATTAGGATATTCTCTTAATAAAAATCTGAGCATTAATTGTATGGAAGTTACATGAAATGGGTTCATATTATTTTCTATTCCAAAAGCAATTTTAGGTTTATCATGTTGAAGTGCCATAAGATCATGTAGTTTATTAAGCCAAATTTTTTCGTCATATTTACCAAGTAATTCGTAATTCAATTACGTCCAATAAGGTTGATTGGCTGTAATTCGTATAGGGGTGACGGTAGGAGAAGTTTTCCATGTTTCGTAGTCAGTTAGTGGCTGGTCTTGTGGTGAATTGATTTCTGGTATGTCAAGTGATTCGTTTTCAATGTCAGATGGTTTTTCAATACGAATTTTTATTTTGATTGGTTCATTTTTAATGATTTTGATGGGATGTAAACGGGATAGTGCATCAGCAACGATATTCTCTTTGCCTTTTTTATAACTAATTTCGTATTCATATTCTTCCAATCGTAATCTCCAACGCATAAGGCGTGAAGAAGGATCCTTAATGTTATGTAACCACGTAAGTGCTTGGTGATCGGTTTGAATGTAAAATTTTTTACCAAGAAGGTACTGTCGCAATCGTTTAATGCTCCAAACTATTGCGAGTAGTACCTTTTCGGTGGTTGTGTAATTCTTTTCCGCATTGTTTAGTGTTCTTGAAATGTAACAACAAGGATGGTCGTTCTGTGATAGAACTGCACCTATTCCTTCGTTACTCGCGTCCATAGTTAACGTGAAAGGATGGGTAAAATCAGGGTAACAAAGTATCAGAGTTTCACATAATTTGTTTTGTAATGTTTCGAAAGAAGCCTGCTGTTTATCTGTTGAATGAAAAGGTATATTTTTCTGTGTTAAGTCGGTCAATGGCTTGGCTAATTTTGCAAAATTTTTTATAAATTTCCGGTAATATCCGGTTAATCCAAGAAAAGATTTGATCTGAGTGACTGTAGTTGGGATTTCAAAAGATTTAATGGCCGCTAGTTTCTTTGGGTTTGGCATTACTCCTTCTGCTGTAACTAAGTGTCCTAAATATTCCAACTCTGGCTTCAAGAATTCACATTTGTCAACTTGTAATTTCAGTCCGGTTTCTAACAATCGTTGAAATATTATGGCAAGATTTCTGTTATGTTCGTTAATTGTATTTCCAAATATAATTATGTCATCTAAATATACGAAACAGTGTCTGTCAATGAGTCCTCGTAGTGCAGTATCCATCATTCTCTGGAATGTGGCAGGAGCGTTTTTTAGTCCGAAGGGCATACGATTATACTGAAAGTGACCATCTGGTGTTGAGAATGCGGTATATTTTTTACTATTAGTTTCCATAGGAATTTGATGAAATCCTGATGACAAATCAAGAGCTGAGAAGAATTTGGCATTACCGAGATGCTGTAGGATTTCGTCTGAATTAGGCAAGGGATATGCATCTTGATCAGTTACTTCATTTAGTTTACGAAAGTCAATTACAACTCTCCACTTTTGTTTTTCGGATGCGTCTGTTTTTTAGAGTACAACCCATACGGGAGCATTAAAAGGAGAATCGGATTATTCTATAATGTTATTGGTTAACATTTCTTGAACTTGTTTATGTATTTCTGCTTTATGGCATTCTGGTGGTCGGTAAGATTTTATATTGATTGGTTTAGGGGTTTTGAGGTGGATTGCATGCTGAGTGAGTCTGGTACAAGGTAGGGGATCTTTTCAAGTGTGAAGATTTTGTTTTATGCGCAAACGATTTTCTTTATGGAATCAGAGTAACGTGGTTCGATATGGTCAAGACGTAATTTTGTTAGTAATTCATGGATTCTGTTCGCGTTTTCTTGTTCTGGCTCGACAATAATATTAGAGTTTAATCGTTTCTTACCAGTGTTGATGAAACAAACACGGGTGACATCTTTTCCAATTTTGCAAAAATGGGTTGTGCACGTTTCTGGCGGTATTTGAACTTCAACTGGTGTTGTCTGTAAAGGTATAAAGTCGGAATCAATGCGGATCTTGTCATTTTCTATTGTATAGTTATGTTTTTTCAAGAATGGTAAGCCTATTATTCCATCTTCGATTAAGGGAAAGTTATCAGGTACGATTAAAAATGTATGATCTTGTCCAAGGATTCTAAATTGACAGTATTGTGAAAGAGTATGTTGGTCATTTCCTAAATGAATAGTTTGGTTAGTATCAAGGGTTAGTGGCTCCTTTACGAATCTTCGCTTAAGTAGGCTGGCTCCAGCTCCGGTATCCAAGAGCAGTCTTCCTGGTGATAACATTCCGTGGAATTTACATCGTATGTGTTGTAATTCTCCGGGCGTGTAGTGTATTCTGAATCTTTCTGGGGATCTTTGTTTTCTTCTTGTATTTCTACATTGTTCACCCTTGGTGGTATTTTGCCGAATTGTCGGGATTGAAAATCCTGTCGTGGTTTGAGTTGAAAGCAATTGGCTTTAGAATGTCCAGTCTTTCCACAGTGATCGCATTTTAAAGGATTGACGGGTCGAGGTATATCGGTTTCTGTAGATTTAGGAAAGGTAAATGAATTCTGATGGTATACTGGTTTTGCTTGAATATGAGCTGTAGGTTTAAAATTTTGGGATGGTCGGGGATGGGTAACGGGTCTGGATTCTTTATTCCATATCTCTAAGTTAATTGCTTCTTGTTGAGCTTCAATTAAAGTCTTCGGTCTCATTGGAATAATATATTGTGACAGATCTCAGCGTAAGTTATGAACGTAAAAGCGAACAGCTTCCAATTTTTCTTCCTCTAGAGCAATATTTCTAGCGGTAGGATTACGATGTTTAGCTTGGATGGCATATTCAAGTTCGTTCATAGCTTGCCGAAAACGATTACTATAGGATTGTACAGATTCTGTCATACCTTGGAGAATGGTCTGCATTTTGTTACGACTTCCACTGACGGTAGATGGTATAGATACCTGAGTCCGCAGGGTCTCGTATAGTTCTTCGTAACCGTAGATTTGACAGAAGCGTATACTTTGTTTAGCGTTTTCGGTGATCTTCTCAGTCATGATCATTCGTAACAGCGTCTCTTGATCATTCACCCTACTGCGAGCGAAGAGTACCGATTTTATAAATTCCTCCACTCCGGTGTCATTTCGCCCGTTGAGTGTCTCCACTGTACGAAGAGCATCTATTGGTTTTAACGTGTTAATACTAAGATTCGGTGCTGAGTCATGATATTCAAGCGCCTCAGATTGCTGAGGCATTTGTTGTGCAGTATGCAGATCTATAGGTGTTTCGTCACGTGTCACTTCGGGTTGAACATTGGCATGTACCATTCTTTTGGTTTGCATTGATTTTCCGTCTTCTGTTAATACAAGAAATCCCAACTGCGTTCCTAATTTCTTCAATTCAGAGGCTTGTTCATGTCGTTCTTCATTAATTTGTTTAATAGCAGCGGATACTTTCCGTAATGCTTTCTCTTGTGTACGGGCACGATCAGAGTTGACTTGCAGCTGTCGTTCTTGTCGATTCAAAATGTCGTCTTGGCGTTTCATTTGTTTCGTAATATTTTCAAGATGTGTAAGGATAGATGCAATGGCAGCTGAGTCTTGCGAGTCTCGTGTAGTTTTATTTGTAGATGCCATTATTAATTATTTACCTTGGTTCGCTGATCCTAGTGGTTAATTGATAGAAAGCGGCATTCGTAGTCCTAGGCACAGATGTTCCGTAGATACTTCTGACGTCCTATTTCTTCTTCAATGTAGCACTTTGTGGATCCTGGCAGGATCGCCACTTTTGTCACGGAAAACGTGTAGAGTTTTTATAAAATGTCAAATAAAGAACAATTCACTGTGCACAAAGGAAGAAAGACTCTTTAATAATCCTTTGACACCTTTATTGACACTCACAATTACAGAACCGGTAACTCTGGAATACGGCTTATTAATTGTCGCTCGGTTTTTTGGGAGGGTCTTTTATATGGATCGGTAACAAAGAGAACCCCGGTCGCAGAATGGGGGTTAGTTCGCACAACTTCGCATGCCCGGACGATGATTGACCAGGAGACGCACTTTGGTGGGTGATCGGTGACTAAGGGTGATAACGGGCGTCGTCACACTATCATCTGAAATCACACCTCAAGCAGGCTTACAATGGTCTATAAAAGTCTTGGTACATGGAAGCAAAATTCGATGAATTTAATTTTATTGGTATTTCAATAATGTTTTTTAAGGATATAATTACACGTAAATAAAATATAGTTCTCAATCGTTAAATTGGGATAGGTACTGTAGGATCAGGAAAAAGGGGGAAGAGAATATGAATCGTTGGCTTTACTTTAAAATTACTGCTATATTATAGGCTAAACTAAAGTTATGTCTAAAACTACGCCTAACCTATAATTAATTCTACTCGACTATGTCTATCGACCGGTATAACGATACGCCTATTCGTCACTGATCTTTCGCCCCGACAATTGCTTTTCGACTTTGATCTTTCGCCCACGATAATTATTTTTCGACTGTGATCTTCCGCCCACGACAATTACTTTTCGACTCTGATCTTTTGTCCACGATAATTACTTTTCGACTCTGATCTTTCGCCCACGATAATTACTTTTCGACTGTGATCTTTCGTCCACGACAATTACTTTTCGACTCTGATCTTTCGCTCACGATAATTATTTTTCGACTACCTGTTAAACCGTTATTTTCGCCCTTTTAACGATCCGCGCCTTGGACCCGCGTTTCGGGCATTATCCTCTGTCGAACTCGCACGTCTAAAATAATTGCAGAAAAACATCTTTCCTCCTTTCGCTTGTTTACGCTCGCGTTCGTTGGCCCCATTGTATCGGTCGTGTCATCGGCCCGGCCAAACTGCGGACACTAGCACCTACAGATGTATCTCTTTTTTCTCCTTTCCACAGTACAAATCGAATAAAATTATTTTTCTTTGAGTAAATGAGAAGTATCTATTACGTGGTACAAGCAACCGCACACAAAACTCTTCGTCCAGTTAGTAGTATAATTTATTGATACTACAATTAGAGTTTTCTAATATTTAGTAGGGTTACATTTTGATCAGATTACAACTTGCAATCATCTAGGCATGAATTTAACCAGGTTGAGAGCAATCTTATTACTAATATTGTTCCATTCAGACTGTAACATCTGTTTTAACTGCTCATAGTTTGAAATTTACATTTTTGTGATTCCTCTGTTTAACTTCTCCCACATATGCTCAATCAGATTGAGATCTGGGGACTAGGGAGGTGCGGCTATTATGTGAAAAATATTAAAAAGGAGCCATTGCTGAACTAAATCGAACTTGTGTTTTGAATCGTTGTCTTGATAAAAATTAAAGTCCTCCAAAATGTACATGATTTTTTAAGATGTTTAAATAATGAAACTTATCCATAATTCCGTAGATAATGTGTAATTTGCTTTTGTTTCCTTAGCGCTCATACAGTCGCACGCTATTATGGAACCGGCACCTCCTTTGACGCTAATTGTAAATTTTGTCTGTCGAATTCTGTTGCTGCTTTTTGCTATATTTTCTTCTTTCCATCGGATCCAAAAACATTATATTTGCTTTCGTCCGCAAATATCGTTTTCTCCCAAAATAAAACTGGGCTATTCACACAATCTTTGGTAAATTGTAGTCTCTTTTTTCTGTTGGCTTCACTGTTGAGTGGTTTGCGACTAGCGGTACGTGTATGAAAACCTCTTTGATGCAATGTTCGACACACAGTTTCCGCATGCACATTAGTTCCAGTATATTCTTTCAATTCTCTAGCAATGCTTGTTGCACTGGTAACAGGATTAACTTTTATTTTTCGCGAAATAAAATTTTTGTCCCTTGAACTCAGTTTTTTGGGTTGTCTCGTACCAAGTTTAGTAGCCACACATTCTTCATCTTTGTATTTTTTACAATATACTGTACCGTGGAGTTGAATTTTTTAATAATATTTCCAATTTCTCGAAGTGTTTTTTTCTGTTTAAATAAAGTAATAACAATATGTCGCTCTCCGATGGTCGTTTCTCTACGTTTCTTACGGCAATTCATATTTCTAAGTTCATTCTAACGATGATGTGATCGCACTGTTGCTGATACTTTACTGAGACTTTTGCTTGTTGATTTTCAGAATCATGAAATCATCAATGAAATGTCCCCCAGCGTCACTTGTTTTAAACATTTGAGTATCTACGTATAACATTCTACGACCGTACGAACACTATTGTGGAACGACGTTTTCATCATGTAATATGTGTACATATTTCTCATTTACACAAAGAAAATTTATTTAATTCGTTTCGTACCTGTCCTATTTTGAACAATAAGAACTCTACTTTAATTATGTATAATTACATTTCAAAAATATACTATTAAAATATCAAAGAAATTATATTGAACCGATGCCTCTTTCGTGTATGACAATTTTTGTGGGCCATTGTATATACTGTAGCGAAATAGAAGTGGGAAAAGAACGGGTGTCCTATTCCAGCATGCCAGAAGAGCACAACATTTACGACTTTCTTCTTGGCATAGGAGTAGGATTATCCTGCCCGTATCGGACTTATAGGCAGGGATGCTTCCACACTGGACACATGCATGGAAGCACATATACAGTGTATATACGCTTGTTACATATAATGTAGTGTATATAATGTAGCTAGTCTATTACGTCACATGCCCGTCGTTGGAGGCGCTACGATTGGGAAGGTATGACTTTCCAGGTACGACTGACAATTGGGGAGACTTTATACGTATATTGACAAAGGCTCTAGAATTATTACGAGATGCGAAACTAACATTGAAATTAGGCAAATGCTACTTTGCACAAGATTGAATTTCTCGGATTTAAACTCGAACAAGGAGTATACGCGCCATCGGATTGAAAGATAACCGCGATAGATCAGTTTCCTTGTCCATGCGATGTTCATGCCGTCCGTAGATTTATTGGACTCTGTAGTTTCTTTCGTCGTTTTGTTGCTGGATTTGCAGTCATTGTAGCACCACTAACAAGATTGACGCGAAAGGGAGTCGAATTTAACTGGAGTGAGGACCATGATAAAGCCTTTTTCGCATTGAAACAAAGATTGACACGACAACCGACATTAGCTTTATTCGATAGAGATGCTGTCACCGAATTACATACGGATGCCTCGAATATAGGTGTTGGGGGTATGCTGTTACAGCGAATGAGAAATGAACCACTCTGACCAGTTTATTATTTTAGTAAGAAATTGAGCGATTTTATCATTCGAGTAAATTGGAGCTGTTTACCATTGTTTGATGTGTAAACAGGTTACATAATTGGTTAATTGATATACCATTTGTTGTCGTAACGGATTGTGTTGCACTGCAGTATTTAAATCATCATAAGACATTAAACCCACAAGTGGCCAGGTGATTCAACTTTCTTCAGGAATATGATATGCATATACGTTATCGACCTGGACAACACATGCAGCATGTTGATGCCTTGAGTCGAGCTCCAGTCGAAGAATCTGAAGATATGCTGACGACGTTGATCGAAAAGTAATTGGATGTGTGTAGCATCGTTAGTGACCAAGATAGACTAATTGTATATCAACATGCAGACAGTTGTGTAGTCGAATTAATTAAGTTACTCGAAACACCGTCTGATGAAGTAACCGAAGCTGAAAAACGTAAAATCAAAGGATATGACTTGAAAGATGGACTATTGTTTCGACAAATCGATAATTGCCCTTTAATCGTTATTCCAGAGCGTGGACATAAAAACATCCTCGTTAAGTGTCATGATATGATGGGTCATTTTAGTGTCGATAAAACAATGGCGAAGATAAGGGAACGATACTTTTTCCCTAAGATGAAAGATTATGTTAAACGACATATTCGTGGCTGTATTGACTGTATATTTGTCAAGGATCCCGATGGTAAGTGTCCAGGGAAATTGCATCCAATACCTGTTGGTTAGAGACCATTCGCTACGATTCATATAGATCACTATGGTTTGCTAAAAAAATCGCTGAACGATAATACCGTAATTCTCGTTGTTATTCGTAATTTTACAAAATATGTAAAACTATATGCTATGCGAAACACCAATGCCGTTGACGTAACAGATGCCCTAGACCAATTTTCTTTAATGTTTGGCTTACCAGAACGTATAATAAACGATCAAGGAACGTGCTTCAAATCAAAAGAAATGCAAAATTGGTGTCACAAAACGGAGTTCGTTCGATTTTTACTGCCGTGAACCACCTGCGTGCGAATGGGCAAGTGGAGCGTATTAACCGTATACTACAACCGCTGATTGTAATACAAAGTAACGAACGATATTTGTGGGACGAAGAACTGCCTGTTATTGAGAAGAATATAAATAACACAATTTGTAAGTAAGAGTACTGGCGAAACGCCGTTTCAAATGCTGTGTGGGTATTTACCCGAGTTTAACGATGGTCCGATTCGAAAATGTTTAAATCGAAATGATGATTGGGTACCACCCAATGCAATACAAGAACAGATCTGACATAGCCTCGAGAAGAGTAAGAACGCGATGAAGAGTCGATTCGACCAGAATAGGTCAGACGGAGAAAGGTAGCAAATAGGGGAAGTCGTGGTTCGACGAGTGAGGAATTCCAACTGTGGCAAACTTGATTCTAAGTTTGGCGGACCATATGAGGTCATTGGTGTTCGATCGGATGACATGTATTCGATTAAAGGCCTGCATCCGGAGGCGCAAGGCTTCGTAACTGATTGTCACATCAGCTTACTGAAAACCTATCGAGGGAATGAACTTGCCGAACCGCGACCAGCCCGAATTCGACGACGGTCAGCCTATCTGGACTCGTTCGAGCTGGAGCTTCCACAACAAGTCGAGGGCGACTTGTAGGGTAGGATGGCCGATTGTTGGCAACCATGTAAATATGTCATGCATGCACCGTTGGGGCATGACAATCAGTTGTGAACAACGTGGTGTATCATTAATAAAAGGTAAATTATTCATTTTTACTCAAGTGTGATTTTCGCGTGTGTAATTGTCTCAATATCGATAAGGCCAACAATGTACAACTTAAATTCTAACTTCCCTTAACCTAAGGAATACAACAGGACTTAGTACAACTTTGGTATTGATACTAGCTCTCGCCTAACAAAAAGGCTGGCTTGAGCGTGCCTTTTCTCACGTTCGCCTCGCGGTGTCCAATATTAATTACAAAGTTCTTACGGCTTCGACTCAACACTAGGTACGGCCCTTCACATGGCGGCTGCAGCGGTTCTTTTTCCCGCTTCACGACGCACCAATACATGTGATGCAGTGTCAAGTACTTTGAACACGAACACCCGCTTGTGTGCGTGGTGTGCCTTCGGGGCTGACTCTAGCGACCTCATGCGTCCTCGCAGCTACTTCACGAAGACGCTTCCTCTTGATCGTTGACTGTGATCAGGTTGCTGTCGTCCTTGGTCAGGGGTCACTTTGAAGGGTACGCCGTACCGCGAAATCCAGCCCGCGAACAGCGTTCGCGCGACGGTCTCCGCGCTAATGTCTCCTACCGGAAAAGTCTCCGGCCATCTGGAGAAACGGTCGATGACTGTTACACAGTGAGAGTAGCCCCTCGAATGCGGTAGCGGTCCAACAATGTCCACGTGAATATGGTCGAAACGCGTGGTTGGAGCTACGAACTTCCCAACCGGCGTCGACACGTGCCATGTGACCTTGGCACGCTGGTACCGCAAACAACTCCTTGCCCAGGTCCGACAGTCTCTTTTCACCGACGGCCAGACAAAGCGCTGGGTGACGAGCTTCGCCGTCGCCTTGGGTCCCGTGTGCGCCAGGTTATGCAGGCTGTCGAAGATGCTCCTCTAGAAGGCTGACGTCACCAGAGCACGAGCGTGACCTGTCGAAATATCGCAGTACACGTCTATGCTAGGCTGCAGGAGACGAATCCTCTTAATGATGAGGCCCGTAGGATCTGCCCTCATCTGAAGAAGCGCTGTGTCTGACCTCTTCGCTTCTGCGAGCGTCTGGTAGTCCACCGGGGCGATTACCTCCTCGATGCGGGACAGGGCGTCGGCAGTGGTGTTGTTCTTGCCCTTGACATGCTGTATGTCTGTGGAAAACTGTGCAACATAGTTCAAGTACCGAAACTGAATCGGCGTGCACTTCTCCGGCTTCTGGCTGACGGCGAAAGTGAGCGGCTTATGATCCGTATATATGGTGAAGCCTCTCCCCTCCACAGCGTGGCGGAAATACCCGACTGTCGAGTACATTGCCAGCAATTCCCTATCGCAGGTGCTGTACCTCTGCTGAGCCGGATTGAGTTTTCTTGAAAAGAAGGCTAGTGGCTCCCATGTCTCGTCCCGGAATTTCTGCAGCACCGCTCCAACCGCGACATCCGAGGCATCCACCATCATGGCCAGTTTGGCCCCGGATGACGGGTGCGCCAGCGTGGCTGCGTTAGCCAGAGCTGTCTTGGTTTTTTCGAAAGCGGCTTCGGCTTCGGGCGACCAGCCCACCATGTCGCCTTTCTTCCCAGTCTTCAAGCAACCTACCAGTGGAGGTTGCTTGAAGACCATTTGCCCGTAGCGTAGGCCGTTTCGTTTTCCACATAGGAAAAGGGAAAGCGGCTCAGGGCTGACGGGGCCAAGCAGGTCAGGTCATAAAACAACGAGCCTCACGGCCAAACGGCGGAAAAAGTCAGTTACAGCATAGACTCTGACAAGGGTTGATTCGGACACCCGCGCGCGCCCTCCGATTATACATATATCGTTTTAAATACATATCATAGTTAGTATGAGTTGGAGGTGTTTTATTCCGGACTCCTGACCCATCTCTTTACCCTCCATATCCTCCTACATTTTTTTTTACTTTTTTCTTAATAAATTTTCTTTTAACATATTCGTGAAACTTTTTTGGTTAAAATAAGACCAAATACAATATACTACAGATTACATTTACATATTCAAATGTAAAAGAATTGTATTAATAGAGGAGATAAAAGAAGTAGGATATGGAAAAGAAGTAAATCGCTGGAACAGATGTATTGTATAGAGTAAAAGAAAGCTACAGAAAAACTTATATATTGTATACTTTAAGTGAGTACATCATATCCAACGCCATTATGTTATTAAATTATGTACACTTCTAGAAATAATTCATTTCTGCAATTTGTCAGAAGCTACAAAACAGCGTAATTATTCCATAAATATTAAATAAAAGTGCTACAAATTATATCGTGTTTGGTTTCATTTTAATAAAAAAATTGTATTAATATGATAAATAAATTACCTTAAAGGAAGATAAAAAAATAAAAAACTTTCAAGTTTGCATTGCATTAGCGAAGCGATACATGGGCGTTTAAACTTCTTCGAATGCTCGGATTCTCATTCAGACTTTGTCTTTCGCTCGTTGTTCTTTCCGACGACAGAGATTAGACGAGGTTTGAGTTTCGTTTCCTCAACAGACTTGGGCCCAGCCGCAAACTCTTGGCGAGATAACATTGTATGTGTATGTATCGGGCACCCATATCACTGATGGATTATGTATGATCCATACAGTGCGAACCAGACAGTAAACGACACGATATACAATGTACAGCTGTTCCCCGAAATACGCGGGGGTTCGGAACATTTATGTATCGCGTTAATGAAGGCTCGCCTAATTTTGAGACTTCCCTTCTCACTCCTGCCACAAGTTTATACTACATAAATGGTTATAGACTGGGTAAAAATTTAGTTATTGGGACAAAGAGGAGGGAGTGGGGATGATATTAATCGAAAGATATGCCTGAATAATTACAAAGTAATTATTTAGAAAAGGGGGGGGGGGGTCTCACCGATTTCGATGATTTTCGAGTATGTTATAAAAATCAACATTTTGAACAACTTTTTCCTATATATATAACCGCCGCTCGGCTTTCGTTTCCGAAAGTTTCAAAAGAGATCGGTACTACTGCATTGAATTCTGCCTATACGCACGCGTCCGTGGGAGCGTTGCGTAAGCGTTTGATCGGCAATTGTCTACCGGTAATATATATAACAGCGTAGCGGCCAGCGACGAACATTATACAATGTGTAAAAAACTTTTTCGAAATAATGACTGAAATGTTTACAACTTTGGATAATATCAATAGAGATCATTAAAACAGAAATGAATGTATGGCTGGCCGCCTCACACCGGCCGGAATGAATGCTTCGGACCGAACCTAAACTTTATTAAATTAGTTACTAGATAGCGGAGTTCGATTTGAATAAGGTTCGGGCCGGATTATTATTCCGGCTGCCGTGAGACAGCCGGCTACCCGAATCGAGTTCGAAAGCACTCCCATTATACACGTCCGTCGCGGGCCGCCTCGATGGGTTCAAAGAAACAGTGGGCAATCAACGTTCAAACGTTTACGCATACGCTGCCACGGACGCGTACTTATCCAAAGAATTCAATGAAGTAGTACCGATCATTCTTCGAAAAAAATCGCGGAAACGAAGACCGAGCGGCGGTTATATGTACAGGAAAAAGTTGTTTAAAATGTTGATTTGTACAACATATTAAAAAACCATAGAAATCGGTGAGACCCCCTCTTTTATAAATAAATACTAATTACAATGGTAGTAACAGGGTTCTTGTATAGGTTCCAAGATAGTAACAAAAATATATTACTACAACTACATTGCATGCTGTATGTATATGTATATACATGTATGTATATACATGTATGTATATGTACACAATGCGTACGCAGGCAGCCGACGCGACGTCGCTTCGCTCGCCGGTGGATTTGGTTTGCTTATTTTTCATCTCGTCGCCAAGCGGCACTCCGTTTCTGACACAATGCGACTGCATTATTTGTGGTGTTCTCATTGCTACTGTACGTATAGGCAAAATACAATGCAATTGCACTAATATATTTTTGCTAATATTTCTAAACTTCTAAGTTAGAACCACTACTATTTCGTGACTTCCGATTATTAGGATATACTACCTACCTCACTGTGGAGTCGCATACTATTGTTTAAAAATGTTAAATATGTGTTGCATTTTATATGTTTACTAACAAATGTATGTTAAGAAAATAATAATGTTATTCAAAAATTCCCAGAACTCGAGGATCTATCTTTTAATGCTGACCATAGGCACAAATCGGGACAAGTTTCTCAAAATGTTGAATTTTACAACATATTTCAATTTCATAAAAACCGAATAGGCAATCCTAATATAAATATATACCCAGGTGTAGCCTAAATAGAATTTCCATCATCTTTTAAATATTATAAAATGTACTGCGCTTTGAATATTTTATATATTTTTGCATATTACGCGTATTCACAATTCTTTCAAACATTTAAAGATCCTATAAACGCATAAAAATTCGTAGTGAATTTATTACATATTGTGTACATAAGTTATTTATATTTCACGAAAGTATATTGTACGTTTTGTGATTCTTCACAGTCGCGGTGACTACAAAGATCACAAAAAAACGCGTCTATCAAAACTGCGTAAGTACTTCGAGGAATAATTATACCTCTGCTTACTTTTTCCTACATGTTGAACAACGAGCCTTGCATTGAGGCATAACTCAGATAATATATTCTGGTAGATCAGTCTTAAACAAATTTTCAAGTGATATTTTTATGTTTCTAACACAATGGCCTTACAAGCATAATAAATAAGAGTTATAAGAATTACATTTGAAACTTTTTATATTTTAATTTCATGGTTTTATATTTTTTATTACATGCTTCTAGAAATTTATCAGAAGTTTGAGCTTTCTTTTGCAATAATGGTTCCGAGCATATAATTATGACATTACAGTAACGTATTTAATTTTGTAAGTTGATAGCTACATTATAAAAATACACTCCACCCGTGCAAAGAAATTAAAATTAATTAAGTGAGCTCGGATTTTTGCTTATCTTTTACAAGAAAAATTTTATCTATGCATTGATAACATTACTGTGAAGTATTACAAAATGTACGAAGATAAATCATAGTTATATTTGTTTTATACGCACAAAGTGTGCATATAATCTGCACAATATTCCTTGTTCGCATCTACTTGGAAAAAATCACTGTTATTAAATTGTGTACTCTTTGAAACTATTCGACATTTGTGTGAAACAGTTTTTGGCATCATTCGCGGTTTACAAATTTTTTGAATAGATTTATTTAATTGGGACACCGTGTATAGTGGTCAAACAGATATCTTCGTGACGCGGAAAGAGAACGATCTACTTGAGTCTGTTGACTTTATCGTCGTCAGCGACATTTCCACAGACATTTCTTACACTCACCGCATTAAAACGCAGAGGGCGTATGAAACACTTGGCACAGACGAGGTACAGGATAGACCTATCATCTTATGGGACTCCGTGTCACCAGCTCTGAAATACCGACCTCGAAAAAAATTCGAGTGTTTCATACGCCCTCTGCGTTTTAATGCGGTAAGTGTAAGAAATACCTGTGGAAATGTCGCTGACGACGATAAAGTCAACAGACTCAAGTACATCGTTCTCTATCCGCGTCACGAAGAAATCTGTTTGACCACTATACACGGTGTCCCATTTAAATAAATCTATTTAAAAATTATGTAAACCACGAATCATGCCAAAAATTGTTTCAGACAAATGTCGAATAGTTTTTAAAGAGTACACAATGTAATAACAGTGACTTTTTCCAAGTAGATGCGAACAAAAAGAAATTGTGCAGATTATATGCACACTCTGTGCGTATAAAACAAATATAACTATGATTTATCTTCTTACATTTTGTAATACTTCACGGTAATGTTATCAATGCATAGATAAAATTTTTCTAGTAAAAGATAAGCAAAAATCCGAGCTCACTTAATTAATTTTAATTTCTTTGCACGGCTGGAGTGTATTTTTATAATGTAGCTATCAACTTACAAAATTAATTACGTTACTGTAATGTTATAATTATATGCTCGGAACCATTATTGCAGAGGAAAGCTCAAACTTCTGATAAATTTCTAGAAGTTTGTAATAAAAAATATAAAACCATGCAATTAAAATATACAGAGTTTCAAATGTATTTCTTATAACTCTTATTTATTATGCTAAAAATATCACTTGAAAATTTGTTTAAGACTCATCTACCAGAATATATTATCTAAGTTATGTTTCAATGCAAGGCTTGTTCTTCCACATCTAGGAAAAAGTAAGCAGAAATGTAATTAATCCTCGAAGTACTTACGCAGTTTTCAAAAACGCGGTTTTTTGTGATCTTTGTAGTCACCGCGACTGGGAAGAGCCACAAAAATTACAATATACTTTCGTGAAATATGAATAACATATGTACACAATATATAATAAATTCACTACAAATTTTTATGCGTTTATAGGAACTTTAAATGTTTGAAAGAATGAAGAATACGCGTAACATGCAAAAATATATAAAATATTCAAAGCGCAGTACATTTCATAATATTTAAAAGATGAAGGAAATTCTATTTAGGCTACACCTGGGTATATATTTATGTTAGGATTGCCTATTAGATTTTTATGAAATTGAAATATGTCGTAAAATTCAACATTTTGAGAAATTTTTCCCGATTTGTGCCTATGATCGGCATTAAAGGATAGATCCTCGAGTTCTGGGAATTTTTGAATAACATTATTATTTTCGTAACATACATATGTTCGTAAATATATAAAATGCAACACATATTTAACATTTCTAAACAACGGTATGCGGCTCCACAGTGAGGTAGGCGATATATCATATTAATCGGAAGCTTATGTATGACGAAGTAGTAGTGGTTCTAACTTAGAAGTTTAGAAATATTAGCAAAAATATATTAGTACAATTGCATTGTATTCTACCTATACGTACAATAGCAATGACAACACCACAAATAATGCAGTCGCATTGTGCCAGAAACGGAGTGCCGCTTGACGACGAGATGAAAAATAAGCAAACCAAGTCCGCCGGTGAGCGAAGCGGTTAACGCGTCGGCTGTCTGTGTACGCATTGTGTACCTATACATACATATATATACATATTGAAACAGCATGCAATGTAGTTGTACCAATATGTTTTTGTTAATATCTTGGAACCTATGCAACAACCCTGTTACTACCATTGTAATTGGTATTTATTTAGAAAAGAGGGATCTCACCGATTTCGATGATTTTTTAATATGTTGTAGAAATCAACATTTTAAACAACTTTTTCCTATACATATAACCGTCGCTCGGGCTTAGTTTCCGAAATTATTTTCGTGGAATGATCGGTACAACTGCATTGAATTCTTTCTATAAGTACGCGTCCGTGGCAGCGTATCCGTAAACATTTGGTCGGTGATTGTCCACTGTTTCTTTAAACGCATCGAGGCAGCTCGCAACGGACGCGTAGAATGGGAGTGCTTCCGAACTCGATTCGGGTAGCCGACCGTCTCACGGCGGCTGGAATAATAATCCAGCCCGAACCTTACTCAAATCGAACTCTTCTATCTAGTAACTAATTTAATGAAGTTTAGGTTCGGGACGAAGAATTCATTCTGGCCGCCGTGAGGCGGCCGGCCACACATTCATTTTTGTTTTAATGATCTTTATTGATATTATACGAAGTTGTAAACATTTCAGTTATTATTTCGAAAAAATTTTGTACATTGTATAATATTCGTCGCTGGCCGCTATGCTGTTATGTATAGAAACGTTAGACACTTGCCAATCAAACGCTTACGCATACGCTCCCACGGACGCGTACTTATAGACAAAATTTGATGTAGTAGTACCAATCTCCTTTGAGACAAATTTCGGAAACGAAGGCCGAGCGGCGGTTATATATATAGGAAAAAGTTGCTCAAAATGTTGATTTTTATAACATACCCGAAAATCATCGAAATCGGTTTAGAAAAGGGGGCTTTTCTAAATAATTACCTTGTAATTGTTCACGCATATCTTTCGATTAATATCATCCCCACCCCCTCCTCTTTGTTCCAATAACTAAACTTTTACCCAGTTTATAACTATGTATGTACATATGTAATATAAATTTGTAGTAGGAGTGAGAAGGGAAGTCTCAAAATTACGCGAGCCTTCATTAACGCGATACATGAATGTTCCGAACCCCCGCGTATTTCGAGGGACAACTGTACATTGTATATTGTGTCGTTCAACTTCTGGTTCGCAACTTAGTGATTATACATGATCCATGAGTGATGTGGGTGCCCGATACATACGCATACAATGTTATCTCGCCAAGACTGCAGCTGGGCCTAAGTCCGCTGAGGACACGAAACTCAAACCTCGTCTGTCTGCCGTCGGAAAGAACAACGAGCGAAAGACAAAGTGAGGATGAGAAGCCGAGCATTCGAAGAAGTTTAAATGCTCGCTGTGCTAATGCAATGCAAACTTAAAAGTTTTGCATTTTTTTATCTTTCTTTAAAGTAATTTATTTATCATATTATTGCAATTTTTTTATTAAAATGAAACCAAACACCATATAATTTGTACCACTTTTACTTAGCATTTATGAAATAAGTACGCTGTATTATAGTTTCTAACAAATTGCAGAAATGGATTGTTTCTAGCAAAATACATATTTTAATAACATTATGGCATTGAATATGATATACTTACGTAAAGTATACAATTTATAAGTTTTTCAAAGGCAGCTGATATGTGCAATACATAGACTACGCACTTCACTTCCTGTAGCTTTCTTTTGCTCTATACGGTACATCTATTCCAGCGATTTACTTCTCTTCCATTTCCTACTTCTCTTAACTCCTGTATTAATACAATATTTTCACATTTTCGTAGGTAAATATAATCCGAACTATGTCTTCTTTGGTCTCATTTTAACGAGAACAATTTCGGAATATGTTGAAAGAAAATTTATTAAGAAAAAAATAATAAAAAAAGTTTTTTAGTCTACATTATCGTGTTCATACATTGTATGGGGTTTTAAACCGCTCGGCTCTGATCAAAGGCGAGCCGAACTCGCTTCACTGATCGCGAATTGTGGTTCCAAGCGAGGCAGTCCTCACGGCCTCCTCTGCTGTAGGCTAGAATACGAGAAAGGCAACGCTGTCATTAGTCCTACAACGACTGGTCGGACTGATGATCTTTGTTTGCGGTGTTGTGACAGCGTATGTTTCGCCTTTGATATAGCGACCCCCCCCCCCGCCCGCCCAGCATAGGGGATTGGACTGAAATCTACGCATTTATCCACGGGTTCGCTCGAGTTCTTGGCGAGAAAATATTGTAATAACTGTACAGTATATGCATATATACATATTAAATTATACACACACATATTAAACAAACTTTCCATGCTGAAAACAAGCTCTCTTTGGAATTCCGATACGAACCTGTTAAGTTATATAAAAGCATACACTCTAAAAAAATCCCCATAGTGCTTGGTTTAAAGCTCAGCATACTACTTGTGAAGAAGAATCGACGGTACATTGTTGCAGTCTAGGTCATTCACATTTGATATTAGATCACAGAGTCCGAAACGTAGCTGTGATCAATAGTAACCGTTAATCTATCATGAAAGATTAATGGTAAAAAAGATTGTTACAGAAAAACATAAATTTCAATTCCCATACGTTCCATCTTCGCTTTACGAAAACGATATTAAGGGATTATTTCATATACATATAACTTGTACTAGTTTTACCGGTAAACAGCTTTGAAAGAACTCAAAAGTTTAACTCGAAAATTAGTTGTTTGTAATAGTTATTCATTTATTAGAAGTAAAAATTTCGAAACCATTCTTCGGGATACGATTTTTGGCTCTGATTCATTTGAGTTGAGCTTCGGTAGCTTATATTTGGGCTATGTAAATGTTTATTTGCAGCTCGTTCACACAATACGGTTTTTGACCAACTCGGTTATTTTACCAAATCAAGATTAACCGAAAACAGTGTCCACACATTTCTCCATCTCCACAGAAAATTTAATTTTCATGCATATATATACTTCATAAATTGGTTGCCATGCTGATTCGTTCTCAGTTTTACCTTTAGATAAATGCAACGTCTACGTCTTACTTTTAAATTACGTTCTTTAATGTGACTAGCTAGACTTTACCATATTCATAATGAATATGTTATTTGGATACATACATGATTTTGCTATTGCCGAATATAATTGCACTATATGGTATACATGATACAGGTGCCATTCCGATACGTGACAAAAGTAACCATAAAAAATAACCGATTTAATACGTTTATCGTACACACATACAAAATATAAATAGTATTTCGATAGGTGATAAAAATTTGATTCAGCAAATAAGTGATTTGCATGACGGCAATAGTTTATACATACTTCAGTGAATCGGTTAATTCGGTAATTTAACTGACGAAATGAAACCGCATCGTATTACCGAACTATTGGGGTCCATGTATACGACGGCCGAGTATACACGATAGTTTATCGCCACTCTGTACATTTAAAAGGCTACTGACTATAGCTCGATTTAATTGTCCTTTTCGCCGTTTCAATGGCTCTGTGGTCTTTTCTGGTGTTGAATCGGTAACATCGCACGTGACACGGAAATGGTAAGGGGGTCTCGAGACCCCCGAACCGTGTGACAGAAAAGAGCATTGGATGATAGGTCTATACTGTACCTCGTCTGTGCACTTGGATTTTTTTCGAGGTCGGTATTTCAGAGCTGCTAACACGAAGTCCCATAAAGAGGAGTAGTCTATTCTGTACCTCGTCTGTGCACGCACAAAACTGTTCCAAACCGCGCACGACCTCGTCCATAAAACGTTGGAACGTTTGCGTGGTGTTCCGTAGCCCAAATGTCATAACCGGGAACTCGTATAGCCCGAACGGCGTTGTGATAGCAGTTTTGTGTACATCTTCCTCCGCAACCGGCATTTGGTTATATGCCCGCACCAAATCGATTTTGGAAAACACGGTTTTCCCGTACAGGTTCTGCGCGAAATCCTGATATGTGACAGGCAGGGAAAACAATGTTTCTAGTTTCGTCCCGGGTCTGGCTAGTGAACTCGTCAGTATGGCAAACCTAGCAGACCCTGCCTCAGACTAGAGGATATTAGGAGACAATTTTGAAGTTATTTATATGGGAACGAGTTGCAACATCGAGTGCTTGCTAGTGTTGCGTGTACGCCGTGCGGGTATAGGGATTTTGGTGGATTTCACAGGCGTGGATAAGGTGCCCGTGGAGCGCTGAAGCACTCTGCTCGCGGCGCGATTAATAAAAGAAAGACACTACTTTGAGACTTAGTTTTATTTTGGAAATTCGAATATATTGCTTTGCGAGACGGTGAAAGGGAGAACGCTCGATAGTTATCGCTTCGTGCGGGGGTTGATTCTGCTGCTTGGCGGCGAAGTCCTCGCGCGATTTCGGTCGATCCCCTCTTCGCTGGAATCTGGATCCTCCCTCTGGAAGGCCCCTGGTCCTCTCCTGGTCCAATGGTGATGGTGTTCGCCCCGTCCGCTGATGTCCCTTCCTTCCCGTTTCGGTCCACCCTCAAGCGAGTGGAGGTGGTGGCGCCTCGCCAAGCGCGCGGGAAATCTCGCGTCCACGTGTTCGGAGAAAGCGTGGGACCCGAGGAGGCTTCGATAAACTAAGCACTCGTGTTGGCGAGCCTAGCCGACCCTTACGGAAATTTACGACTCTCTTGGAGTGCGTGAATAGGAAGGACGTCGTGTGGGGTCCTCCAATTTTCTAGAGTCGTGCGTGACTTGGCTAACGACAAATTCCGTACGGTTCCTAATAAATTTAACTCGAGGGTGTTTTTCGTTGATGAGTTTTCGTTTCCTGCTCTCCAACTTTCCCTTGCTCGATCGCCCGCGGCGAGTACTTTACAATGGATTTCCTATACGTAGTACGCATATCTGGTTTACTTCAAATTTCGCTCTTAATTTATGGTTACAGTATTAGGGGGCGCGATTTCTACGTAACAATATTCACGCGATCCTATCACCCTGCTACTTGAATCAAATTCAAGCGACAGCGTTACACGAGAAAAGCTTGCGTCGCGAATCCCTGTATCGGCAGCTTCATGTGACGGTCCACCACAGCAGTGTGGTGCCCCCCAAAACTGTGGCGACACAGTCGTTTGCCCCGACGGAGAAACGACAAGCGACATCTAGATAATACAATTTTTCCTTGGTCTTCGAGGCTAGCCATTTTGTGATATTAGTCGTATGTAGACTACAAAAGAAACTACGTTTTGTTAAATTATAAAATAAAGTTTATTGTACCATAAACCGTGTTGGATATTAAAAGCCTACAAAATAGCAATCGGGATAACATCTATTGAGGAACAGGACATCGTAGATTAGGAAGCTTCCTATTATGTTCAGAGATTTGTTTTTGTTAATTATTGATTTTAAGCGTTATTCTTTTTCTAGATGTTCGATTTTTGTTATTTGAAACAAAAGTATTATTCATTCTGTCGTTGCCCTTTTATTAATAAACACGTACATCCATTTTGTTAAGAATTAATTTATTTATTTGATATGGTACGAGGATCGCCATATTAAAATTGGTGATCCCGACGTGATCCTGACAATTATCAAGATAACAAGGCGTTTGTGAATGCGGACACGGGCACGGACGCGGCGATGTTTCGAACACCGGAACTAGAACGAGGATCTGCCCATCGCGGGGAGCATCAAGATTTCCAAGAGGAAGCTGTTCCCCAGCAGAATATTAATATGCCTTATCCTGCTGAAGCCGAAGTTGAGACAGTTCGTTTAGTAAAATTACCCCCGTTCTGGAAAGAGAACCCAACGCTTTGGTTTAAGCAGATCGAAGCAGCCTTTTCAGTTGCGCGAATTACAAGCGATGATTTAAAATTTAAGCACGTAGTTATGAATTTGAAACAGACAGTTTTACCAATTATCTCAGACAATTTGGAGTCACCACCAGATCATGAAAAGTACGAGGCATTAAAAAAAAGGTTGACAGGGATTTTTGCGGAAACGAACGACACCAAACTTCGGAAGTTGCTACACAGGAACGAATTTGGAGACGAAAAACCATCGCTCTTCCTGCAGCGTTTAAGACACTTGTCGGCAGGTCAGTGCAACAACTCAGTTTTGCGGAGCCTATTTTTATAGCGGATGCCGGCAAATGTTCGAGCAATTTTGGCGATTAGCGAATCAATGGATCTTTCGAAGTTAGCTCTTCAAGCTGACAGAGTCCTGGAAATGGTTCATTCTGGTGGTATAGCTGCAATCAATCCAATACCTTCTTCATCTCATTCTAATTATGATAGAGACACATTATCTCAGGAAATGACAGAACTAAAACGTTTAGTTGAATCTCTCGCCATTAATGTTTGACGGAATCAAAGCAGAGTTAGAACTTACAGAAGATATCGACAGTGTTCAAATTCTCGAGGACGTTTCTCTCAGGACACAAATTAAAATCAGAGTTCACAACGGATCTGTTATTTTTCTAACAAATTCGGCAATACAGCTTATAGATGCTGGCAACCTTGCAATTTTGTCAGAACGGAAAACTAAGTCGACCGACGCCTTTAGAGACGGTAGGCGAAGGTGCTCAGACCAAAAGCCGTCTTTTCTTAGCAGATCGCACCAGTGGTACGCGATATCTTGTGGATACTGGTGCTGATGTCAGTGTTTTACCAAAATCTGAATGCGAACTTCCTTTTTATTCCTCAAATTATAAAGTTTATGCAGCCAACAATACAATTATCAACACTTATGGCGTGGTAACTAAAACGGTCGATTTAGGTCTAAGTAGAATTTTCAAATGGCAGTTTTGTGTAGCCGATGTTCATAGATCGATTCTTAAGCGGATTTTCTTAAGCATTTTTGACTTCTAATAGATCTCAAACATAAATGCTTGAGTGATAGTATAATACGGCTCACTATATCAGGTATTCAAACAACATCAGCTGCGAACTTGTCTTCGGTGGAGAAAGACAATCCAATCGGCAAAATTCTCGCACAATTTCCTGAAGTAACTGCTCCAAGATCATGTTCAGCAAAAACTGTACATAAAGTTCGTCATCATATCGTAACTCGAGGACCTCCAACCGTTGAGCGTCCGCAAAGGCTTCCACCTGACAAGTACCGAGTTGCCAAAGCTGAAATTGATTTGATGATTGAGCAAGGTATTTGTCGTCCTTCACCTAGTCAATGGGCCAGTCCCTTACATACGATTCCGAAGGAAACAGGCGACTAGAGGCCTTGTGGCGATTAGAGACGTCTAAATACAAGCACTGTTCCAGATAACTATCCAGTGCCTCATATACAAGATTTTTCCTCTCATCTGAATGGTCAAAAAGTATTTTCTACTATTGATCTGGTTAAAGCATATTATCAAATTCCAGTGGCAGAAGAAGACATACCGAAAACTGCTGTAACAACGCCATTCGGACTTTTCGAATTCGTTGTCATGCCTTTTGGTCTTCAGAATGCTGCTCAAACCTTTCAGCAGTTTATGGATTACGCTTTAAGAGGATTTAACTTTGTTTATTGCTATTTAGATGACATCCTAGTGGCTTCTCGAAGTTATGAAGAACATGAACATCTCCGCACTCTATTTCAGCGTTTGAAAGATTTTGGAATTACCGTTAATGTCGCAAAAAGTTTCATTGGGAGATCCGAGGTTACTTACCTTGGTTATAAGGTGAACGCTTCTGGTACTACTTCGCTTCCTAACAAAATGAAGGTTATCCTGAATTATCCTAAACCCAGCACGGTAGCTAAACTTTCGCTTTCTAGGAATAATTAATTTTTATCGACGATATTTGAAGAATGCGGCACACATTCAAGCACCTCTTTGTTCATATCTAGCAAAAAGTAAAAAAGGCGATAAGACTCCCATTTAATGGTCTACTGAAGCTGAACAGGCTTTTGTTGAATGTAAAAGCAGTCTAGTTTCAGCGGCTTTACTTGTTCACCCTCATCTTGATGCTCCTCTGAAATTATGTACTAACGCTTCAGATGTTGCAGTTAGCGCAGTTCTGGAGCAGTTCGAAGATGGTCACTGGCATCCACCAGGGTTCTTTTCCCGAAAGCCTTATGGATCGGAATTTCGGTATAGCGCCTATGATCGCGAATTATTGACAATTTTTTATGCAATCAGATATTTCCGTAATTTTCTGGAAGAAAAACATTTTAAGATACTTACTGATCATAAGCCACTCATATATGCTTTTACCAAACGTGCAGAGAAAGTTTTATCTCGTCAACAGCGTCACTTGGATTTCATAGCACAATTTTCTACGGACATCACGCCTGTATCAGGAAGTAGCAATATCGCAGCAGATGCCTTTTCTCGATTAGAAGAAATCAACTTACCCGTCATCACCGATATAAAAGAATTGGTAGAAGAACAGCAAAGAGATCAAGAGTTACAACAACTTCTTCAATCCACTTCATCGTTACAACTTCAACAATTCTACATTGATGATTCAGATGGCTCAATTTTATGCGATATTTCAACAGGAGTTGCTACACCTTATGTTCCCGTTTCGCTGCGTTCAAAGATTTTTAACTTAGTTCATCGTTTATCTCATCCTGGTGCTAAAGCAACTTGTCACCTAATCAAAGAAAAATTCGTTTGGCCACACATGAAAAAAGACATCGTTAATCGCATTAAAACTAGTTTATCTTGTCAACTTGCTAAAGTTAATAAGCATACTAGACGCACACCAACAATCATTCCTATTCCAGACGAAAGATTTTATCATATTCACTTGGATCTGGTTGGTCCTCTTCCTCCATCAGAGGGTTTTCACTATATCCTTACTATGATTGACAGATATTTTCGTTAGCCTGAGGCAATTCCGTTAAAAGAAGCAACAGCAGATACTGTTGCCACTGCTTTCTATAGGAATTGAATCTGTCGTTTTGGAACTCCTGGAATAGTCACCACTGATCAAGGAAGTCTATTTGAAGCAGCAGTTTTCAAAGCCCTGACCAATTTAACAGGTTGTAAAAAAAACAGATCCATTGCTTATCATCCACACACAAATGGAATTCTGGAGCGTTAGCATCGTTTTTTAAAAACAGCAATTATGTGTCATGGAAATAAAAATTGGGTTGACGTACTACCTACAGTTCTTCTGGGTCTTCGAACCGCTCTCAAAGAAGATCTTAAAGTCTCAGCAACAGAACTCGTCTACGGAACAACTTTAAGAATTCCTGGAGAATTCTTATATACCGATTTAGATGCCCCTTCGCCACAGATTTTCCTTGAAAGATTTCGAGAACACATGCAGAAACTACGACCTACTTCGTTTTCACATCATATTAAACCTCGTATTTTTGTTAATCAAGACTTACAAAATTGTTTTCATGTTTTTGTTAGAGAAGATGCTGTAAGACGTCCGCTTGAGTCGCCTTACCGAGGTCCTTTTTTAGTGATTGCTAAATCAAATGATGCCAATTATTTCACCATTAACAAGGACGGACATTAAGTCAATATTTCGATTGATAGATTAAAACCGGCATACCTAACCTCTAACCACAACGAATCTGAGTTTATTTCCCCGGATCGATTTTCAGTCAGTCCTCAACATTCTCAGCTGAATCCTTCAACTTCATATGAGCCTATCTTTTGATCCTGTCTATTTCAACCAGGAATCACAAGGACTTATGCCCCCGCAAAGAAAAGGAGAGTCAGTTTCGTGACGACTTCGTCACTCGAGGGGGAGTAGTGTGGTGCCCGCCAAAACTGTAGCGGACCATCACATGAAGCTGTCGATAGAGGCATTCGTGACAGAAGCCTTTCTCGCAAGCACTCGATGCTGCAACTCCTTTCCATATATATAACTTCCAAATTGTCTCCCAGTATCCCCTAGTCTGAGGCAGGGTCTGCTAGGTTTACCTTACTGACGAGCAGCGTTGCCAGGAAAAGCACCCACAGAGGGGCACCTGTCGTGTAGCCCTTTCCCCGCAAACGCCACCAACTTTCTTATTCCCCTATTGTTGGAGTAGTAGTGGGAGAAATCGGTAAACTGATAGGGATGAATCGCTTAGTTGCCTAACAATACGACGCGATGATATTTTTATGCCTTTTCAGCTCTCTCTCCTCTTTCTCAAGTAGTAGTGGGAGTAGTAGATAGGAAATTGGGGGAGCCAACGACATTTACGGGGATGTGAGGCAAGGGAAGTGCCCCTCTGTGGGTGCTTTTCCTGACAACGCTGCTGACGAGTCCAACTACTAGCATACCCGGAATGAAACTGAAAGCAATCTTTTCCGTGCCTGTCACGCATTCCCTCTCTCCCGCTCACATTCACTGTGACCTCCATACTCTTCCATCTTCAACCGAGTTATCATATAGTTAATCAGCCGTCAAGTCAAAAAGTGCATTTCCGGGAAAGCACGTAAAAATCAAATAAAAAGAAAATACGGCGACCTTTGCTTCCGGCGAAAAGGAAAAGCGTCCTGGCGTGGAAATGAGCGTCCTTGTGCGTTCAACCGCTGTGACGCTTACATCTCTGCGACTCCCGAAAATTACATAATGCGACTTTTGTACACGCGTAGCGACTTAGCAGTACACGAAAATCTTGTGAATCACTTTATAATTATTGTACGCCTCATACAGATTTTGTACGATTGTTATTTGGAAAAGCCTTGCATAGATCCCGAACCCATCACAGGAATATTTCGAACACACCGCAAACGTGGAGCAGGCGTTGTAGAGTTCCGCGTTCGAATAAAGTGATTAGTGAAACTTGTGCCTAGATTCTTTTCAGTCGGCTACGTAGGGAGTCACCTTTCCTGCGCCACAATTCCTACATTGGTGACCCCAGATGGCCAAGAAAATAAAAAAGGGAAGAAAAAAAAGGCAAAGAAAAAAATGGCGGTCGCACGCTCACCAACGCTGAAGGACTGCGTCAAGGTGGAACCGGAGGAGGCGTTTCAGCCCCGCACAGAGGAACCAAGCGTTTGCGCCATGCAGAAGTTATCCCCGTTCTGGAAGGCGAACCCGCCAATGTGGTTTATGCAGGTAGAAGCCGTTTTCGAGCTGACCCGCATATACACCAATGAGATGCGCTACAAGCAACTGGTGGTCCAGCTGGACATGGCGATACTCCCCTTCGTGGAAGACATAATCGCTGCACCGCCACCCAAGGTCATGTACCAGACGCTGAAGGCGAGGATCATAAGCGCATTCGGAACCACGCCGGAAAGCAACTTTCAGTGTATTCTCAGAAGCCGGGTCATGGAGGAGGAGAAATCATCGCTGTTTCTGCAGCGGATGAGAAATCTGGCAGGCGGCCAGATTTCTGATTCCAGCCTAAGGACCATGTTCCTAGAGCAGCTGCCGCAGAAAATCCGGGACGCCTTGGCCATTAGCGAGGTTGAGGACCTCAGCAAACTCGCTGCCCAGGCGGACAAAATCTATGAAATACAGGGTTACAGCGTGTCAGCAGTCCAGGAGGCACCCAGGACTCCCCCGGCGACCCTTAGCAGGCAGCCAGCAGCTACCTCGTCATGGGAGGACGCCGTCAACCGCTTAGCCAAGATGGCGGAGGCGTTGGATGCCAAGCTCGAACGGTAGGATCGAGGAGGGCGTCAAAGATGGCGCCAGCGCTCCTGCTCGCGTTCCTCAAGCGGTTGACAGTATTTACGCAGCAGGGGGATGGTCAAAAACATCGTGGTCGAAGTGAGGTTAATCAGAAATTACGGAGTAATTTTGGAATTTGGAAAACTCGTTGGGGGTTGTAGTGACTTACAGGAAGTTCCCGAAGAATATTTAAAAAATAAAAAAAAACAAAGGGAAAAGATCGAGTGGCAGGCATTAGCCAAAGACCCCATCGCGACGGGTAGTATAGCCCGTAGCGTGGATGGTTCCGCCATGATGCCCACATGCTCGACAGAGGATGACGGAGGTGAAAAATGGGCTGAAGACAAATCTAGAACAAAGAAAAGATGCGAGAGGCCACTTAAAAGAAAGAAGAGCAGTGACTCAATAGAAGGAGGTCCCAAAAGGACAAAAGATAAAAAAACCCAGGAAAATGGAAATCCGCAAAAACCTAATAAAGATGCAAAACTAGCGAATAACTATCCCAATACACATACAGGTCCAGCCTATGTTCTTATAGAAATGGAGCAGCACATACAAGCCAAATCCACTCAGCAAAATCTGTTCACCCTGGCAAAAATCATAAGCCAAATGAAGGCCGGAGCGCAAGAGCTCAGCCCCTGTAGAAAAGGACAGGTAGAAAGTAAATTTAAAAACAAAGAACAGGCAAACGCATTCGCTCAGGATGAACACTTGAAAACAAAGGGAATACACGCAACAATTCCCAAGTATAAGACCCAACAGAGAGGAGTAGTTAAAGGATTCGGCATCAATTTTGATGTGGAGGACATTAAATAAGACGCACAGTCACCGTGCAAAATCCTAGATGCAATGAGGTTGAACAAGCGAACAAAAAATCCAGAAACAAATCGCATTGAATGGGTTCCAAGCGAAACAGTAGTAGTAACCGTCGAGGGAATCGTCCTGCCGGACTACATGAAAATATACTTTGGGCATATAGCCAAATACCTGCGGAGAGGCAAGCCACCCACAAGAAAAGTGCCCAAAACACAACCCACCAACGTGTCTTCACTGCGGGGAAGAACACATCACACTGGACAAAAACTACAGACAACTACTAAAACAAAAAGAAATAAATAACACAATGGCATACAGAAATGTTAGTTTCTGGGAAGCCAGAAAAACGATGGAAGAAACGCACAATTATGACAAACCCCAACAAAATGAACCACAAAATACAATAGAACACTTTCCCGAACTCAAACAACAATCACCGGAAAAAATATTACAACTCAAGAAAATAGGAGGGCAAGAAAGGATCTCTCCATTGATCTATACTTAGAAAAACACCAAATGGACCAAGCCAGTAGCCATCACATTGCAAAACATAGACACAACCACAGCAATAACAACAAAAATAAACGCAGAACCTAACACACCAAACCAGGCTACAAAAGAAACAAAAAAGATAGAAAACAAAACCCAAAAAGACAACCCAAGAAACAACACCAACATTTCTACTAAAAACACACAAAACAAAACCCTAAGCAACACAAAAAAAAATAAAAATCTCACACTAAATAACGCTCCAAACGGCAGCACAAAAATGAGCCAAAACCAGCAAATCAAACAATACAAAGCCAAACCATAACCCAAGGAAATATGAATAAAGGTCTACATATCATTCTATGGAATTGTAGGACCACAAACACAAAAAGAATGGAAATAGAACAACTGGCATGCACACAGGACATCATCATATGCACAGAAACCTGGCTAAAACCTAAAACAAAATTTATCATCAAAGGATTTACAACCATGAGAAAAGACAGACACCAGGGACAAGGAGGAGGCGTAGCCATCTTAATAAAAAACAACCTGAAATACAACACTCTTAACATACTTACAATAGAAGACACAGACACAATAGTAATAGAAACAGTAAACGTAAAACCAGTCCTAATACTATAGCATGCTACAATCCACCATACAAGACACTAAAACTCCAAAAATGGAATATCGGAATAGAAAATCTCCAAAACAAAGACAATGTCATCCTGGCGGGGGACTTCAACGGCAAACACACAGCTTGGAACTGCAACATAATAAACTCGTCAGGTAACAAGCTGAACAAACTCATAAACAAAAACGACTTATTCCTACACAATAGAGGAGGAAAATCGAGAATTGGACACTCGCAGCAAACGAATAACAACATAGACCTCATCATATCCTCCATGAACACAGCCCACCTAATCACCACCAAACAACACGACGACCCACTAGCCTCAGATCACCTACCAATAGAAACAATCATCACACTTAATAAACTAACATATAAGCATAAATCCAACCGAATTTCAACACAGAGGACAGACTGGAAAAAATACCAAAGCTCTCTGCGAAGCAAACTGGGCGTTCAGCCGCGAACGTAAACCTTTGTCGCGACTGAAGGAATTTTTCGGAACTCAAGTAGCTCGGCGCGTAGACCACCATGAATAGCCCTATACGTCGAAATACGCGTCAACGCAGGGCCTTTTTTTGTCTGTTGATTCTAGCGTGGAGCGGTTCCAACCTCGCATCGCATTCCGTAACGAATGAGTAGAATGGATCTTTTTTTTCTTAACCATCACCCCTCTCGCCGGAGTTCTCGGGAGATCATAGCATATCGAATAAAAAGTCGGATCGTGGATCTAGTGCGGTTCAGATCGTGCGTCGGGCATTCGTCGTTTTTCCGAACAAGTCCGTTTCTCCGGGCCGCGACGATATAAAAAAGAAAAAAGTAAGGTCGTTCCGTACCTTTGTAAAAGGGCTAAACCAGTACACAAGCACCACATACTTTTGGAAAAGTATTATGTTAGGTACGCGATCACTGTTTACCGCACCCTTGAGTATTGCACATTACGTGCCGACTAATCTTCGCTCGAAGGACCACCCGTGAAACTGCTTTCCGGGAACTAAAGTAGTATTCGCCAGCCTGAGTGCTGGTTAATTCTGTGTTGTGTTCAGTGTCCTGATCGACACTGAACGTCTTAGTGTTCAGGGTCCTAAATGACCCCTGAAGCTCTTGAATTGTGAGTGTCCTGATTGACACTTGAAGGTTCTAATTTACTGATTCTGACTGATATATATTTGTATTCAGTGTCCTGAGTGACACTGAATGTGTTGCTGGCTAACTGTGTTCAGGGTCCTGAGCGACGCCTGAAGCTCTTGACTAACTGACTGTTACAATCTGAGTGGCGGAATGAGAGTGTCGTTGGCAATCTCCGATGTTGATCGCCAACTCTCCTATTTTCTAAATTGTCCGCTGATTGGTTCCTTCTTATTTTTGGCAGTCACCAATCAGCGGACCTGACTAAACGCGGAGACTCCTCTTTGCGCCCTTAGCGCGCTCACTTGGAGAGGGGTGCTGCGGTGCTCGTGTGGGCGAAGACGCTCAACAACGCTGGGGAAATTCTTCTAGGTAGCGGACCTTCGGTCTTTTAACCGTTACACGCACGTGTCCAACTACCCTTCAGAATTTCCCTGTTTATGGCACGGCCACGGCTATTGAGGACGAGAGAAGTGAATTTCTAAAACTCTAGGGTTGTAGACCCAAACCTTCTCTCGCCAGGATATAATTGACTGGAAATTGCATGCTAATAACTACAGAAATCCTAAGCTCAAAAATAGCCTCTTCGGCACGTCGGTGTCATAAACCGTGTTAGCGACGGACGCTAACATATTAAAAATTTCAAAAATAAATGGACCACAGAAACACCAAAACATAGCAACATTAGTGAAAAACAGGAAGCAATAAAAGCAGCAATAGAAAAAATCAGCCCTCCGTGGGTAGCGGAAGAAAACTACCATGTAAAAACAACCACAAAAGACGATTCCCTAGACAATCCATTCAACTTAATAGAACTAAATTACTCCATAGACATCAGCAACACAAAATCAGCTCCGGGACCAGACAATATCGAATACAGCAGGGGTGGCCAAAGCGTCGACCGCATAACTATTCCCAGTCGCCCGCCTGTCTGATATGTACACATCTCTGATGCCCGTCCCACACAGCGTGCGAGACAAGCCGTGCGACAGAGAAAACGCGCTACAATCTCGAAGTTAGCCGATTATCGACGACAGTCTCTTTCTAAAACCCGACGGGTAAAACAAGAGTTGACTTGTAGTTTCATCACTCATCACCTCATTAGTGGTCATTTAATACGGTTCAGTTACGACGTGTTTGTATCGATCCTAACGAAAGTTTCCAGTAGTGACAGTAGGCATCATTTCATATAAGGTGCTGTTTTAATTACCATGCTCTTTTATTTTATTGATAATAAATTCAATTTATTTTAGTTTTACTCTTTGACCCACAATAAGTCACCCGACTACAAGTTCCAAGAAGCCGAAAATATATCACTATAATGATGAATGGGAACAGAAAATTTTTTTTACGATGAAGAAGGATGAATGTATTTGCATTATTTGTCTTTCAAGCGTAGCACTTCCAAAAAGGGCTAATGTTGAAAGACACTTTAGAACAGTCTATAAACAATATGAGAATAATTATCCACTTGGCACCGAGTTACGGAAAGCAAAAGTACAACAATTAATAACACAATTAAATATGCAAATGTCATTTCTTGAAGATTCCGATAGAGGGCAGAAACGTAAACGCACGTGTCTGTAACAAGCGCCCTAACTTACAGTGATTTCGGTGTAATCTGACAGTTTAGCAAAGATTATTAGCCCAAATGGCAAGTGAAACAAAAAACACACGTGGCAGATCAACAAAAAACTCAATATTGATAAAAACTGCCTCCAAAGATGGAAATCAATTGAAGCTAACCTCAAAAAGGGAGGACGCGACCACGCGCTCTCAAGAAACAGATGACAATGACCATGATGTTACTGAGATGTGGAGAATAATGATGAACAAGATGGATGTGATGGATGAATTAAGAAAAGTTAACGAAGAACTAAGGGAGGTACGCAACGATTACTCGGAAGTAAGAAATCTAATAAAAGAAATCACAGAGTTAAAAGAAAAAATGCAGGAAAAGGAAAGAATGTGGGAAAAAGATAGAGAAAACCTCGAAGGAAGAATCAAAACACTGGTAAGGTCAGAAGAATATAGAAGAAGAAAAGAAAAGAGGAACAACTAAATTATAAAGGGATTAAATATCAACGGAGACAAGGATGAAGTGCAGAAATTTATGAGAGAAAGGCTGGAAGTTGAAACAAAAATAGAATACACACAAATACTTAAAACAAGCAATAACAACAAAATCATTCGTGTCAAACTTGAAGACTGGGAAAGCGAGCAAAAAATAAAACAGAAGAAAAATATCCTGAAAGGAGGAAAGATTTACATAGACGACAATCTAACTATACTCCAAAGACAAATACAGAGAGAAATAAATAAATACGCACTTATACAAAGAAAACAACAAAAATATAGGTGTATAACGTGAGGCTTGAAGCGGAACGAATTGCAGCGGGTGTTTGGTTAGGATAAAACATTGCAAAGAGTGAGAGGTGAACGAAAGAGAAGGTGCACAGGAGAAGGTAGAGTAAAAAATTCCCAGGGGAAGAGTAGATTTCAGCGAGAACTAAAGATCTACGAAGAAAAGTGTAGTTTTTTTTTAAATCAAGTTACCGGAGAGGTTAGGAAATGGCAGGAGGCGTTACGGGGGACAACAGCGATGTGGGACGTGAGAAGAGAAAAGCAGCCCTTAAAGGGGTCGGTGACGGGGGGAACTCTGTTGACAAGGCACGGCTCGGTAAGACAAAGGAGATTAAAAAACTACGTGATGGTACCACGTGCACGGACAAGCCGAAAAGGCAATATAGGGAAGAAAAAGGCCGGAAAAAACTTTTCGAACTGCAAGGAATAGGGGTGAGAGAAGAAACTAAACTGAACAAGTGGGACAGCGGAAAGGAAGAAGCAGGAGAAAATGCAAGAATGGTAAGTGAACTGGAAAACGAGGAGACTGCTAGCCCAGGAAGAGGATGCATGAAAGGACGAAACGACAGGGAGAGAGGTGATACCTATGAGCTAATGGCTGGAATTGAGGAAAGAATTTTGGCAGGAATAGGCAAAGAAATTAGAAAAGAGTTAGAGTTTCTAAGAGAGGATATAAAAGACAATAGTAAGGAAATTGTAGGATGCAAGAATGCGTTTAAGGAGGAAATCAAAGAATTGAAAGAAGAACTCAAAGGAAGCCAAGATAAATGGAACAAATATAACGAAGCACTAAATGGAAAGGTTGAATACCTTGAGAAGAAGATACAGGAAGAGATTGTGGTGCACTCAGAGTGGCAAAAAGAAGAAGAATTAAGACTCGAAAGGATAGAAGAATGAAACAAGAAGATGGGAGGAGAAGGAAAAGTAACAGAATTACTCCAGAAGATAGAAGCTAAAGAGAGAAGCGAGAGAAGAAAAACCATTATTATTAGAGGACTAACAATAGAGAATGGAAACATCAAGGAAGAGGTAAGCAAGCTTCTGAGTGAAAAACTGGAACTACATGTGGAAAATATGGAGACCACAAGAATAGGCGGAGGACGCAATGAAACAAATCCAACTATCTTGGTTAAACTCGAGTCTATGGACACAAAAAGAGAGATAATGAAACGTAGGAGTCAACTAATAGGTTCGCGAATCTATCTTGATGACGACTTGACGGAAAGAGAAAGATCAATCCAGAGGACAGCTAGGGAGAAAGTCAAAGAGGAAAGAAAAAAAGGAAACAGAGTGAAGATTGGATACCAGAAAATAGAAATAAATGGGAAATGGAGTAAATGGAACGAGGAAAAAGAGGAATTTGAAGGGTTAAATTTTCAAGGGGAAGACAGTCAGACGAAGAACAGGGAAAAGAATCGGTTGTAATATGGAATATTGCAGGTGCGGGAAAAGTAAGAGAGGTTTGGGATTTTTTTAAAAATTTCGATATAGTGATTCTCCAAGAAATCTGGGTGGAGGAAAAAACGCACTGCTGAAAAGGCTACGTAAGAATATGCAATGGTGGATAAAAGTGGCCGAGAGGAATGCTAAAAGGGGAAGACGGATAGGTGGGCAAATAGTAGGAAACAAAAAGAACAAAATGGACAGAAGCGAAATGAAAGAGTGAGAGTATGGCTTAACACTGGAGGAGGAAGACGAAAATCTCCTGATGATTACCGTCTTCAATAATAAAAATGTAACAGAGATGAGAGAGAGCCTAGACGAAGTGATAGAGGAAGGACTAAACATGAACAGGAAATTGGTTATCCTCGGGGATTGGAATGCTCGGATCGGATTGGAGCAGGCTAGGACAGAGATGATGGAAACAGACAGCTGTGAAAGGAACTCGGAAGACATTGTTCTAAATAGTGAAGGGAAAAAAATGTTGGGACTCTTCGAGGAATACGAATTGACAATTTTAAATGGAAGGGCAATAAGAGTTGAGGATGGAAAACTGACGTATAGAGGAGCAAGAGGAAGTTCTGTGCTGGATTACGTTATAGTTCAAGAAGACGAAGAAGGGGGCCCGGTAAGTGAACTAATAATACATGAAAGGGAAGAATCAGATCACCTGGCGGTGGGGTTTAGACTAAAAGGTAAAACAAAGGAGCGAAGCGATGAACAGGAAAAAAACGGGGATGGAGGTGGAAGACAGAGGCACAAGAGAAATTCACAGAATCACTTGCAAAAAATGGAAAGAAAATAAAAAGAAGACAGAATTTGAGGACAGAATGACCGACTTGACTGGTCTGTTGAGGAAAGCAGCGAAGAAAGCAGATATGGAGAGAAAAACACCAAAAAGAGGAGTGTGGCAGAACAGGGAATACAGAGCAGAAAAAAAGGAGGCGAGGAAATTGATAAAACGATACAGATGCACAAAAAGGGGAGAGCACAGAGAAAAATTTGTGAAGGCAAGAGCCAGAGTGAGGGAATGTTATAGGGAGAAGATGAAAGAGTGGAGGGAAAAGCAATGGTCAAGTGTCGAAAATAATAGAAATTTAGGAGAATTGTGGAACTCACTCAAGGTCTTCCAGGGGAAAAAACAAGGACGGGAAGAAACATCGAAAAGGACACATGAGTGGATTACTTTAAAAACCTGTTGGGAGGAAGGGAGGACGTAAACCAGAGCAACAAGGAAAAGAGGCGGGAGGAGGAACGAGAAGAAAGTGGCAGACAGGAACATGTACGAAACGAGGAGTGGGACGAGGAATTTGGGGAGGCAGAAATCGCAAAAGCCATCAAAGGAATCAAGACGAAGAAAGCACCAGGAGAGGATGGCCTATTAATCGAATTCTACCAGGCAATGCCAAGGGAGATGATGCAGGAGTGGAAAGAACTAATAAATGGAATGTGGCGGGAAGGGAAGATACCTGAGAGCTGGGAGAAAAGTTTGATTTTCCCGATACATAAAGCTGGCGATGAAGAAGACGTTAGGAACTACAGAAGTATATCACTATTTGTTCCGTCGCACGAACACGGAACGACGCGTAAAGGGAGTCGTAAACCTTTAGAAAGCCCTTCGTCCTTTCGCAGCTCGGAGAAAGTATTTTTTGTTTGAGCAAGCGGCGAGGGGCACACGTGTTTTGCAGCCGCTGGGCCTAACGGTAAACGTTCGGACCGTGGCCAGCGGCCTGCTCAACACCTGCCGCACGGTCGCAGCAATCAACCCCCTTGGAGACACCCTCGAAAGGAGAGTGGATGACGTCACGCGAAGCCAGGAAAACCCCAAAACGCGCGGACTCTCGCATCCGAGGCGTCCCACAGAAAGAGGGCACGAGAATCGCCTCGGTCCGAGAGTCCCGCCAATTGGGACCGTCGCGCCCGGCATTTTCCGGTTCGCTGATTGGCGCTTCGTTCAAGCGACCAATTAGCTTCGACGCGGGTTTGACCTCAGCGAATCGGAAAATTCGGCGTCACTACTTCCGCGTGCGTTCCGTCAACGCGGAAAACGACTTCCGGCGAGTGCGAAGCGGGGGTGAGTTTGGGTCTCCAAGGGGCAGTCGTTCGACAACTAGCATCGAGTATCGAGCTAGAAAAAAGTTAACCGTCCATCGTTTCGGGACACCAACCGCATTAGCAAGTCCATCGTTCGGGACTTTGTTCTAAAACACTTGTCTTAGATTAACTTTGCGGACAAGCGTCGCGAGGAATCGTGTGCCAAAAGGGCTAGCTCGGGATTTACGACCCCGATCAAAGAAAGACTCCGCGCGGTGAATCCGCGACTCGCGACACTACACTATTCAATGTAGGATACAAAATATTAGCGACATCATTATACCAAAGATTGGAGAGTTGGGTGGAGAGAAATCAGAAACTGGGGGAAAGCCAGGCAGGATTCCGCAAAAATAGGTCAACCATGGACCATATCTTCACATTGAACTCTCTAATAAATAACAGGATGAGGAGAACAAGAAGCAAATTATACGTAGCTTTCATAGACTTTAAAGCGGCCTTTGATAGCATCAACAGAAATCTCTTATTTGAAAAGTTATGGCAGTGGGGCATCAGGGGCAGAATATACAATATGATTAAGCGTATGTATAAAAAAACGAGCAATGCAATATTGATTGATAACGAAGTATTCCGTAACTTTATGACAACACGAGATGGAAGGCAGGGCTGCCCTCTAAGCCCACTGTTGTTTAGTCTTTTTATTGAGGGCATGGAAGAAAGATGGAAAAGAGATCGCTGTGGAGGTACAGTAATAGGAAAAGAAAAAATTTACGCATTAAAGTTTGCAGACGATGTTGCATTAATAGCGCATGCAGCGGAAGATATGAAAAATATGTTAAAAGACCTGGAAAAATACACGAAGAAAAATGAACTAACTATTAATGTAGACAAGACAAAAATAATGATATTTGGCAGGGGAGGAAGAAGAGAGAAGGCGGAAAGGTGGGAGCTGGGCGGACGGGAGATAGTAATTACTAACAAATTTAGATACTTGGGCTATTGATTTACTCCCAGGAATACGCCCAAAAGACAGATTTTGGCCCAGGCAAGCAAATGCCAGAAAGCAGCGAATGTGACTTGGGGTCTAACAATTAGAGTCAGGCTTAAGGGGGTAGCCTCAAGACGTGACGTCACAGATTTCGTAGGCATGGTAGATTTCGTTACAGTAAGATCATTCCTTACAAGCATGTGGCTGCCTGACGAATACCAGGCGGAGCCACTATTGTTTTCCTTCACGAAAGCGTAAAGTAATTCACAGCTGTTTATTGTGCGTCAGCGGGGCAAGGGGAGAAATCGTCTCAAGGCAGCAGCGTTGTCAAGAATCGGAGACAGCGTTGCCGCATTGCTGCCGTGACAATTCATCGCAACGATAGCATGAGAGGGGTTGGTGGTCCGACTATGAAATCCGTACGAAATATTTTGGTCTCAAGTTCGCGCCCCGCACAAGTTAAAAGGTATAGCCGAATAAGAGGGTCAAAAGTGCCTTTGAACCAAGTTAGACTTTTGATGTACCATTTGATAACTTAGCCAAAGAAAAGCTTTCACACCAAGTTTTAACTCTCTATCTCGATCTGGGGGGTAGTGATGGAGAAGAAATGAAATATCAGTTTTTGCCATATTTGTCCTACTTAATGGCAAGCAAAAATTCTGAGAAAAATCTGACATATTAAAAATATAGTGATATATGTTAGAGAATTTTTCCGGATTTTTTTAATCCAGAGTTTAGGTGTACAAAATGAAAAACCCTAAAAAAATCTGAAAAATGTAGATTTCATAGTGAAGTTGTAAGAGCACTACTTTTATATTTTTACGATAACAACGTGTGGCGGCTCTCCTGCACCCACCACTAGAGGGACATACGAAATAGGCTTTCTCGAAAGTACTCGCTCCAACTACCTCGTCCATATATATACCGCCTTTAACCTTCCTTCCAATATCCCAACTCTAAGGTAGGGCCTGCTAGGTAGCCTTACTGATGAGTCCACTAGCAGGCCCAGGACGAAACGCAACACCCTTCCTTTTCCTATCCTATCGCCCCTCTCTACAGCTCCACAATTGGTGACCGCGACAAGGAACACAACAGCAGCCTTCCACGGAGGAACAACGAACCAGCCAGCACAGAGCATACACGTCGTCAACTACCTAGGCCAGCAGAAACTACTACTACGCAGCAATCCGACGGACTTGGATACAGCCCCTCTACATAGCCGGGTCTCGTGACCCCTCTCCTAGGGTGGCCCAGTATTCGAGTACTACGACCACGCCGCCGGTCCCAGCAGATCGCAGCATTTACGTCGGGGTCTACAACGCCGATCACTGGGATGTCTTAGGCGCAGCTCCGAGTCTTTCCTCAACGTGGCCATGCTAGGACAGCAGATGTACACGACTGCTTTCGCGGCCTCTCACGCGCTCGCCTCAATTCATGGCTTCAGAGCAACGCGTACCCGCAGCATCAAAAAGCAGCTATAAAGGCACTTATGTATCACGGCTCCAACATCCACCGTCGCAGACACGGCCTCACGACGCATCAATTTCGAACATCGAAAGGATAATTAAAAAACGCTGGAATCAAGATATCGTTCATCACTGGCAGGGGGTTGATATGGCGGCTCTCCTGCACCCACCACTAGAGGGACATACGAAATAGGCTTTCTCGAAAGTACTCGCTCCAACTACCTCGTCCATATATATACCTCCTTTAACCTTCCTTCCAATATCCCAAGTCTAAGGCAGGGCCTGCTAGGTAGCCTTACTGATGAGTCCACTAGCAGGCCCAGGACGAAACGCAACACCCTTCCTTTCCCTATTCTATCCCCTCTCTACAGCTCCACACAACGTATTATTATAACTATTGTCCCCAATATCTTTCAGATTTTTTGGAATTGTGCGCTGTAGTTAAAAAAATTAAAAATCAATTTTGTCGAGGTATTTCGCGCGAAAATGCAATCCTTAATTTGAATTCTTATGTTTTTCATGCAATGAGTACCGTACGTGATTTTTAATAGTTCTACATCTGGAAGAATAATATATAGATAATAAAAATAATAGATTCAGTCAAGTGACACTATTTCAGGAGAGTATTTCTTAAAATAGGAAAAACTATTTCAGTGAATAGATTGGCAGAGTGGTTATGGGGTCTGACTGTAAGTCCCAATTAATTATTTTGGTCGTGAGTTCGCGCCGCGCACAAATTAATCTTTCTTCTCCTATATTTTTTTTCTTAATTCATAATTACATGACAATTCACTTTCCTTCCATTGATTTACTATTCATTTGATTTGTTAATTATAGAATCATTTAGCTTCTCTGACACTTCATAAATAAAAGAAATCTATTTCAATAGTACTTATCGTTAATAAATATGTTGGATTGAAGTACAGGTGCGTGGTATCATTTCATACATTTAATGGATATAGAAAATACTAAGTAATACTCGTAAGGAGAATTCGTGGCTAGAGAGATAATCGCATAAAACATACTCCGAAATTATCTCTACGTATACTTCAGAGTAAAATATTCGTAAAATTTCTTTAACATGTTTTGAAATTATTGCTACTTATTGGCATATTAAATGAATAACGAACTTGTGACCAAAATGTTAAGTATGGGTTTACAGTCTGAACTCGTAGTCATTCTGCCAATCCAATCATTAAAATTATCTTTCCAACTTCAAAATATAAATATGTGAAATAGTTTCAGTTAACTGAATTTACAACTTCTATTTACAATAGACTCTCGATCGAATATCCAGCCCCGACTGAACGGGCCTCCGTTTTATCCGACCACATTTTTGTTGCTATGAAATATTCTGTAATTATTCACTTTCTTGCGTAATTATTGTCACATGTATTTGTCATTGCTTAAATACGCATCCTCATATTAATTTTTTTCCATTCGTACTAAACCTCTGAGTACAGTATTCCGCACTTCTTAGAGTATAGATAGAGATGAGAAAGTGAGTCGCGCAGAAGGAAAAATTGCACTTGTAACTGCGACGAAGTATGTTGAACAGGGAGAAGATTCATCAGCAATTGACATATCATTTTTGAGAAAGTAGCGTGACATCACATTAACGAATGAAACGAAATAAAAAACATAAAGAATTACCAGCTTTTTTGTGAAAAATGACATTAAACAAATATTACATATGTACATACATATTATGTAGCATTATATTATATTGAGATGGTATGATTGTATATATGGACCGTATGTACATACGTTTGTATAAATATTAAACATTATAAATATATTTAATATTAATTTTTTACTATAAACATAACAATCTATAAAACATGCTGCAAGATTAACTGGTCATTTGTTTATCTGGCCGAGGACTGGTCCTGCAGGGGCCGGATAATCGAGAGTTGGCTCTATATATTGTTCTTCCGAATATAGAAATATTAAAAATCACGTAACGCAGTCACTGCATAAAGAACATATAAAAATGTAAAATGAAGATTGCTTTTTCGCGCGAAATATCTCAAAAAGATTGGTTTTTGATTTTTATAACTACGGTTTACTTTTCCACAAAATCTAAAAAAATTGGGGATATGTTGTTACCATAAAAATATAAATGTAGTACTTTTACAGCTTCACAACGAAACCTGCATTTTTCAGATTAGTGTAGAGTTTTTCATATGTTATACCTAAGTTTTGTAGCAAAAAAATCCGAAAACATTCTCCAACATGTTACCATACATATTACTTTTCAAAATGTAAAAAGAAATGATGATACAACTATATTGAACTCCGTCTATGCTTGTGTCGTGGACGCGCTGCGTTGCGTTGCGTCTAAAAGTCATCGCTGCTTGTTTTGCTTCTCCATAAGCATATCGCGGTGCCGCTTGCCGAGCGCAAAGCAAAACGTGCGGTAATCTTTCACAGGGGTAAGCGTCGGCGACACTGTATATAGACAGAGTTGAATGTAGTAGTACATCGAGCTACTGCTGCACTCGCAAGTCAACACTCATTTAGTCTTTATAATTAGGCGCCCCTCGTGCATAACAGCTGAACTAAACTTGATACGTATTTTGCTCTGATTTATCGTCAATATGGCGAATTTATACGAGAAAGCATGCCATTACGCGATACAACTTTTCGTCCTTATATGAGAAGCTTTTGAGTCGAACGATAGCTCATTCGAAAGGGAAGACTTCAACGCAACGTGGTCAGGTATTCATTTCATGCAGATCGTTCTCTCCGTATCAAAAAAATGCTTAGATACGATGGTTGTCAAGCTGTCACTTTTTACTCCGCTTTACAACTCTCATATTACTACATATCAACATAATTTGACCACAAGACTACCTGACCACATTGCGTTGAAGTCTCCCCTTTCGAATGAGCCCTATTTCGAGTCAAAATTATCTCATATAAGGACGAAAAGTTGTATCAGGCAAACCCATATTTTTGGCCCATTTTGTCGGTAAAGCCAACTCTCTGCCATGCCTGGGATTACCCCCTTAATAATCTAAGGAGAAGATTGAATGTAAATGACGCTATTGTAGGAGCAGGTCTCCTATACGGTTTTGAGATATGGGGTTGGAACAAGTACGAAGAGGCCGAAAGAGTGCTCTATAGATATGGAAAAATGTGCATGGGCCTGGACAAGAATACGCCAACCTACATCTGGTTGATGGAGGCAGGAAGAGAGAGCGTAGAGATTGCAGCATTAACCAGAGCTTGCAAATATCTATTGAAAGTTATAAGGATGGAGGAGGGTAGGTGGCCCTACATCTGTTTGAGGGAAGAGCTCAGAGGATAGAAGAATGCGAATCCTACAAGCTGGATACAAAGGATTGAAAAAGTGATGGAAAGTGTGGGGGAGGGTGAAATATTAAACATGATATGGGAGAAAGCGGAGACCAGTGTGCTCGAAGAGAAATTAAAGGGAGTCGTGCGGACTAAGGTGGAATAAAGGATACAGGAGCGTTGGGGTAGGATAGATAGGTTTAATTACTGCGATAGTTATAAAAATAGAAAGAAAGAAATAGGTATGGAAGAATACTGGGGTATGAAAAGAAACAAAGGTAAATATAAGGATCGGTGGGCGAGGTTAAGGTGCGGAAATGTAGGTAACGGGATAGAACGAAGAGAGGACATGGGGAAATGTAAATTGTGCGAAGGACAAGAATCGCTGCTACATGTATGGGAGTGCGAGGAAATTATGAAAAGATTGCCAGATGAGTTAAAGGAATGGGTCATAAATCTAGGTGAGGGCCGTACGTTAGAATGGAATGTAAATAGGATGTTAAATGGTAAACTTGTGAAAGAAACATGCGAGGTTAACAGAAGGTACGAACAAATTAAACGAGCGAATGAGGATAGTTGATATAGAAATTAACATTAAGCATTAAGTTAAAGTACTAAACCAAAGCCAACATGCAATATATTATTGTAGCGCGCACGACCCCCCAAACCCCCGTAATTTAAAAATCTGTAACCACGCGACACACAAAATTAGGCAACAGCGCCCCGCGCGCTGCGTATCCGCGCGGCGGTCACTCTCCATAGTCCGGAATCGCCGCGCGGCAGTATAAAAGGGGCTGCGAGTCCCTAAATTTTCGTCAGTTCCCGAGTTGACTCCCATACCAGCAGATGCGGCACTTGCAAAGGTGTCTACGGCTCTAGTAAGGAAAACTCGTGACCATACCCTCCAGGGTAGACGTGCAAGTCGACCGGCTCGCTACGGCTGTCTCTCTTCCGAATTGGCGTACATCTCACCGAGTACGGACCCTTTTCAACCACCTCTCCTTTCCACACGACGCTAGCAGCCGTCTCTTGACGGAGTACGGTTCTCTTGTTTGTTCCTACCCCTGACTAGCAGACGGCTCCTCCCCAAGGAGTCCGGCTCTTTTCTAGGGTCCCTTCCTATCTCTCTCCCTTTTGCCTGTTCCCTCCCCTTTTCTCCGCTGTTTTTGCCGATCTGGCGGCCTCCTCCCCCCCCCCCCCCCCCACCCCTTCCTCGTCCTTAAACGTCCCCGTGCTTAACACGACGGACCGGACCTCCCACCACCCTCACCGTAGCGAGCGACGTCACACAACGCCCCCACTACATTATCTATTTTTATCTTTGTAAGGCCCCCGAAATATCTAAAGATTATGGTGCAATACAATTACGTGTATGAAAATTTCAGGAATAAGGTGGGAAATTTAGCGAGCAGCGGTGAAGAAATTAAGGTTGGGTGGGAAAAGCAGCTGGAAAAATTCAGGGAGGCTTTAGAAGAGGAGGAACAAAGTAAAGCAAGGAAGAGTAATGGTTGGTGGAATGAGGAGTGCGGGGAGAAGAAAAAAGAAGTGAGAAAGAAACTAAGAAACTGGAGAAAAAGCAAAGGTGAGAAGGGGGACTATACACAAGCTACATTTGAATACAAAGAATTATGTAAAAGAAGAAAGGAAGAGGAATGGGAAAAATTGAAACGGGAGGCAGAGGATGCAAGGAACGACAGAGAAGTGTGGAGGGTGGTTAACAAGAGTAGAAAAAAGAGAGAAAGAGCAGGGGCAGGTATTACAACGTATGAATGTAAACAATATTTTATGGAAGTAATGGGAGGGGTGAAAAGTAGAGTTATAGTAGGAGGAGAGAATAATGCAACAACTGAGGAAGAGGAGGAAGAGGAAATTGAGGAACTAAGCAGGGAAGAATTGAGAAGCGCAGTCCGTAAAACGAGAGACGATAAAGCAATAGTAATGAACGGCATCCCAGGAGAAGTGTGGAAGTACGGAGGAGAAGTGTCAGAGTGTGTCTGGAAGCTATGCAATTGCGTATGGAGAGGAGAACTTTGGCCAGAGAACTGGAAGGAGGGGGCAATTATCCCAATAAAGAAGAAAGGAGAAGGTACAAAGGTAAAGGATTTCAGAGGCGTGACGATTATGGACTCGCTCTATAAAGTGTATGGAGCAGTTTTGACGGAAAGATTATCAGAGGAAATGAGAAAGAAAAAGGTGTTGAGCAAAGGGCAGTTGGGATTCAGGAAAGGTATAGAAGCGATTGATGGAATTTATGCTCTAAACTACATAATAACAAGAAACTATTTGCGCTACTTGTAGATATTAAGGCAGCGTTCGATTCTGTAGATAGAGAGAAATTATACGAAACGATGAGGAAAAAAGGAATTAATAGAAAGTTAATAGAGAAGGTGAAGGAAATGTATAGCGAGACAAGAAGCAGAGTAAAAACGGTTGGAGAGGTAGGAGAGTGCTTTTGGACAGCAAGGGGGCTGCGTCAAGGATGTCCGCTGAGCCCGCAGATTTTTAACTGCTTTATTTCAGACTTGAAAGAAGAGATGGAGAAAGGATGAGAATTGTCTGTCTCTCCTATGCAGATGACGTAGTAATTTTGACAGAAAATGAAGAGGAAATGCTGGAATTGATAAAAAACTGCAGAAATATCTGAGAGAGAAGAAGTTAACTTTAAATGTGCAAAAAACGAAGATGGTGAGATTCAGGGCGGGGGGTGGGAAGTGGAAGAAGGTGGCCTGGAAATGGCTGGGGATAAGTATCGAGGAAGTGAAAGAAGTCACCTACTTGTGCTATAGATTGAAGAGAAACGGAGGTTAGGAAAGTCACATAAAGGAAAAGGTGGAGAAAGCGGCAGTTTTAATTAGACAGTTTTGGGGGCTGGGAAGGAGATGGTTCGGCAGGGATTGGAAGAAGAGGGTACGGTTATTTGATAAGCTGGTCTGGTCGGTACTGGGATATGGGGCAGAGGTTTGGGGCTGGAGAGAAAGAAAGGAAGTGGAAAGTATCCAGGAAAGATTTCTGAAATGGACTTTGGGGGCTGATCGGAGAATGCCTGGATACTTGGTCAGAGAAGAAGTGAAGAGAAATCTGCTGAGGATAAAAGCCGGTAAAGCAGCATGGAATTTTGAACAAAGATTCAGAGAAGGAAGAGGCAGCGAAGTTACTAGATAATGCTGGAGTGAAGAAAAGAGGAAAGAGGAAAATGGGGTGGAAGCAAGATGTTGGTGGAATGATAGAGTAATATTTGGATGGGAGAGAGGGCTTACGGAAGAGTTTAAGAGATAAGTTTCGAGGAGATAGAGAAGAAAGACAGGGAGAAACAAAAACGAGAGAGAGGGCAAAGGATTTTGGCGTCCAAATACAATAAATGGTATAGATGGGTAAGATGTGAAGGAGTACCAAAGTACATGGAGAAAGGATGGAGTGAGCAAAGGTTAATCAGGCTGGCAGGATTTAGGATGGGTAACGAGATGAGAGAAGGGTGGTATTGGATGGAGAAGGGAAAGAAGACATGCAGACTGTGTGAAATGGAAGAAACCTGGGAACATGTATGGGAGGTTTATGGGAAAGGCACGGAATGGAAAGGAAGCTGGCAAGAAAATATAAAAACTATCTTAGGAGAGGAAGGAACAGGGGAAATTTGGCTGAAATGGCTAATCGAAAAAAAGTGGGATAGTCAGGGTATGAGTGAAGAAGATCAAGAAAGGAGGAGAATGTAGTGTAGGAGAACTTGCAAACGATAACGGTTTAGAACGATACCAAAGAGTGCGATTATTTGTAGTTGAGTTTATTATAAAAGTATAAGAGAAGTTAATAATTAATTGTATTCTATTGATTGAGTTATTTTGAGTTATATTATATTATATTAAGTTATAGCATTGTATTATGGGCTACGTTTATTTATAATATTGTATAGTTTCGGTTGTTGGATGAGTTATTCATATCTTTAATTTTAAATTTAATCATAGTGGAAGTATTTATTGGGGCAGTAGGTATAAGGAATATAGGCGTGACGATATAGTGAAGAATGATAGGGGGGATGGAGAGAATGTTAAGTGTGTGTGATTGTTTCATTGTACGTAACCTAGGCGGTTGTGGAATCCATTGTACTCCAATTTTGGAAACAATAAAACTCTATTCTATTCTATTCTACAATTACGTGTATGGAGGAGTGAGTGAACCAAAAATAGGCAATGTTTAGGATAAGAACAGCTATGTAAATCCAAAAACCTCTACGTGTATGGATTGGAGAAATAAATACTACTACTACTACTACTCCAAAGAGAACAAAGGAAGCGTATTAAGATAGGGTACCAAAAACTAACAGTAGACAACGAAACAATGATCTGGTAGGATGGCGAAAGACTAGTAAGCAATAAGTTATTTCATTAGATCTACTGTTACGTACGGATCCTCCGGGTACCGAAACGGGCAGCATACAGCCCTGCGTAGGGCTCTGCCATGCGATAAGAAGTAATTACTTCTAAGAACGTGGCTAATCAGAGATACCACCAAGCCTTGGAATGTGGATAGTAGGAGATTCCCCCACAATCTGTCCCTCGAAACCTACGGATTTTTGAGTATATAAGGAGGCTAGAAACAAGGCTCGGGGGTTCAGTAGAAGCTTAGTACGACGCCACGCCGAAACTCTGAGCAAGATCGGGTTGAAGTCCCCTTCGAGCATATTTGAACGAATACGCGAGTTTTCAAGTCGGATTGTCTAAGACTGCCCCCGCGCTCGTGCTGCGTTAATGCCGAGAAGGTTACTCTCGCCGTCAGAATAATCTAAAGAATAGTGTAACTGAGTGTATTCATATAATATATATCGTTTGTAAAATTCTAACAGTTCACTTTCTCACAAAACCCATCTTAATAGCTACAATAACGCAACTTCCGGTATTCCGCACAGATATACCTTTACTGCTCGAGGTATATCGACGACAATTTTCCAAAACCCTTTACCTAGTGGCACCCGGTGGTGAAACAGACGCCGGCTCACGCACGCAATTCCTTAGTGGCACCCGACGGTGAAACAGACGTCGGCTCATCCACGAAAACTTACCAGCGTGGCACCCGGTGGTGAAACAGACACCGGCTCATCCACGTTTCACCTATCCTTCGGCTCCCGGTGGTGAAATAGACACCGGTTCGTCCGAATTCCTATCTCATCCTTATCTAAGCCTTTACCCTTGATACCACGCCTGTGCGTTACCCACTCCACGGCAACGACAGTCGTAACACTACATACAGAAGCTCTAGACGAAGAACAGAAGAAAAGAATATGCAGATAGTATTTTGGAATGTACATGGCTTAACAAATCTACATAATATAACTACGGAAGATTACAAAAACACCTAAAGGAAACCATAATAATTGGCTTGAATGAAACGTTCATTGCAGGCGACGAAATAATATTACCACCTATATTGAGAAACTTCAAACACATAACAAGTCAAGCAACCCAAGAAAAGTCACTCGGTAGAGCTAGGGGAGGCCTTTGCATTCTATATAGGGAAGATACAGTGAAGGTAATAAATATTGTATCACTAACGGAATCCTGGATTTGCGTAGAAGTCCAAATAAGCAATAAGAAATACATAATTTGCAACACCTATATCAGAGGCAATGACGAACATACACTTAGGACTCTAGAAAACCTGATAATAGAAATCCAAGAAAAAACATCTGCCATAATACTGATAGGAGGTGATCTTAATGCCCGAATAGGAACTAGCAACCAAGTAGATGAGGAAATTGCAACAACCACCTTCTTGCATCACAGACAGGCAAAAGACAAAACAATAAATAAATCTGGAAAAATACTCTGTGGAATAATGGAAGAAGCCGGACTGTTAACGTTAAATAGTAGGAGCAAATAAGACAGAAATGGTCAATATACATTCATTGACACGAAAGGCTTCAGCACAATCGACACGGCGTGGGTACACATAAGTACGCTACAAGAATTCGAAGACTTCGAAGTTATAGATATCGGAACCTCAGATCATCTACCGATAAAAGTCACCACAAAGGGGAAACGAATCGTTGAAAAAGAAGAAAACGGAAAAATAACAATAGACAGGCTGATATGGAATAATAACATGCGCGAAAAATATCAAGAAATACCAGGTGTACCAGTTAATAATTCTTAATTTCTGCGCTGGATGACACTGGAAGCAAGGGCGTGTTCACAGTCTGAACTGTTACGTTATTTTGTTGCTATAACAATACCTTTCAAAACGCCGTCGATGTTTAAACGATTTTGAGTTAGCGTCATATCTTATTTTGTGGTAAACATGTCTAGTTTCAAACCAAATAAAGAGCATTTGCGGCACGTACTCCATTTATTGTTCAATCAAAAGAAAAGCGCAAGTGAAAGCCGCCGTATCCTTGTGGAAACTTATGGTGACGATGTCTAACGCAAGACGCTTGTGTGCGTTGGATCAGACGATTTAAAGGTGGTGATTTCGACTTGAAAGACAAAGAACGCCCGGGCCAGCAGAAAAAATTTGAAGACGCCGAATTGCAGGCACTGTTGGACGAAGACGATACGCAAACTCAACAACAAATGGCAGAGAAGTTGAATGTTTGTCAACAAACCATTTCTGATCGTCTGCATGCCATGGGAGAGATCCAGAAGGTAGGAAAATGAGTACTACAACATTTCAACGACAGACAAACGGAAAAACGAAAAACGGTGTGTGAAATTTTGCTTTCTCGGCATGAAAGGAAGTCTTTTTTTCATTGGATCGTAACTGGAGATGAAAAATGGATCTACTTTGAGAATCCAAAACGCAAAAGGTCATGGGTTGACCAAGGACAATCATCAACATCGACCGCAAGACCGAATCGCTTCGGAAGGAAGACAATGGTATGCATTTGGTGGGATCAGAAGGGTGTCGTGTACCATGAGCTTCTAAAATCAGGTGGAACTATTAATACCGATCGCTACCGTCAAGAAATAATTAATTTGAACCATGCATTGATCGAAAAGCGCCCAGATTGGGCTAGAAGACACGGGAAAGTGATTTTGCAACACGACAACGCCCCATCACACACAGCGAAAGCGGCCAGACACAATTTCTGCACTTGATTGGGAACTCTTGCCCCACCCGCCGTACTCACCAGACATCGCCCCTTCCGACTACCACTTGTTTTCATCGATGGCTCACGTTCTTTCCCAAAAAAAACTTCAACAATTACGAAGATGTCGAAAAATGGCTCGATGACTGGTTCGCCTCAAAATGTGAACGATTTTCTTGGAAGGGCATCCACAATTTGAAGGGCAGACGGGGAAAATGTATAGCTAGCGATGGTGCATACTTTGTATTAAGGAAAATGGAAATGAATCGATTTTCACGCAGGATTATGATGAATATTATGAATTGTGTTTAATAACGTATATAAGCAGTCTGATACAAAAACGCGGAACCTCCGAGCATAGAGGGCGCTCGAAATGGAGAAAACGGAAAAAACGGAAGAGAAATCACAGTCGACAAAAGTAGAGTTTGAATCAGGGAGAAAACATAAAGGCAATAAAGAGATACTAGTCCTTTTTTCTTAATAATAGGGACTTTTCGCAGTCAATAGTTTCAACAGTTCCACTTTGACGCCTCGGAAAATCCATTGCACTTTACAGTTTCTATCACTTGCTCGTAACTTTGGCCTCTTCCTTCTCCTTTTTTATTTATTATTCCATGTTCGATTTGTCGAGAACATGCAGCATGTCTCGTTGACGCTGGAACGTGTTTCTGGTGAGCGGCTTCGTGAATATGTCCGCTTGCTGCTCGCTGGTGGGAACGTACTCCAGTTCGAACTTCGCTGCGTACATATCTTGTATGAAATGATACTTGGTGTCGATATGCTTGCTCCGTTTGTGAAACTCCGGGTTTTTAATCAACCGGAGCGCGCTCTGATTGTCAATACAGAGCACCGTTGTCTGCGCTGTAGGCGTCAAATCACGGAGCAATCTCTTTGCCCAAATCAGCTCCTTGACAGCGTGACAAGCTGCGACGTATTCTGCCTCTGTGGTTGAGAGCGTCACAATTTTTTGTCGCTCCGATTTCCACGTGAGCATCGATGAACCCAATTTCAAAACGTAGCCTGTTATGGAACCCCTGGTCTTCGTGTTTCCGACGTAGTCCGAATCGCTGAAAATGAGGATCTCCTCGTCGTTCCCACTATCGAAGTACAACCCGTGACGTGTCGTACCCTTAAGGTACTTTAGAATCTGTTTCACGCTGTTCCAGTGCGCCTTCGACGGCTTGTCGAGATACTGGCTCATCTTGTTCACCGCGTAGGTAATGTCTGGTCTCGTAGCTCCAGATAAATACATGAGACTGCTGATCTCCTGTCGATAAGGCGCGTTAGCAGCCTCCTTGCTGCCGTACGCTGCATTTTCTGATTCGTGCTGCTTGTCTGCCGGAATGGCCACAGGGTTGGCATTCTCTATTCTGAAACGCTCCAGAACACGATTTGCGTACGCCTCCTGGTGCAGGAATATAGCGCCGCTCAATTGTTGCTCAATTTGCAAGCCGAGAACCATATCTGCTACATCGGTCGTGATTTCAAATTCCTTTCGCAGCTTCTGTAACAATGAAGCAGTCTTTTCCACTTCCGCCGAGGCAATCAGCCCGTCATCGATACATATCGCGAGAATCAGTCGCGCTTCGCCTTCGCCCGATGTGAAGACACACGAGTCAGCCGCCGTCGCCCGTAGCTGGAATTTGTTCAGGGAATGGGTGAATCTTCTGTTCCAGCAGCGTGAGGCCTGTTTCAGGCCGTACAAACTATGCTTTAGCTCGCAGACGCGTGTCGTTCCGTCGTCGTAGCGCGTAGGTTGTCTCATGAAGATTGTTTCCTTAAGGTCGCCGTACAAGAACGCTGTCTTGATATCAAACTGTTGCAGTTTCATCTTCCAGCATGCTGCGAGCGCGTATGCTTCTGATTGAATCGAACCTTACAACCGGGCTGAAAGTTTCCTCGTAGTCGATGCCGTACCGTTGAGTGAAGCCTCTCGCCAGTCTTGCTTTATAGCGCCGATTACTTCCGTCGCCATTTTTCTTCAACTTGAAAGTCCATCGATTGTCGATGACCTTTTGATGTTTCGGCGGATCAGCGAGAATCCACGTTTCGTTCCGTTCGAGAGATTTCATCTCCTCGTCCATTGCTCGCTTCCATAGCGTCGCGTCGCTGCAGCCTACAGCTTCCTCGAACATACGTGGTTCTTCGCTTTGAATCGCGAAACTAACGTTCATTTGCGCGTCCGCGTATCTCGCGGGTACTCTGATTTCGTTTCGATTACGTAGATCGTACCTTTCGCGCTACTGTGCTGCCATTCCTTCGAGGTTGCGATCGTCGTAAGCATCCTCGAACTCGTCGACCTCGTTTTCTTCATCTCGCCTGTGGTCTTCCTCGTCGATTGGATTCTCTGCATCTCCTAGTACATCTTCTTCGTTCGGTATTTTGAGAAATGTGTATTCGTTTTCCGAGACTTGTCCCTCGATGACTTGTCGGCCTGAGAATTTCACATTTCTACAGACTCGAATTTGATTCTCAGACGCAAACCAAACGCGATAACCCTTCGTTTCTTCATCGTATCTGACAAACAAACTTTGCTCGGCTTTGCGATCCCATTTACGCCTCTTTTCTTTCGGAATATGCGTAAATATTTCCTCTCCGAAGACTCTCAAGTGGCTGATGTCCGGCGGTTTCCCGTGCCACAGCTCGTACGGCGTTATCCCCTTTATGGTGCTCGGTCCTGTTCGATTTAATACGTGAACTGCTGTATTGACGGCTTCGGCCCACAGTTTCATACTCAGCTTCCGCGCGAACAGCAGCGTCCTCGCCGCATCGACGACGGTCCGATTTTTCCTTTCAGCCGCTCCATTTTGCTCGGGAGTATATGGTACAGTCTTCTCATGTTTCACGCCGAGACTGTTCGCCAATTCGCACACCTCCTGGTTTACGAATTCGAGCCCGTTGTCCGTCCTCAAGGTTTGAACGCCGCGCGGCAAAATCTCACATCGTTTTAGGAAGTTTCGAAGATGATCATTGACCTCGGATTTCTGCTTCACTAAAAATACCGTCCTCACGTGCGAATAATCGTCCTTCAGTGGAAGGAAATAACGCGAGCCTCCTACGGAATCATCCTGCATCGGACCGCATAAGTCCGCGTGTACGAGTTCTCCAGCTTCACTTGCCTTCGTTAAGCTCTTCGGAAACGGCGTGCGATGCATTTTTCCTACGGCGCACGGTTCGCAGAAGAAATCCTTTTCTGCCGATACCTCGTTATTCGTCTGCTTCAGGAAGTTCTTTACGTATCTTGCGTTTTTATGCGCCATGCGTTCGTGCCAATCGCGAAACGTACACACCGCTGCGACGTCGTTCTCTTCGGCGATGATTCTCAATTCCATGTGGAAGAGCTACCCTTGCCGTTTTCCCGATAGAACCGTCTTTCCGGCTTTCTAGAGTTTGCACGTTGTGTTGTCCGATTGTAGCTTCAGACCTTTATCCAACGCCGATCCCATTGAAAATAAATTATATTTCAGTTCAGGGACAAAAAGCACGTTGGATAAGTGTTTCTCGTTCCAGGTGCGACCGTCGAACGCAAGAACGTTGATGTCGCCTCTTCCAGTCGCCGAGATAAGTTTTCCATCTCTAATGCGCACTGGTATTTCGCTCTCGAGAGTGTTGAAGTTGGTGAACCATTGTCGCTGCGTCGACATATACTCGCTCGCCCCCGAATCGAGGCACCAGATCTTCTCATACTCGCACAGCTCTGTCGTGGATGCGAGAGTCTCGACGACAAGCGCGTCGCCTTTCGGCTTGTTACTCGTCTCTTCGCTCGTGTCCTTCAGCTTCTCAGGCCATTCTCGAGCCCAATGACCAGGCTTCTCGCATGTGTAGAACTTACCCGGCCTTCGAGTACCTCTTCCGCGACTCTTTCCTCTGCTTGGCTTGTGAAACCGACTCGCCGCGAAGGCGCTGTTTTCCGACCTCTCTCCGGCATTTCCTCGATGGTGAGTCTGCACGTCAGGTTTTCGAGCGTTCTCTCAGCCATCGCCGCTGACTCCCATGCACTCACAAAATGCGCGTAGCTGCTCGGCAAACTCATGAGAATCTTCGTCATTATCATCTTGTCGGAAACCTTTTCACCAATAACTTCGAGTTTATGAGCGATATCCTCGAGTTTCGCTATATGCACCGCGATGCTGTCCTTGGAATCCATTGTCGCACTATACCATTGTTGCTGTAACATGTGTATGCTTGCTTCCGATTTCTGTTCATACACAGATTTTAGCATCTTCCACATATCGACCGCATTTTCACAGTTTATGATGTGTAGAAGTGCTTGAGGTCCGACCGTCGTGCCGATGACCTTTTGTCCGACGCGATCGGCTTTCTCCCACTTCACAAGTTTTTCTTCGTGCACTGTGATTGCTGCTGCGTCCGTGCCGACCGCTGCCTCGAGCTTAGCGTCATCGCTGTTCACAACTTTCCACGCACCGCTGGCGTTCAATGTAACGCGAATCTGGAATTTCCACGTGGCCCAATTGTCCGCACCTTTCAAATGCGCGACCTTAACGATTTCACTCTCCATTGTCTCTGTCTCTGATTCCTCACTTTTGCACGAGGCGGGAGGTTATGTTGAGACGCGTTTTACGTTTGTTCACTTCGTTATGGTAATAAGCCCCGAATCACGAAAATATTCACCACCCGACACTACTAGACCCATAACCTATTAAGGAAAATGGAAATGAATCGGTTTTCATGCAGGATTATGATGACTATTATGGATTGTTTAATAACGTATATAAGCACTCTGATACAAAAACGCGGAACCTCCGAGCATAGAGGGCGCTCGTACTGAAAAAACGGAAGAGAAATCACAGTCGACAAAAGTAGAGTTCGAATTAGGGAGAAAACATAAAGGCAATAAAGAGATACTAGTACTTTTTTCTTAATAATAGGGACTTTTCGCAGTCAATAGTTTTATTGCGTATGCGCCGTGCGGGGATAGGGATTTTTGGCGGATTTCACCGGCGTGGGTAAGGTACCCGTGGAGCGCTGAAGCGCTCTGGTCGCGGCGCGATTAATAAAAGACACTACTTTTGTGACTTAGGTTTATTTTGACTGTTCAATTATATTACTCGGCGAGACGAAGTAAGGGAGAACGTTCGATGTTTATCGGTTTGTACGAGGGTTGATTCTGCTTCTTGGCGGCGAAGTCTTCGCGCGATTTCGGTCGATCCCCTCTTCGCTGGAATCTGGATCCTCCCTCTGGAAAGTCCCTGGTCCTCCTCTGGTCCAATGGTGGTGGTGTCCGCCCCGTCTGCTGATGTCCCTTCCTTTCGGTTTCGGTCCACCCTCAAGCGAGTGGTGCCTCGCCAAGGGCGCGGGAAATCTCGTGTCCACGTGTTTGGAGAAAGCGTGGGACCCAAGGAGACTTTGGTAAAACTAAGACAACTCGTGTTGGCGAGCCTAATCGACCCTTACGGAAGTTTATGACTCTCTTGGAGTGCATGAGTAGAAAGGACGTCGTGTGGGATCCTCCAATTCTCTAGAGTTGTGCGTGACTTAGCTAACGAGAAATTTCGTACGGTCCCTAATAAATTTAACTTGAGAGTATTCCTCATTGACGACTTCTCGTTTCCTGGCTCACCAACTTTCCCTTGCTCGATCGCCTGCGGCGAGTACTTTAACAATGAATTTCCTGTACGCAGTACGCATATGTCTGGTCTATTTCAAATTTCGCTCTTAATTTATAATTACAGTATCAGGGGGGCGCGATTCCTACGTAACAATATTCACGCGATTCTATCACCCTACTACTTGAATCAAGTTCAAGCGACAGCGTTACAGTTTCAACACTTTGGATAAAGCAATTTTTACCAAATTTACATCGTTTTCTTTAAAAAAAAATTAAGAATTATTAACCGGTACACCTAGTATTAGAAAACAAAGAGTTGGGCATAGGCTGAACCGAAAAAAAACTGCTCGCCCTAACAAATATGATAATAGACGCTGCCATAACACTGGAAATGCTGAAAAGTAAACAATAAGTCGAAAAAGAATGCCAGCAAACAAACCATGGTTCAATGAAGAATGTTACAAAACCAGAAAAAAATTAAAAGTATCAGCGAGAATAAATAGGAATCAGAAGAAAGATGTCCCTAAGAAGGGGAGGAGATACCCCGAAGGGAGACAAAAATATCGTACCCTCATAAAAAATGCAAAAAGGGATTATTATAGAAAGTTACAAGAACAGATAGCAAACGTAAAAGATGCAGAAAATTTCTGGAAGCTAGTAGAAAATATGAGACGCAAAACACATGAAGAATGTAAAATAGACAAAAAAGACTGGAAAAACTTCTACATAGATTTATACAAGGAAGATACAGGAGAATTATACCAAGTAATAGATGCAAGACACCCCTACTTAGATCAAGAAGTGCAATACCCAGAACTCGAAAACATATTAAGAAGAGTGAAAATTAATAAATCACCAGGACCAGACGGAATCCCTAACGTATTCTATAAATATCTATCGCCTAAAGAAAAAAATGGGTTGTTAAAGCTCATAAACGGGATATTACAAACAGGTGAGGTGCCATCTAGCTGGAGCTCCACCATCACCACAATGCTGTATAAGAAAGAGGACTGAATGGACCCTAACAACTATAGAGGCATATCATTAGTCAATACAATTACAAAAATATTTACAGCAATAATAGCAAACAGATTAACCATCTGAATTGAAAGTAGTAGAATACTTCCTGAGGGCCAAGCCGGATTCCGAAAGAACAGATCTTGTGAGGACAACATATTCATACTTCAAGCTAAAATAGCAGAAACACTGACACAACCACGCGGAAAACTATTCATACTATTCGTAGACTTTAAAAAAGCATTCGATTCAATCTGGCACAAATTGCTATGGAAAAAGCTACACATGATAGAAATAAGCTCACAATTAATAAGAGTAATAAATAACGTGTATGAAAAAGCTAACACAGAAATAAAAATTAACAATAAGGATTGGACAAACGCCATAAAGATAACCAAGGGAGTACTACAAGGGGACAGTCTGAGCCCAATACTCTTTTCGCTGATGATATCTGACATAGATGAATTCTTCTATAACAGCGGGCATAAAAGAATAACAGAAGAGATGGAATTGCTATTATTTGGAGACGACATGATAATTACAGCAACCAACCCAATTGACATGCAAGAGAAAATAAACACACCACCCAGTATTGTACAAAGAACAAACTAGAAGTAAACATCACTAAAACAAAACTCATGAAATGCAAGAAAAGTAATAGAAATATAAAAACAAAGTAACTACTATATAATGGTATAGAAATAGAAAGAGTAAAAGAATATGTTTACCTCGGGGTACCATTTACACAAACTGGCACGTTCACTATAGCTGCAAACCACTTCATGAATAAAGCAAAAATAGCGCTAAGAACCATCTGGAGGCCCCTAATCATTACAAGATCGAACGGATGGGAAGCGGCAGAAAGGTTGTTCGAATTCGTAGGAGTAACACTACTATATAGTAGCGGAATGTAGGGACCAAACCATGGGAGAACAATAAAGAAAATACAGCCCGACTCCTTAAAAAAATGACTTGGTGTTCCGCGATCAACCCCAGGATACATGCTGCGAGCTGAAATGGAAAGGGCGCACCTGGAGCTAGAAATAGTAACACAGTCCTTAAGATACTGGACAAGACTCACACAAATGAGAGAAGGCAGCTTTCCAAAGAGATGCTGGGAAAGACTGAAATGCCTAAATAGAAGGACACCGGACATTAAGAGAAATTGGGTCACTCAAATAAAAAACCGGCTAAGGTAATATGGATATGAAAATATTGGAATACTGGACACACGAAACCAAGAGAGCGCACAGCAACAAATACTAGCAAAAATTTACATGAAACTAAGGGAAGAAGACAATAATAGAATAATGTGCTCAACATATAGTGAGATATATAAAAATATCAAGGACAGGTCCACAACAGAAAAACCTATATATTTGAACAAAAACATACCTCTATCAATAAAAAGAATCATAGTGCAGATAAGACTGACAGGAAAACTGGGGTGGACAATAACAACAAATAAAGGACTGAACTACAAAATAGAAATAAACCAGATATGCCAAATATGCAATAGAAATGAATCCGAAAACGTAGAACATATACTAAATAGATGCCCAATATACGAAGAAAAAAGACCAAAGATACTAAAGGAGAGGAGGCTAGAAGAAATATTGACAACAGACAAAGAGAAACACATATGGGAAATAACAAACTTCGTTAAGGGAAGCTTAAAATTGAGGGCATTTTTCCTCGAGGATTAAAAGGGGAAAAGATGCAACCCAACGATCTCAAAATGTGAAGCAATGACTGTGATCCGATCAGTAGAATACAGTATAAGATAATACACAAAATATTATAATATAATATAGCAAATCACAAATAATATAGAATATAAGATGTAATATAAGATATAGTTTAATACTATAAGCACATAAATGAATCTACTAAGAATATGTCAAACGTGCAAAGCTACAACCAAAGATTGTACTAGGCATAAGCCTCAATACAATAAATAAATAAAAAAAAAGAAATGTCATTTCTTGCGAGATTAAGTACGAAGTCGAAAACAGCCAGCATGGCCTCATTCAAGGTAACTGAAATTTTATTAAAACATAAGAAGCCCTTTGAAGACGGCGAAATATGGAAGGAGAGTTTTATTAAAGCAGAAAAATTATTATTTCAAAAATTTAACAATAAATATGAAATAATTGCTTCAATTAAAGAAATGTCGCTGTCGAGAAACACCGTTACGCGTAGAACAGAAGCGATGAGTAAAAATTTAGAAGAGATTCTGAATGAAAATATTAATGAATGCAGGTTCCTATCCTTACAATTCGACGAATCAACGGATGTCACTGATACCGCACAGCTATGTATATTTATTCAAATGTGTTTCCAAGATATGTATGTTAGAGAAGAACTGCTAACAATTTTACCGATGAAGGGACAAACAAGAGGTCAAGATATATATAATTCGTTTAAGTCTTCTATTACTAAAACAGAATTTCCAATACATAAACTGGTATCGATTACGACTGATGAAGCTCCTTTTATGGTTGGGAATCATAATGGATTTATAACTCTTTGGAAAAGTGATGATGATATTCCAAGTTTTACCAACTACCATTGCATTATCCATCAGCAGGCATTGTGCTCAAAAATATTAAATTCATATAATGTGATGAATTTCGCATTCAAAATAGTTAATTCTATTCGTGGAAGCAGTTTGCAAAGACGCAGATTCAGAACATTACTAGAGGAATGTGAATCTGATCTCGGGGAATTACTATTACACACTGATGTAAGGTGATAAAACGTGCTAAGTTTTTAAAAAGATTCTTGGATCTTTTGCCTGAAATAAAAGAATTTATAGCAGCTGTTAATAAATCATATCCTCAATTGGAAGATGATAAGTGGGTGCGTGATCTTGCTTTTCTCTCTGACATTACAGGAAAGCTAAATGAATTAAATTTGCAACTTCAAGGAAAGAACAAAACATTGACCGAAATGGTTAGCGACGTGAATGCATTCAAGGGGAAACTTACATTCCTAGAAGTACAATTGAGGAGAGGAGATTTAAAACAATTCGAAAATATGGCAACTAAATCTACAGATAAAAACTCATATGAATACGATCAATATGCTAATAAGATGTCTCTGTTACGAAATGAGTTTGATAGAAGATTTAAAGATATTTAAAAAATAGGGTATATAATATTATTCATGTCATTCCCATTCAATGATGAAATAAACATAGAAGAAATATTAATAAAATTAAAAGAATTTTTGGATGTGGACCAAATACTAGTTGAGAATGAAATCCTTAAGTTAAAATGCGATATATTTTTGAAATCAAGAGCTTCGTCTCAAAATAGTTATTAGAATTTACTTTGTGAAGAAAAATATCCATGTTTATGGAGATGTGCAGCATATTTAACAACATTCTTCGGTTCTACTTACCTCTGTGAAACAACATTTTCTACCATAAATGCAATCAAAACAAAACATTGCTCCTGTTTAACAGATGACCATTTGGCAGCATGTTTACGAATAGCTATAAGTACATATGAACCACAATATGAAAAGCTTGCCAAAAATATGCAGTCATGTTTCCAGCGCGACTGATACGACATAAAAAATAATAGTTGATATGTATTTACAATAATATTGTTCGCATTAATAATAAGAAAATAAAAGAACATATTGTTTTATTTATAAACTAATTAGTTTGTGAGAAGAAATCATTATTTTCTTTTATTAAAATAACTTGAAATTGAATATGTATTAGTATTATCTATGTTTATTTTAAATTTGTACTTATTTTTGGCTTTAAATTACTACTTTTCTTATGATCACTTAACACATACGATGTTTGTAGACCGCCGCCTATAATTTAAAAAAACAGGTCGCCCGTAGTGATCAAAAGTTTATCCACCTCTGGAATACAACATATTAAAACATCTACCTAACTATCTAACAGACCTTCATACACAATTAGCCACAATACCAACTAACACCATGATAGGCAAATATATTAAAAACTCAATAGCGCGCAAAGAATAAACAGTGCCCTTCCAAACCACATTCATATTTACAGAGATGGTTCAAAAATGGATCCTGCATCCTGCGTATGCCCCCAGCTCAACATCAATAACTTCAAAAGCCTAAACAGAAACACTTCCATATTCACTGCAAAAGCTGCAGCATTAAAACTTGCAGTCGAAATAGCCTTCCAGAACACAAGCTATTCATACGTTATATGGACAGACTCTCTCAGTGTCTTACAAAGCTTCAACCAACAAAGTTTTAACCCACAAACATGCAAATACCTAAGAAATGCCAAAAAATGATAATAGAAATCAACAATCTCAATCCAGAAAAGAACATCCTCACAATAGGCTGGGTTCTAGCACACATAGGAATTCCAGGGAACCAACTAGCAGATAAAATAGCGAAAGAGGCGACCAACGGAGAGGCAGACTCCGAAGACACGATCCCGTTCTCCGACCTAAACCGCAATTTGAAAAAACAGATGTGGCAAGATACTATCGACGATTTAAAACAGGAAGCAAATATAAAAGGCACGCTATATTTCCAAAGATATTACGAAGACACCCAGAAACCATGGTTCCACAGCAAGAACTTATCGAGATTCACCACATCATGGGTAACTAGATACCGAACCAATCACTACAATTTAGCATCCTCCCTGGCAAGGTTGGGGATAATAAACAGTAGCGAATGTGACTGCGGGTATAATGACCAGGATCTAAATCACATCCTATGGAACTGCCCACAGTACACACGAAGACGCAACATCATGCTGACGCAATTAGGAAAAAATAGGATTTCACCAACCAAACGCAATAGAACCGTTCCTTCAAAGCAACAATATAAAAAGGATTAATTATAAAAAAGAAAAAAATAATTTATGTATACCATAAATATGAAAAGTAAAAATACTTACTGTATGAAGTCTGTCATAGTCATATCTTCTGGTTGGATATACTAACAGTATATGTTAGTGCATCTGACACTGCTCCATCGTTGTAACTGTCTTCCGATGCGCTTCCTTCGGGGAATTGCATTCTACAACATTTAATGAAAACTTCATGCAAAAACACATCTGCAAACCTTAAATATATTTAACGAATGGAAACTTTGAAACCAGTATTCGTATAGAAGAAAAGAGAAAATGCTTGTACACATTTTGAAATTCTGTTACCTTGTACCTTGAATATTACAGATATCTTAAAAATTCCGCCAGGCAATAATTCTGAAGATTATTTGGTCTTGGAAAAATAGGTGAAAGAAAGACTAGAGCACAATTTAGGAGAACGTAAATACTTACTATCTATTTTTCTACATGTACGGTAATGGTAAACGAGATTCTCGCGATCGTTCCTTTTACGAAAGACGATCGTCCCAACAGCGTTTGCACGGGTAATGCTACTACTAGATGCGCTTCTTGGTCAAAGTTCTTGGTACTGTGGTGTCCAGCCGTACTACAAGACTTGGTGTGGTTTTGTAGCCCATTTAGTATCAAGCCGTGCTACAAGGTTTGGTGTGGTTTTGTAGCCAATTTGGTGTCAAGCCGTGCTACAAGGCTTGATACATTTTGGTATAAGCCTTGGTACAAGCCTTGGTGTATTTTTGGTGCCAATTTGGTACCATGGTTTGGTAATCAAACATTTGGTGTCATTTTGGCACCAATTTGGTGACGAAACATATAGCAAACGTTGGCAAAATCTTGTAATGCCAGACTTGGCTAACAGGGGTTGGTAAAATCTTGTAATGCCAGACTTGGCTAACAGGGAGCCATACGAAGGGTCTTTTCGCGTGATCAAACGCGTATCCGATAACGTGTTCCTGGTGGATTGTCGCAGAAACCCAACCACAATTTAGACGAAATGGCTAAAACCAGCCTTTTTCGAAAAGCCGGAAGACTTGACGGTCCCGCAAACACGGCGCACGTACATTCGAAGATCATTCACTATCCCTGAACGGTCAAGGGACTTGGATGGGGGTGATGTGGCGATACCTACCCTGTTAGCCAAGTCTGGCATTACAAGATTACGACAATCAGCCAAAAAACAAGCTCAGAAGAACTGCAACACGTATGCAACCCACAAAGTGAGGACGCAGAAGAAAAAATGGAGCAAGAGGAAAACCCAAACCCATCATACAACGACCTTCCTGGCCACTATAGAAAAATTAGAAGCTACGATAAAAAATCTCAGCCAGTAGCTGGAAATCCGTAAACCTACAAAGTACGAGAGGTTGGTGTAACCGGCTGCAACAAGCAGGCCCACACCGCACCCCGCAGTACCTGGACTTAGCGGCACGCACCCCGCAAAGGTAAACTACACCCGCACGCCCCAACAAGCTGAGACACTTTCCGCGAGCCCCCAAAAAACTCCAACCTTACAAAACAACCCCCAATAAACATAGCGCACAAAACCGCCAAAGAAATTTTAGATTTATTAAAAAACGCGAACATAACACAAGAATTCCATATAAAAAGAATAAATAATACCAAACACCTACTATACCTACAAACTCTAGAAGACTTCAAAAACACATGTACATTGTTAAAAAATAACAACGTCAAATACTTCACCTTCACGCCGAAATCAGAGAAACAAATTACGATATTACTAAAAAATCTGGACGGAGACTTCGACAGTCAGAAAATATTTCAGGCCCTGACTGAAACGAACACCCCAGATTTGAAATTCGCGTCAGTCAGCGGATACCAAACCCTACGATCAATAAGGGAAAACAAAAACCTCCCCATATTTTTAGTCAAAGTTTCACCGGACAGCAAAATAGAAAAGTTAAAAAACATAAAAATCTTACTGCACACAGCAATAAGCTGGGATAAGCTAAACAAAAAATCCCAAACACAGTGTAGGAGATGTCAAAAGATCGGTCATGCAGCAATTAACTGCAACCTAGATTTCAGGTGCGTTAAATGCGACAGTAGTCATGAACCTGGTAATTGCGCACTCCCCCCCCCCCCCCCCCCTCAATGACACAAACCGGCAATCGGACAACATTAAACCGTACTACGTCCACTGCAAGGAATACAGGCACCCCGCTTCCTACAGAGGCTGCCCTAAGCTCATGGAAATAAGACAAAAAATCGCCATGAAAAGGGAACAGCTCCTAATAGAAAAAAATAAAAAATTTAAAAGCCTGAACTCTCTTGTAACTCTAGGCATATCTTTTAGAGATATTCTCACCAAAAAAAGCGGTGCACCCACTGCAAACAACAGAAAATTACGTTTGCAGTTTGCTAAAGATCATCGGTACTGGAACGTGGAAGACTGATCAAAAGTTGTGTTCACTGATGAGTCTAAATTTAATAGAATAGGTTCAGATGGAATAAAATATGTTAGACGCCGCGTAACTGAAGAATTTTCGCCGAAAAGTATACAAAAAACGGTAAAAGGTGCAGGTGGGTCGATAAACGTTTGGGGAGCAATGACTCTTCAAGGCGTTGGTCCTATTGTAGGGGGTCGACGTCCAGACCTGGGTCCGGGCCCCCTGGGGTTCAGGTATGAATGAGGTACAACTGCTAGTTACGAATGTCGAGGGTCTGTGTGTTAGAGTTTTGGAATGATTGGAAAGTCTTGAGTGCCTGTCGCCGAATGTTTTCCTTAGGATGCATGAAGAGTGTGAGTGGAGTGACGAAGAGAGCCTCAGCAAGAGAGTGACCGCGTGAGAATGAGGGTTGAATGGATGGAAAGCGACAGTCAGAGGACAGAGTTCGAGCGAGTTACAAGCGAAGAGACAGAGTGTTAAAAGGAAATATATATCTATCCATATAAAAAAGAGCTCAATTATTTAACGCAACCTTCGCACAAATCCCACATCGTAGGTTCATATCCTACACTATCCATAAACTCAAAGGCATTATGAATCAATACGTTTATATGGGTATATTGCAAGAGGTACTCATTCCATTTGCAATTAATAAAATGCCAAGGACCTGGATCTTATAGGCCGATAATGATCCAAAACATACGGCTCATCGAGTGAAGCAATTTTTAAATGAGCGAAATATAAAAGTACTGAAATGGCCTTCTCAGTCTCCAGATCTCAATCCAATTGAGATGCTATGGATAGATGTCGACAAATATATAAAAAAGAAGAAGCCAAGCAATTTAGACCATCTCTATGTTGCCATAAAAGAAGGATGGAGCAACATTCCAGTAGAACGTTGTCGCCGCTTAATAAATTCAATGCCAAAACGTTGTGAAGAAGTAATTCGACAAAATGGGAGGGCAACACGTTATTAACTAAGCTGTAATTATTACTTCTAAGCTTTGTTTGTTTCAGTTAATGTTTAGTTAAGTTTTTATTATGTTTGTATTTAATTATATTCGTTTCATAGTGTTAATTTTGATTTGGTCTTAAGTAATTGTCCGCATTTAAAATTAAGGGAAATAAAGAAATAATAATAATTTAACTATTCTATAATTTTAAGGGCAAAATTGTGTTGCTACTATGGTAAAATACACTTCATTGTACATTATACTTGGTTTTGAGAATAAAAATACATTATATGAAACATTAATCATATTTGTTTCCTTCAACTACTAACGGTCTTAAGTAGTTGGCTGCCACTGTACATAAGCGACATACTAAACTTATTCGATCTAAACAACGACAACAACAAAAAAGCTATAGTCTTCGCGGACGATCTTATAGTATATATTGGTGGCAACAAACCATCAGTTATAAATAAAAACCTTCAAAAAATATACAACCAGGTTCATGACTATTGCTCCACCTGAAAATTGAAAATAAGCGAAAGTAAATGTGAGACCATTCTATTTAGACCTTACTTATCGACAAAATTCAGAGCAAATGCTGATGTAAGAGCGTATAGCAAAAACTTCAGAATATTACCAACTAATAATGTAAATAATGTAAATAAGAGTATACCCAACAAAAAAGTAGTGAAGTACTTAGGCGTAAACATAGATTTTAAGTTAACTTTTAAGGACCACATTAACATACAAATCACCAAAGCCTGTAATGCATCCTGTGCTAAAAATTGCTGATAAGACCCATTATCATGTATGGATGCCAGACTTGGTTCAATATTAGTGCTATGGTGATGGAAAAAATACATCTACTCGAAAGAAAATGCATTTGAGCCTGCTTAAATAGCTATAGATCTCCAGAGACAAATTACACTAAATGCATTAACACACACAAACTTTACAACATGGCAAAGATAACACGCATAGACATATTTATACTTAAACAAATTAGAAACACATGGTTAACCATCCACAAAAACTCCACAAATACTCTGATCACTCACACAGTATACCCGCAACAACTCTACCTTGAGAAAGCCAGATCTACTGGATACATTCCACCCGAAGCATTTACATACTTAGACTCAATAGGCATCATCCAAAATAAAGAACACATTCCACTAATATACCACTATAGCAGAAAATCTGACGACACAATCCAGACATAAACCCAAACAGCAACAATTTCAAATTTCTACACAAGCTCACATACCACGACACCAAACTCAACTACAAGAAAAACTACAAATACTGGTGGCTCGAGTAGGCGTACAAACTGAGCTGTAGCACTAATAGAAAACTGCAAAACTGTAAATCTACATATAATTCCATAGCAGCCCACTGTACAAAAATTAAAATTCTACTCCCCCACACTCCCCATCCCCCTATATTCATGTTAAGTATAGTTTTTTTAAGCCTTTCTATACTCATTAAATCTACCAATATAAGTATACCAATATATACCCATGTAAATAAAACAAACCGTTCCCACCGATAAGTGTATACAAATAAGAATACTGTACAATATTATTTAGGTTACGCGCACTTGCCCGTAGAGTCATTTAGCCTATAAGATTTTCTTTTAATCTAGTTCTGTTTTTAGATCGTATTTTTACGTTTAAGGAAACTGTTATCTCGTTATGTATTGTTACGTACCCCCCCCCCCCCCCCCCTTCGATCATGTAAACGCGACTTTGAATACAAATACTTATTGCGCAGACACCAAATTGAAAACGCGGTTACAATTAAAAAAGCGATTCGTATGAGGAACAGGAAAATTCTCCAAGGTTCCGTTTTATCCTTGGAAAGTATTGATATCGTTATAGTTCGCATAAACATTCTCAGAAAACCGTCTGCTTCTTATCTCCCGTAGACAAAGCTAAACGAAAATCCGAAATGATGCGTACCTCCTTCGCCGCTTTTAATTATTTACGCTCGCGTCGAACGTGATCCCTTCCATCATGGTTCAGCGCTACCACCACCATCTACTAACGAAGGATCGGGGTAGAGTAAGTGTGGGAGAAGAAAGTGCTAACCAATCCGGATGGAAATCGGCCCACAAGAAGACCCAGGACTGGACGGAAGATCCTGGAGAGGGAATTTCAAAAATCCCGAAGAGAAGGGAGAATCCAGCGGCTCGAGGAAGATTTCGAACGACTTTGATTTCATTCGGCAATTCGACATCCATCCTCTAACTGTACAGTTCTCAACATTAACTTTCGACATTTGTTATTATAACGGTATACAACCGATTGATAGCTCCTCTTTTGAATTACAAGTTTATAAGGAAAATAAAACTCTAGTTTTCTTAAGCATCAAGTGTTTATTCATTTTTCGCGCTCCACGAGCAAGTGCTTTAGCACTCTATGGGCATCGAACCCAAATTCCCTAAACAACACAATCGCAAACCGTAACATATTAACTGGTGACAGCGGTGGGATATTGATATTGAAATTGTGATTGTGATTGATTAAAACTGGATTTGATTTGAAATTGAAATTGTGATTGTCATTGATTAAAACTGAATTTGAATTTGATTTTGAAATTGAAATTGTGATTATGTTTGAAAAGATAATTAATTAGACTGATAAACTGTGGACAAAAGTGACATTGCCGGCTCGTGAGTGCTCGAATCGTACAATAAACTCTAAAAATTTCAATTGACTCATAAAAACTTTGAATCTCGACTGAAGTGATTACTACTGACAATAAGTGCATCCTCCCTCTCTTGGGTTTTCGCACGGTTTCCCCAAGAGCACGGGTGAATACCAGAGACGGGTGATTCTGTGCGGCCGTGCAAGCCAAATCCCCGGAATCACGTGCACATGCAGTGACCACGAATATTTCGCTGAGACATCTGAGGCCCATCAGTCGGTGCAGCCAACGTCGAGGACGAGCCACTGGAACACCGAAGGACCACCATCCACCACGACCGAAGACAACGACCTGAATGCTGTAGAACCATCCCGCGCTGAATTGGAGGGACGGACACATCGGATGCAGCAGCCGAAGACCCTGAAAAACACATATTGCGTAACATCCAAAAAACAATCGATTAAACTTCGCTACTCGTAAGTCAACACAGCGATATTATTGTAAACGAGTCAACGCGCGCAAATTGATAATAGATAATCATACCGCCATCGCGCATAAGTTTAAAAGAATTAAAAGGGGTTGCAAAAGTGGTTTGTGTAGTTATAAAATTTCATCGTAGGAAATCTCCGGCTTGCCTTCTTAACACAGATAAAGTTTATAGTCTTACCGGAATAGGTCCAGGATCGTTAGGTACTTTAGGCGAAATCTCAATAGTAATACATGACGTTCTTATTAAATTCCAAGTCGTAGGTGATAGTTTTCCTATTAGAGAGATTAAAATCTTAGGTATCTCGTTCCTACAACGACAAGAAATTACAATGAAATTCAAGGAAGATTCAGTAGGTGTCGTAAAAATCGGAAAAGGAAAATTTCTTTCCTATACCTTTTCTTCGTATGATCTGCCTCGCCGAGTCAAGACGTTGATTTCAATCCCAACTGCATGTAGTAACAGGGACGGGTATGTCAATGCAAATGCGGATGCACTCTCGCGAAATCCCCAGTAGATTCGAACTTTAGCCTTCACCCTCAACAAAGTCGCATACAATTTTTTGGTATTCCTTACTCAAGCTCCAAGACGTATCGAGGGTGCTCGTACAGCCCCAGGGAGCGATTCCCAGCTCCCCTCTGATCGTGTACGTTTACATTCTGTGCGAACTATCAAACGGACCGTCATTGAAAATTATGGGTCGTCGTTTGATTCCCAATTTTTTCCCACGATTCATCGAGACATCGGGAGTCGCCTGACAGGCGCATATATACGCAGCTTCGTTGAACGCTGAACGTTGATGATCTTTGGAAGGAAAGAAGTGCTGTGCGGATGAACACAGAGAGACGAGTGTAACTGTATCGGGATTGCTCATTTTCCCCGTCGTCTCGAGTCTCTCTGCCCGCGCGCCCTTGCTCAAGCCACGTTCTTTCGAATCCTGTGTCTATCAACCCGTATCCGATTGAATACGAGGACGATCGGACGGAAAACGTTTCTGTACCCGAGATGCATGAGCGTCTGTGCAAGTCACGCTATAAGAAATCGAACGAAAACGGTGCATGAAAAGAGTGCGTAGAGCTGGACGATTAAAAAGATTCCCTTTGGCGAAGACGAAAGCGAAAGTAATATTCATTCAGGCCCCCAGGACCCACCGAGGGTGCTTGTTGATATAAACATGACACCGGCGCTGCGTCCTGGCGGGGATGAAAACGACGATGAATTTTCGTATCTGCAAATTGAAGTAGAGGTGGCAGCTGCATTCTTGGCACGCGAAAAAACAGTTGCCAATAGTACAAACGAAACCGCAGATAGTGTCGTGGAAGCGCTCCGAACCAACGAGGGACGGCAACGATCTCCAGCGATAGGGCATGCAATCGCGCAAGCCTCGCTGGGGCAATGATCTCCAGCGATCGGGCATGCAATCGCGCAAGCCTCGCTGAGGCAACGATCTCCAGCGATCGGGCATGCAATCGCGCAAGCCTCGCTGGGGCAACGATCTCCAGCGATTGTGCCTGCATCGCGCTTGCCTCGCTGGGGCAACGATCTGGGCCTACAAATTTATTGTTTAATATGCCCGGCGACGAGGGAAAAGATTCGGATGCCACAACGAGTGTATCTGCGGATTCGATTTTAAATAACGTAAATCAAATTAACAAGGAAATGGACATCTCTAACAAGGTTAATATCCTTACCAATATCGTGGATAAAAACGAAGCGACTCTCCCCTCATATCCCAATATCCGTTACAGCAAAGACCCCCTTCTTCTTCGAAACGATAATCTCGCACATTTCATACCATTGGATTGTAATCTAATAACGGAAGTAACTAAGAGTTTAATGGATCAAAATATATTTACAATTGAACAAATGCAGCAATACCAAGTTGATATTGGAGATGCAATGGCCTTCCAATTTAATAATTATTTTGTATTTCTTCTACTCTGCAAACGTAGTCACTCCAGCGACTTTGAACTCTATCAAACCGACTCATCTGTTAAGTCATTAAAAGTTCTTCTTGACTCCCAAGGGTTGGAAACCTTTAGCATTTTGAAAGACTTGAACACCCTCAATGCCACTGAATGGAACTTTGTAGAAAATCTTCTTAGAAAAATTTTAACAATCCAAAATACAGAATTACAATATGTACTTGAGACAAAGTAGTACCAGCGGTAACGGAGCATCTTCGAATCCTTCAGGAAAATCATGATTCAGTAGTAGGTCCTCTTCCTGTAACAGAGAAAGGGAACACAAAGTATCTTCTCACTATACAAGACAATTTGACAAAATATTCTGATGCAATTCCCATTACCTAACATGGAGGCAGCACCTGTAGCTCTTGCATTAGCTGAACAATTTATCAACAGGATTTGGTTGTCCAAAAGCTATTCACACGAAATGGAGTGCTTCTGTAAGATCTTCAAAATTCAAAAAAAACAAGTCAACTACTTTTCACCTTCAATCCTTAGGTTCGTTAGAAAGAGCTCGCCGAGTTTTTGTTGATTATCTCTAGCATTTTTGTACAAAAACGAATTGGGATGAGTGGATTAAGTTTGAAATGTTCACTTATAACACATCCGTACATGAAGCCACAGGTTTCACACCTCATGAGTTAGTGTTTGGCATTAAGGCAACTCTTCCATCAGAATTTTCTAAACAACAAATACCACGTACTTTCATTCAATACCTAGACGAACTATTTACTAAAGTAACCCCTACGCAAGCCACTGCAGCAGAAAACCTCGAAAAAGCAAAATGGAAAAGTAAGGCCTTTTACGACAAAAGCTTAAACCCAAGAAAATTTAAAACAAACGATAACGTATATTTGTTAAAAGAGCCCAAAACGTCAAAATTCGACTCGGATTGGGTAGGCCCCTACAGAATTAACCGGATGATTACAAATATAACCGCTGAACTGGACTTAGGGAAAAATAAATTTAAAATCGTCCACGCAAATAAACTTAAATTAGCATGCATTAGATTAGATGACGAAGATGCGGGAGACTAAAATTAATTGTTTCGGAAAATCTCTACGAAATATCAAATCTTTATCTTTGCTATTAAAAGGCTCACTTCCTTGCGACTTAGCAATTAAAACTTGAATGTACATCGTTATATCGCGCACATTCCTCTGTATATTCTCTTCTGCATCAATATTGTATTTGTGTTTGAATTATGAATGTACTTGAATTGAGTGTTATGAAAGAAACTGTCCACTGGCGTTTTGTTTTAAGCAAAGGAGTAACATCTTGTAACATAATCTTACCATAACTTAAGTTTCGAACGAGAAAAAATATGTTTCGTAGAACCATCTTTTTTTGTACAGGGGCGAAGTTGTTACGTACCCCCCCCCCCCCCCCCTTTCGATCATGTAAACGCGGCTTTGAATACAAATACTTATTGCGCAGACACCAAATTGAAAACGCGGTTACAATTGAAAAAGCGATTCGTATGAGGAACAGGAAAATTCTCCAAGGTTCCGTTTTATCCTTGGAAGGTATTGATCGCGTTATAGTTCGCATAAACATTCTCAGAAAACTGTCTGCTTCTTATCTCCCGTAGACAAAGCTAAAGCGAAAATCCGAAATGATTGCGTACCTCCTTCGCCGCTAAATTTAATAATTTCGCTCGCGTCGAACGTGATCCCTTCTACTATGGTTCAGCGTTACCACCACCATCTACTAACGAAGGATCGGGGGTAGAGTAAGTGTGGGAGAAGAAAGCGCTAACCAATCGGGATGGAAATCGGCCCACAAGAAGACCCAGGACTGGACGGAAGATCCTGGAGAGGGAATTTCAAAAATTCCGAAGAGAAGGGAGAATCCAGCGGCTCGAGGAAGATTTCGATCGACTTTGATTCATTCGACAATTTGACATCCATCCTTCAACATTATACATTCATCCTTCAACATTATTCATTCGACAATTCGACATCCATCCTTCAACATTATACATTCGACTTTTCGACATTCATCCTTCAACATTATACTTTTGACATTTCGACATTCATCCTTCAACATTATTTCATTTCGACATTTGTTATTATAACGGTATACAACCGGTTGATAGCTCCTCTTTTGAATTACAAGTTTTACAAGGAAATAAAACTCTAGTTTTGTTAAGCATCAAGTGTTTATTCATTTTTCGCGCTCCACGAGCAAGTGCTTTAGCACTCTATGGGCATCGAACCCAAAATCCCTAATAACACAGTCGCAAAACGTAATAGTAACATTACAAAAAAAAGTCTGAGGTAGGGTCTGTTAGGTTTGCCTTACTGACGAGTCCACTAGCAAACCCGGGACGAAACTAGAAACTTTCTTTTCCGTGCCTGTAACGTTCTTCCTCTCTCTCACTCTCATAGTTTGAGACCCACAGTTCTTCTAACACATCCATCTTTCTTAATTGGTGTGACACGTGGAGTGCCATGAAATTGTAGGGATTGTGGCAGAGGAAAGGCGGCTCCCTACGTAGCCGACGGAAATAAATTCAGTCTCGTGTTGCACTCACTAACTTTTATTCAGACGCGGAGCTATACAACGCTTGCTCCACGCTTGCGGTGTGTTCACAAAATCGACGTATAATTATTAAGGCGCGTACTCGGGCTGGTCGCTACGTGCGTACAAAAAGGTCGCGAGGTGTATATGCTTGAAAATCTCGGAGGTGTTTTCAGCGCGGCGGTTGAACGCAGAAGAAGGTTCATTTCCCTCGAAGGGACGCTTTTCCTTTTTCCGGAAGCAGAGGTCGCCGCTTTTCCTATTTTCGCTATTTTTCTGTATCCAACCGGAAGTGTACTTTTCGACAGGACGGCTGATCACCTATAGGTGTCGCCACACCACCCCCTTCCAAGTCCCTTGACCGTTCAGGGAGAGTGGACGATCTCCGTATATACGTTCTCCTTGTTTGTGGAGCTACGAGGTCCTCAGGTTTTTCAAAAAAGGCGGGTTTCAGCCGTTCTGTCGAAATTGTTGTCGGATTTCCTCGGTAGTCGATTAAAAATACCGTATCAGAGATGTGCTTTATTATCCGGAAAGGCCCTTCGTATGGTTGCTCCAGGGTTTTTTTTACTGCATCAATTCTAACGAAAACGTGGCTGCTATTGAAAAGTTCCTTATGTGTGAAATGTGTTTTTTTCCCGTGGTGCGCAGTTGGACAGGGTCGGACCTGCTGCATTTGCTGTCTAAATTTGCTTGTTATGAACTGATCTGTGTCCGATGGGGAATCTACTAGGAATTCGCCCGGTAGCCTTAGGGGTGCACCATGCAGCAACTCAGCCGCTGTCGCTCGGATGTCCTCCTTGTAACAGGATCGCAAACCGAGCAGAACAGTGGGGAGCACTGCAACCCAGTCCCTGGTCTCATGACATCTAATAGCCGCCTTCAGAGATCTTTGCCATCGCTCTACCATGCCGTTCGATGCTGGGTGGTACGCCGTGGTCCGGATGTGTTTGCACCCTATGAGTCTGGCTAGGGCGTTGAATAGTTGCCCTTCAAATTGTACGCCCCGGTCAGTGGTGATGGTGGTTGGGGCGCCGTATCTGGCGATCCATGTGGCGTAGAACTCTGAGGCGACTGTGTCTGCCGAGGTGTCTTTGATGGGCACCGCCTCAGGCCAGTGGGAGAATCTGTCTATTATAGTTAAACAGAATCTAAAGCCGTTGGTATTTGTAGGTAAGGGTCCGACGATGTCCAAGTGGATATGTTCGAATCTACCCTCTGGAACAACGATATTCTGGGGAGGGTTTGTGATGTGGCGTGCGACTTTGCTCCCTTGGCAGCGCATGCATGTCCTGGCCCATTGCATGATGTCTTTATTCATGCCAGGCCATACAAAGCGCTGGGAAATGAGCCTTCTTGTGCTGCGACCGCTTGGATGAGATAAACCGTGGACATTGTTAAAAATTGCCCTGCGCAGCGCTGCTGGAACATATGGTCGTATGTGTTTAGTGTTTATGTCGCAAAATATAATGTCTTGTGTGTTGTCAACCCTTAATTGTTTTAATTGCAGTGCTGTACTCCCTTGCAGTAGCTTCTGGAGTTCTGGGTCGCTCTTCTGCTGTTGGGCAATTTCTTCTGTGCCTACCACGACTGGCATACTAATAACGTCCAGCCGTGATAGAGCATCTGCCACTTCGTTCTTTGGCCCTGCGATGTGTGTGATAGTCGTCGTGAACTGTCCTATGTAGTCAAGTTGTCGTGCTTGTCTGGGCGATGCCCGGTCTGATTTTTGTTGGAAAGCAAAGGTGAGGGGTTTGTGGTCCGTCTGTATCGTGAAGTCGCGTCCCTCGACCAAGTATTTGAAGAATTTCACTGCTTTGAATATAGCTGTCAGTTCCCTGTCGTATGTACTGCACCGTTGTTCTTGTTCGCTGAATTTCTTTGAATAGAATCCGAGCGGTTCCCAGACTCCGTTCACTAGCTGCTGGAGCACAGCGCCAGCTGCTAAGTCTGATGCGTCTGTGGAAAGAAGATATTGAGTGTTAATCTTGGGATGTACCAGCAGCGTTGCGTTCGCCAACGAGCTTTTGCAGGATTCAAACGCGGCCTCAGCTTCCGATGTCCATTGCACCGGTCGCTTGTCGCGTATTTTGGCGCCCTCGAGATATTTATTAAGCGGGGCCTGGGTTGTTGCGGCATGCGGCACAAACCGGCGATAAAAATTAATTATTCCGAGGAATCTTCGTAATTCCTCGATCGTTTTCGGCTTCGGGTATTCAATTATTGTTTTTATTTTCTCTGGTGCAGGCCTGGCTCCCTTAGAATCTATCAGGTACCCCAGGTACTGCACCGTGTGAGAACCGAAAACGCATTTCCCGGTATTAATTGCGATGCCGTGCGCTTGTAGCCGCTCCATGACCTGCCGCAAATGTTCGTGGTGCTCCAGCTCGTTGGCGGAGGCAATGATTAAATCGTCCACGTAGCAGAAAACGAACTCCAAGCCTCGGAGTACGGCATCCATGAAACGCTGGAAGGTTTGTGCGGCGTTCTTCAGCCCGAAGGTCATCGTATTGTACTCGAACAAACCGAACGGTGTGATAATGGCCGTTTTTTCCCGGTCTTCTGGGGCCATAGGAATCTGGTGGTAGGCCTTCTCTAAATCTAACGTCGTGAATATAGTCGTACCGTCGAGTCGATGTACGAAGTCCTGTATGTGTGGGATTGGGTATTTGTCCGGTACTGTCATAGCGTTCAGTCGTCTATAGTCTCCACACAGTCGCCAGTCTCCATTCTTCTTGCGCACCATGTGCAGAGGGCTGGCCCATGGGCTGCTAGATGGTTGGCAGATTCCCAGCTGAAGCAAGTTGTTAATTTCGGCTTGCGCCGCTTTTAGCTTGTCAGCTGGCAATCTGCGAGCTCGTTCTGCACATGGCGTGCCCTTGGCGACGATGAGGTGCTGTACCCTGTGCTTTGGTGTATTTATCGTTACTCGTGTTCTCGTTACGTCGACGTACTGTTTCAAAATGTTGCTGTACTGATTGTTACTATCTATGGTAGTTAGAGATGGCTCGTTAATAATGCTAACCTGTCCTGTTGTCTGTACGTTTGTCAGTTCGTCAACCAGTCGTTTGTTTTTTAGGTCCACCAGAAGACCGAACCGTTTCAAAAAGTCGGCGCCTAATATTGGTTGTTGTACTTTGGCCACGATGAACCTCCAGACAAATGGGCGCCGTAGTCCGAGGTTTAGAGTGAGCGTCGTCGATCCAAATGTTTCGATGGCCGTGCCATTCGCCGCAAAGATCCGGATGTCGTCGGGGGCGATGGATCCAAATGCCGATCTCCGCGGCAACACGGATATGTCCGCTCCCGTGTCGACTAGGAATCTTATCCCCGAATCACGGTCCTGGATGACAAGACGGCTGTTGGTTTCGTGGCCATCCGCTGCCGTCTCAATGGCGGCTGGCGGATTTAGTTTTCCGTCGCTTTGACGGGGGCTCCTGTCCACGTGCATGGCTGCAGGCACTTGAATGCTTTTTCCGCAAATTTGCGGTGGTAGTAGCACAGCCTGGGTTGCGTCTGGCCTCTGTTCTGCGAGCTGCTCGCCGATCTCGACCTGGAACGCTGCCGCCATCTTGAACGTCCTCTTCGCTCCTGTTGGTCGAACCTGGCGTCCATGGCTTCCACCATTTTGGCCAGGCGGTTGATGGCGTCCTCCCATGGTGCTGGGGTCGCTGGGGTGGCCGCCGACTGGACGCTGAGGGTTGTCGGCGGAACCTTCGGTGCTTCCTCCACGGCTGCCACGTTGTAGCCCTGAATTTCGTATATTTTGTCGGCCTGCATGGCCAGCTTGCCGAGGTCCTCCACCTCGCTGATGGCCAGGATGTCCCTGATTTTTTGGGGTAGCTGCTCCAGGAACATCGTCCGCAGCCCTGTGTCGGAGATCTGGCCGCCCGCCAGATTGCGCATCCGCTGGAGGAATAGCGAGGGCTTTTCCTCCTCCATGACGCGGCTTCGCAGGATGCGCCTCAAATTGTTTTCTGGCGATGTCCCGAACGCGCTGACTATGCGCGCCTTCAGCGCTTGGTATTTCAGTTTGGGCGGCGGCGCGGCTATTATATCCTCCACGAACGTGAGGATGGCCAAATCCAATTGTGCCACGAATTGCTTGTAGCGGGCCTCATCCGAAACGATGCGGGCCAGCTCGAAAACTGCCTCGACCTGCACAAACCACATGGCTGGGTTTGCCTTCCAGAACGGCGGGAGCTTCTGCATAGCGCATACGGTCGGCTCCTCGACGCTGGGCTGGAACGCCTCTTCGGGTTCCGCCATTGCGTCGGCCCTGCGCGTCGGTGATCGTGCGACCGCCATTTTTTCTCGACTTTCCTTTTTTTTTTTTTACGCGATTTTTTTCTCTCGGATCACGTCGGGGTCACCAATGTAGGGATTGTGGCAGAGGAAAGGCGGGTTCCTACGTAGCCGACGGAAATAAATGCAGTCTCGTGTCGCACTCACTAAATTTATTCAGTCGCGGAGCTACACAACGCTTGCTCCACGCTTGCGGTGTGTTCACAAAATCGGCGTATAATTATTAAGGCGCGTACTCGGGCTGGTCGCTACGTGCGTACAAAAAGGTCGCGAGGTGTATATGCTTGAAAATCTCGGAGGTGTTTTCAGCGCGGCGGTTGAACGCAGAAGAAGGTTCATTTCCCTCGAAGGGACGCTTTTCCTTTTTCCGGAAGCAGAGGTCGCCGCTTTTCCTATTTTCGCTATTTTTCTGTATCCAACCGGAAGTGTACTTTTCGACAGGACGGCTGATCACCTATAGGTGTCGCCACACAATCCGGATGACATCTATTGAGGAACAGGACATCATAGATTAGGAAGATTCCTATTATGTTCAAAGATTTGTTTTTGTCAATTATTGATTTTAAGCGTTGTTCTTTTTCTAGATGTTCGATTTTTGTTATTTGAAACAAAAGTATTATTCATTCTGTCGTTGTCCTTTTATTAATAAACATGTACATCCATTTTGTTAAGAATTAATTTATTTATCTATTTGCTATGGTACAAGGATCGCCATAGCAGCAGCGCCAACTGTGTCATCTGCCGGAGTAACTAGGGAGTTACGTCAAGCTCCCTACACATTATAAATGCTATTTTCACGTTTTTTACGTGATATTTTCTAAGTCTAAAATAAAGAAACCCCCCTTTTCGGCGTCATAGAGCAAAAGATTAACTGTTTAATCTTCTATAACCCGAATTTCATTTAGTTTTATAATATGAACAAACGTATAATTATATTTAATACATGGATAGAGGGTTTAACTTTATCAACTTCGATGGTCGAATTTTCATATAATTCTTAAAACGAACCATTCCAAAAACTTCTCCTTTTTTACACAATCCGAATTTCAGTTTGAAATTTATCATGTTTCGTATAAATGGATAGTCTATCCTGTACTTAGTCAATGTTTACAGTACTACCCTAATGCCTGTCTCCTTACTTTGAGACTAATTTTAAGTTTAGCTAGAGAATCACACAACTAATCGTAAATCCCTCACAAATGCAACGCGTGCACGACACACATATAAATGAAATTCAATGTAGTAGTACCAACAATTTTTTTCAGATATCTCGAAAACTAAGACCGACCGGCAATTATAGTTCACACAAAAGTAGTTTAGAATCTCGCCCTCTATACATACTTAAAAATCATCAGTATTAGTCCACGCATTTTGCATTTTCAATTTTCTCTTTTTTTGTCTAGAACTAGCAGAAGCACGTTATTTTTTCATGATCCCTCGATCCGTATCTTTTTTCAATGCTAAACTATGCTCATTTTAGAAAACCAGAACAAAATAAGTTGATTTAAGGCAAAATTACAAAAGTAAACTTTTACCTAAATTAGTAATTAACAAAATTGGTAAATATTTAAGTAATAACAGATGGATGAATTGTAATAAGTGTAACTGTAATTGTTTTTAACATATTTACAAAAGTTTCCTTTATTCGTTAATTTGAAAATTAAACTTAAATACAGTCTGTATATTAGCAATATCGGTAAAATTGTCATTCGAGTACACTGATACCATGTCACTTTCTGATTGCTGCTTTTGTTTTGTAGCAGTTTTCCTTAGAAATGTGCACTTTTTATTCTGAGTAGGGGCAGGCATAAATTTGATAGAAGAAGCAGTTTTGGTAAATTTCTGTTCATCCTTAGCCATTTTCTCTCTGTAATTACCTAAAGTGTTACGCATTATTTGCCTCTTTTTTATTAGAGGTGCAGTATTACTCTTCAGAATGCTTATATTTTTATTTAAATCGTGCACTTGTTTCTCTGGAAGTTTCCCAGTAGCCAAACACATTTCTAATTGTTGAATACACCAACATAATTCTAATTCGAATTGATCCTCGGCTTCCTGGTTTAAACCATTGGTGGTTTCTGCACTAGTATTTGCGGAATTTGTTACTTTCGATGGTTCTGTATTTTTTTTATTCGCTGTTGGCTTTTTAGCATTCTGAAATTGTTATTGGTTATACAGTGTATCTTTTATAGTAAAGTATTATAAGTATTCTCATAGGTTAGTTCTTGTTACTCAGTATAGGTTGGAATTAACCCGACATATGGTCATTTGCTAAGTTAGTAATAGCGAGGCAGAAAAATGAACTGGATATACCGTTTTAGATTTTGAAGGCATTTTTTATTACATTAAAAGCAAAGTAACTTATAGTCCATTCAGCGAGAACTGGCAATAACTGTAAACAAGTCTGTGACGTCACCATTTTGCTACGGCTGCAGCTATTGGCTAGTACCGATCATCAATGGCCGATCTTCAGGGACGAATTGGTGTCGCCATTTGTGGTTCTTCCGTTACAGAGTTAATAACCCATAGAAATAGCAGCTAGCAGTTCTACCCAAACATCGCGAATTCAAAAGAGAATAAAAATGACATATCTCAGTGTAAATGGGAAAAATATGGTCTTTAACATTTACAAAAATTAACAGCAAAAGCGTAGAGAAAAAAATATAGATGAAATTGTATCAATAACTGCTAATATTACCGGAGTTTCTAAGAGGTAAGAATTCCACATGTTACAATAAAATTATGATTTAATTTTGTTATTGTATGTATAATAGCATCATTTAATTTTAGAACAATTTATCGTATAAGAGATAAACTGTCAGTAGGAGGAGGATTTAGTTCCTCTAAAAAGACAAAAGATCGCCTCAAAATCATAGAAAAAATAGATGATTTTTACAAAAATGCCATTAGGCATATAGTTCACCAATTCTTTGAATCTAGTGAACTTCCAACAATAGAAAATTTTTTAGAAAAAGTTAATGAGAACTCTTCATTACCAAATTTTAAAAAAAGTTAATTTCATAAATTATTAAAACATATTAATTTTTAATTTGAGAGACGAGGGTGCAACAATTTTCTCAGTGATAATGATGAGATTGTTTTATGGAGAAGAAATTATCTTAGATGAAACAATTGAGGGACGCCAATCGTCTCATTTATTTCTTGGATGAAACATGGCTCAATGTTGGCCATACAAAAACTTGGAGAGGTAGACTTCTCTATTGACACTCTTGGCCATTGTTATACATTTTGTAGATGGAATAATCGCTAAATTTTCTGAATTGAATCCTGTAACAATTTGTAACCAGACTACAGAGTAGCATCACAGAGTAACTACAGAGGCGAAGCTTACTGTCGGCACCTTTGATGTTCGTGTCCTCGGTTTTCCACACACCATACAGACAGCGTTGCCACATATCTGGCTGAATGTATCTTTATCTCTTTCTATTGGTTATAGGGTGGAAAGTGATAGAAATGCATTGGAGAAACAGCGAAAAGCGCGGCAATATTTGAACATAATATTTGAACAAGTAATTTTTTTCTAGTACTTCTTTGCTAAACAACATTATAAATAATAATTCGATAAAAAATAGAAGACAGCTACTATATATAATGTCATGTACTTTATTTTTGCTCAGAATGACTTTCATTGTATTGTATATATGATTAAATTTTAAAAACTGAAAAGAATTGTTATGCTTGTACTTTAATAAATATTAAGGTAAAACAATATACAATTATAATATTATCTTATATTTATTTAAAGTATAACAGCATTACAGTAGTTACAACCCAGCAAACAATTAGGCACCAAATCGACACCAAATTGGCACCAAATGTCTCTAAAATTCTACAAGGTTTGGCACCAAGACCCGATCCATCTGTGTCCATTTTACGCACGGGTTTTGGTGCCAAACCGTGTACCAACCAAATTAGCACCAAATACATGCCAACTTTGGTGCCACGTTCTGGCGCCAAATTAGGGCCAAAATCGCACCAAATCTTGGCATCATAACTAAAAGCCAAATTGGCACCAAAATTACTGAAAATTTGGCTCTCTCGATGATTTAAAAATGGCGGCATTAAATAAGCTTTTTAAATAAATGTAAAAATATTTTGGAAATAAATAAGGTATACAAGTTATTAATTTACAGTTCTTTATTTTTTTTATTTTTACATTAACAATATAATTACTATAATAAACATATTACTATATCAACAATATATGTAAACACGAATACTTAGGTTAGTTTGATTATTACCGCAGCTCTGTCTCAATTTTGTTTTGTTATAGTCCTTGTATGGAGGTGAAACCATGTGCGTTTGCATTCCAAATGATGATCTGCTTCACATCTCCTTCCCTGTCATGATCCGATGAACCAATAACATGAAAAAGAAAATCAGACAAAATTTATTAGTATTACTGAGATATAAAGTAACAGATATATTAATTACAAGAATGAAAAAAATAATTTATGCGTATCATAAATATGAAAAGTAAAAATACTTCCTGTATGAAGTCTGTCATAGTCTTACATCTTCTGGTTGGATATACTAACAGTATATGTTAGTGCATCTGACACTACTCCATCGTTGTAACTGTCTTCCGATGCGCTTCCTTCGGGGAATTGCATTCTACAACATTTAATGAAAACTTCATGCAAAAACACATCTGCAAACCTTAAATATATTTAACGAATGGAAACTTTGAAACCAGTATTCGTATAGAAAAAAAGAGGAATTGCTTGTACACATTCTGAAATTCTGTTACCTTGTACCTTGAATATTACTGATATCTTAAAAATTCCTCCAGGCAACAATTCTGAAGATTATTTGGTCTTGGAAAAATAGGTGAGAGAAAGACTAGAGCACAATTTAGGAGAACGTAAATACTTACTATCTATTTTTCTACATGTACGGTAATGGTAAACGAGATTCTCGCGATCGTTCGTTTTACGAAATACGATCGTCACAACAGCGTTTGCACGGGTAATGCTACTACTAGATGCGCTTCTTGGTCAAAGTTCTTGGTACTGTGGTGTCAAGCCGTGCTACAAGGCTTGATACTGTTACGTACCCCCTCCTTTCGATCATGTAAACGCGGCTTTGAATACAAATACTTATTGCGCAGACACCAAATTGAAAACGCGGTTACAATTGAAAACGCGATTCGTATGAGGAACAGGAAAATTCTCCAAGGTTCCGTTTTATCCTTGGAAGGTATTGATCGCGTTATAGTTGGCATAAACATTCTCAGAAAACCGTCTGCTTCTTATCTCCCGTAGACAAAGCTAAACGAAAATCCGAAATGATGCGTACCTCCTTCGCCGCTTTTAATTATTTACGCTCGCGTCGAACGTGATCCCTTCCATCATGGTTCAGCGCTACCACCACCATCTACTAACGAAGGATCGGGGGTAGAGTAAGTGTGGGAGAAGAAAGTGCTAACCAATCCGGATGGAAATCGGCCCACAAGAAGACCCAGGACTGGACGGAAGATCCTGGAGAGGGAATTTCAAAAATCCCGAAGAGAAGGGAGAATCCAGCAGCTCGAGGAAGATTTTGAACGACTTTGATTCAATTCGACATCCATCCTCTAACTGTACAGTTCTCAACATTAACTCTCGACATTTGTTATTATAACGGTATACAACCGGTTGATAGCTCCTCTTTTGAATTACAAGTTTATAAGGAAAATAAAACTCTAGTTTTCTTAAGCATCAAGTGTTTATTCATTTTTCGCGCTCCACGAGCAAGTGCTTTAGCACTCTATGGGCATCGAACCCAAATTCCCTAAACAACACAATCGCAAACCGTAACAATACATTTTGGTATAAGCCTTGGTACAAGCCTTGGTGTATTTTTGGTGCCAATTTGGTACCACGGTTTGGTAATCAAACATTTGGTGTCATTTTGGCACCAATTTGGTGACGAAACATATAGCAAACGTTGGCAAAATCTTGTAATGCCAGACTTGGCTAACAGGGAATATTTTACATTTTATATTAACACATTGCAGACCAGTAGTTTTATTGCTAACTTTGCCCAGTGGCCAGCTATGTTTTTGGTGAATGAATACAAAAAAGGTTTTACATAAATTTCAAAGGCACATTTTAAAATTAAATACCAATTGCATTTTGAAGTTATTTATTACATATTCTTGCAAGCTAATATATTTTTGAAGTATGATACTTTGTAAAACACTCTGTAATGTAAAACTGTACTGTAAAACCACTGTCAGAGCTTTTATCGCTATCACTGTCATCCTCCTCACTTCTTTCACTTTCAATATCATCCTCACAATGATCAATATACTCACTTTCACTTGGAATATCTGATAAATTGTCAGCAAATATATAAAAAATTTTATCATGTTCTTTATCGTTCTCCATGCTTATTGAATGCTATAAAATATCAAATTGATATAAAAATCAAGTTAGTTTTATGACTAAGAACAAAAAACTAATCACTTTTAATTCCATATGGAACTGATAACCTCATCGAATGCGTTTTCCGTTACATTGCTCTACTCTAAATGACAACAATGAAAATTCAAGAATTCTCGTGATTGGCCACGAGCTCTAGAATAGAAAACACGAGAATTCTCGTGATCCGTCCGCAATGTGTTAAAATAGACGTGGTAGTTGATAGCGATTGTAGCTTCAGGGAGTAAAGTCCATGCACCGTATGGATCCTAATTTCTTTGTATGGGAATATATTGAATAATTGTACTGTCCAACACGATTTTTGTTTTGTAATGGCCACTAGGTGATTCTTATAGAGCTTTGCTTCCCAAACACGAATCCGGAAGCGGAATTGGCCCTATACCCTCAGTTTTCGAAAAACACGCGATTTTGGATAAAATTGAGGTGTTACGAGAAAACGGAAAACTCTAAGAAGTTTTTTTTAGCCTTAAAAGATAAAGGAAAGTTTACTCAATATGTCGGTACCAATAGTTATAATATTTTGTGGTTTTGCATAGTTGTAAATGACCGTCAAAGTTTAAAAAAGTTTCGGTGTACGTAGTTTCTATATAGAAACGCGTAGTATATATTTTAACATTTTTAAGAAAAGTTCTTTGTCTGGCCCGCAAACTCTATACAGTGTCGGATTCTGTGGACTTTTCTGAAGAAGAAATCGCTTACCAGAAATGTCGTAACGGTTTTCAATTCGGACAAGCACAAAAAACATGCGTCGGCAACGCGTGTGCGACGTTTTGCCGCTAAGCAGCCGTAGCTCGCTTTTTCGGCTCGGCAGTGCCGTAGCTACGCATAAACAACGCTACAAAAATCGTACGTAGGATATCTACTTTATGTATTCAATGCTTGGTTTTTTGTTGTCTTATTGTTTAACTTTTTCTTATACTGTTACATGGTAACAGACAAATTATATATCTAATATTTTTAATATCCATCATAATTATATGTATTTTTGATTACATTTTTAATCATTTTTTACTAACCAAAATTTTATAAAAAATTTGCGGAAATTGTTTGGTTACATTTTCTTTTTATAGTTAAACTGTAGAAAAAAATGCAATAATTAAAATGAACTTACATCATCTACCTTAATGTTTGTACGTTGCATATTTATTGTTTTTCATATATGGATGTTTAGCAATTTGCAAGTATTACGATCACCTCCTATTTTTGCTATTTGTTTTCTGTTGCGAAAATGTATTTGCAGCAGTGTACTTGGTAGTGCGTTCACTTCATGGTCAGATTGCTCAAGCATACAATTTTAACAAAAAAATGTGTTCATTTCTGTGCGGCTCCATATTAAAAAAACTACGTACATCCGTGCAACGAATATCAAAATTGCTTAAAAATGCAACTCCTTAGAATTTTTTTTGTAATTCTGTGCCAAGTATTTACGCATACATGAAAAAGTTAAACATGACATACATAATATATATGAAAACCAGGCGCCTTAGGTACTATCGGTGTTGTATCGATTATGCGTAGTTACGGCACTGCCGAGCCAATATAGGCGAGCAATGGTTGCATGGCGGCAAAACGTCGCACACGCGTTGCCGACGCATGTTTTCTGTACTTGTCCGAATTGAAAACCGTTACGACACTTCTGGTAAGCGATTTCTTTTTCAGAAAAGTTCACAGAATTCGACACTGTATAGAGTTTGCGGGCCAGACAAAGAACTTTTCGTAAAAATGTTAAAATATCGCGTAGAAACTACGCACACCGACACTTTTTTAAACTTTAATGGTCATTTACAACTATGCAAAACCACAAAATATTATAACTATTGGTACCGACATATTGAGTAAACTTCCCTTCATCTTCTAAGACTAAAAAAAATTTCTTAGAGTTTTCCGTTTTCTCGTAACACCTCAATTTTATCCAAAATCGCGTGTTTTTACAAAAACCCGTGTTTTTCGAAAACTGAGGGTATAGGGCCAATTCCGCTTCCGGATTCGTATTTGGGAAACAGGGTTCTATAAGGATCACCCAATGGGTATTACCAATAAAAAAAAAGTTTAAAATTGTAGGACAGTGTTATTTAAGATAGAAGAACTATTTATTCGCGAGTATGTTGTTGCGATGTCAATCTCTATGTTTTAAGTTACGTCATATTGAATTACATTACTGGAATAATCTACCAATCTCTTTAAATGCTTAAATCTCTTCAATACGCATAAGAGGAGCAGAAAACTGCTCCATCGTTGAAGAATTAAATAATTTTGAAACCAGCAAAATGATTACTTGACCCCCCCCCCCCTTTTTCGCATATACTATAACATATTCCAATGTGAATCAAATCGCAGGGATCGAGTACAAAAATGATCGATTTAGCGTGGAAAGACCCATACGCAGTATTTTGAATTCATGATGCACAATACTGTATATGTATGTATTTTGCGGTTTTCTTCATAGTGCACACCGTAGCTTTTGCAGTTCCCTTCATAACGCACACCATAGTTTTGCAGCTCCCTTCATGGCGCATACCATAATTTTGCAGCTCCCTTCATGGCGCACACCATAAATTTGCAGCTCCCTTCATGGCGCACACCATAAGTGGCACATGCGCAGAAAAAAAACGGGGACACAAAGTGAGTGGAGCTTCGCCTCTGCAGTTACTCTGTGGTAGCATCATTAACTTGTTACGAATCTTCTTGGTGGGGTCCAGGGTTGTTGGGTTCTATGTGAAGTGCTAAGGCACTTTGCTCGATGAGCGCGAAAATTAAATAAAAACGATATTGAATAGAGATTCTGTTTAATCTTGTAATAGTCTAAGAAAACTGCAAAATCGATAAGCGCAAGAACCGGTTTTGAAAACGGAGAGAATTCTCAAAACGTCCTTCTTGCTCCTTTGCTCTTCTTCTTCTGTTCGCTGCTCCTTTCTTCCCGCTGCTCCTTTTTTCCTACTGCACCTTTTTCATATTTCGCGCTTGCGCAGTAGTTATTAATACTTGAAGTCCTGTTCACATGACAGGGGAATACATGCCATAGTTATTAATACATGAAGTCTTGTTCACACGACAGGGGGATACATGACAAACTAATTGTAAGTACAGGATAAACTATTCATTTATAGGAAATATTATAAAATTTAAATAGAAATATTGACCATGTAAAAGCAGACGTTTTGATTGATTTTAAGAATTAGGTATATTTCATACAATCATCAAAGTTGATAAAGTTAACCCCCTATAATGCATGTGGTTCAAAAGTTAGGTATGGATACCCCGCCGTTGGCACAGTCACTCGTGACAGCGTAGGGGCAAGAGGGGTTCCTCGCACACTCGGTTTCGTCAGCGTACGTGTGATCGCTTCGGCCAATATCACTTCAGAACCGAAAATTAATTAAAGCAGAGCGAGCCCTTTCCGCGTTGATCCATCAGATTCGCATTCTTGCCATGTGACTTCTTTTTAGTGGTGCATCATACATATCCATGTATTTAAATTTGGTCAATTTTATCTTATTTGCATATCATCATATTACTGCATTTTCTTCTTTATCGTTATGAGATCGATTACATACGTCGAAAACAATTAATTATCGCAATATTTAGTTACAATTCCTGTCATTTTAAATGCATTATTGTCTTATCTTAGTCTGAATTAGTAATGTCGCATTGTGACACTAACGATGAAATAGTAAGGGGCCAAGTAGCCCCGGATGATTTTCTATAAGAATGGATAGTTTATTCTATGCTTTGTCGATGGTAGCATACAGTGGCGACCAAATTTCTATGCTCACGTGTGAAAGTTGGAATTGCCCGGAAAAGTATTTTTTTCGAGGAAATTGCAAATACGATAATTGTTTGCTTTGTCAGGGAAACTAGATGACACCCGAGAATATGTAATAGCACAGCCGACTGTATTGCTAGCTGTGCTGAACATTGTGGCAACACCGCTCATGAGAAGATCGAGAGTCCTATTTTCAATAGTAGAGTTTTGTACTCAGCATTATAATTAACGTCATTTTGTTGTATAAAATTATACTAATATACAGTATTTTGTATTAGCTATGTATAATTAATAAATAAATATCATAATTATAATAAGTAGAAGTAATATAGAAGTATATTAATCTTTAAAAGTGTGGTATATATTTTGTGGACCCTCGGAAGAGTTTGGGTGTTGCGATGCATTATATTGAAATATTTACAGAAATTTCAAGAAAATATAAGTGTGAAACAGGATAAAACCATCTTTGAACCAAATTGAAGGATTTAAAAATTGATAAAGGTATATGTATGTAGGATGGGAGCAAGAAGATGAGAAAACGGTTAAATAATAATATATGTTTAATGTAATACAAAAAAAAATGTCTACACGCTTTCATGGGTCAGTCGCCACTGCCTACGTCCTGCCCTCTACATCTTTTCTTCGCATTCTCCCCTGACACACACACTCATACATCGTACACACTCATACCATCGTACACACTCATATCATCGGCTCGCTACCGAATCCCACACTCGGCCGTTCCTGACCTATCTTCGGTCCCCGAAGATAAATCTAACACTTGTAAGTACGGTTTCATATAATCCGCGGCTGTACTGGTTATTTTTGGCCCCTCATCGTCCCCTATTCGAATAACTTCGTACCTATTATTTCGTTTTACGCGTGATACCCGATACGGTCCCAGAAATTTCTTTTTAATTTTCAATCCCGGCCCAAACTGAGTGCGCTTGATCACGACAAGATCCCCCTCCTTATATTCTCTGGCTTTCGTACTTGTTCTATTGTGGTTCCGCACGTTTTCTTCTTGGATTTTTATGATATTTTGTTTTGCTAATCGTCTTAATTGGTCTCGTTCTTCATTGAATGACTCTATTGCTTCCTGTTGGATCAACCTCTGGATTTCTAGATCTTCTTTATGGCGCATCCTTGTACCGATCAGTACTTCAAATGGGGTCATGCCTACGCTGCGTTGATATGTACTGTTTATCGCTTGTTGTACTTTCCTAACATGTTTGTATCATTTCTCCGGGGCTTCTGTCGACAGTTTTGTTAATATCGGTATAATAACTCGGTTCATGCGCTCCACCTGTCCGTTACCTCTAGGTACGCCGACGGTTGTTAGAATATGTTCGATTCTTTCTGAGTCACAATAGTTTTTGAATTCTTTTGCCGTAAATGCGGTGCCTCGATCAGATATTAGGCGTTGTGGGCTTCCAAAAGTTTGCTGTTGTATAGTTAACTTCTCGATGGCCTCTTTGGCGTCGGTGCTTTTCGTGGAGTACAGCCACACAAACTTAGAAAAATCGTCCACTACTACAAATAAGTATTTATATAATTTATTTGTGGCGGTCATTGGCCCTAAATGGTCTACATGGTACGTCGTCAATGGTTTTTCTCCCTTAGGTATGGGCGTCAATTCCCCTTCCTTTTTCCCTTTTTTCTTTTCAGCCAACACGCATAATATACAGCATTTTATAAAGTTTTGTAGTTTTTCCTCCAATTGAGATATATAATAATCTTTTTTTAACTCTTCAGCCATCTTCCTAACACCGAAGTGCCCGTTATCATGGACTTTTCTGATTATTTCCGTTTGCATACTCGTTGGGACGACGATGAGATCTCGTTCTCCCACCCTTCTCATTAATATATCATTCTTGAGGAGATAGTCTTCGTATGTTTCCTTAGCAACTATTTTCTTAATAACTTTCAAACGTTCTTCCGCATCCTGCGCCTTGCGAATTACCGCTGTTAATTTGTCTTCGATAATCATTACAGGGTATCGACTGAGAGCATCAGCATGTTTCAACCGTACTCCTGGACGATGTTCTATTTCGTACGAATATTCCTCCAATATCAATGCCCATCGCGCCACCTTCGGCGATAGATCTTTTTTATGTAATGTTTTTTTGAAAGCTTCACAATCCGTAACGATTTTAAAATTTAACCCAAATAAATAAACGCGGAACTTTTTTAACGCATTGATAATTGCCAAGATTTCTATTTCGTAGGAATGCATTTTTTTTTCGGCGTCTGATGTTTTCCGACTCATGTAATGGACGGCGTGGAAGTTTTTTTCTCCGTTTGACTTTTGCAATAATATAGCCCCGTACCCCTCTTTGCTACCGTCGGTATGAAGCTCCGTCGTAGCGAGCGGATCGAAAATCTTAAGCACCGGCTCTCGCGACAATGTATTCTTTAACGCGTTGAACGCCTGTCTTTATGGTTCGTCGAAGTTAAATACGCACGAGTCTTTTAATACGTCTGACAAGGGTCGCGCCAATTTCGCGTAATCTCTTACAAATTTTCGGAAATATCCCGTCAAACCCAAGAAACTTTGTATGTCTTTTTTGTGTTTTGGCACCGGAAAGCGCTGCACGGCTTTTATCTTTTCTTTTGCCGGATTAATATAACCATTTTCTATTTCGTATCCAAGAAATTCGATACGTCTCTTTAGAAAGCTACTTTTCTTCCAGTTGATCCTTAACCCGTTCACACTAGCGACCTTCAAAGCTTCCTCAAGCTTAGAAAACGCGTCTGTTTCGCCTGTACCCGGAATAATCAAATCATCTATATATACGAATACAACTCCTTTACGTATCAAATCTCCAAATACTTCGTTAACAAATCTAACAAAACTAGCAGGGCTGTTGCATAACCCAAACGGCGTCTTATTGAACTCATACTGTCCTAAAGGAGAGACAAACGCAGTATATTTCCGCGATTCCTCCGCAACCGGAACGTGCAAAAATCCATTTTCCAAATCTATCACCGAGAAGACACGAGCATTGGTTAACGCGTCGATGCAGTCGTCTACTAACGGCATTGGGAATCTATCTTTTACAACCCTCTTATTGAGTTCCCTATAATCAATACATACGCGATATTTTCCATTTTTCTTCGGCACAATTACAATTGGACTCGCGTATTCACTTTTGCTCGCACGGATAATATCATTCTCCAACCACTCGTCGATTTGGGTGCGCAAAATTTCTTTTTCTTTTGGCGCCAATCTTCGAGGCCTTTGGCATATTATTTCGTCACTGGTTAACGCTATTTTAGTTGTTATATTCGTCGTTACGCGCTCTGCTGGTTTGTAATTACAAATAATATTCTGTATCTTAGTTTTGAACGGCTCAATCGCATCGATTTCATCTTGTATATTTTCGGTCAGTTTCATTAGTTGGGTAACATGCTCTGCTTCTGACTCATCGCGTATCGCCACGGCACCGGTTTCGCCACCGTTCGGAGAGTTACTATCGCGCGTCTCATTCGTCGACAGTACTTTGATCGTAATATTGCCGCGCTGTATACATACTTCAACGTTCTTTAAGAATTCGCTGCCTAATATAATTTTCGAGTTTGTCGTACGCGTTGGAACTACAAAAGTTTCCGTGCTGCATGACTGGCCGTGTACTTTGATATCTACATACAATTTCCCTATTGGCGCGGTTATAGCGTTATCGAAACCTGTGAACGTTCTACTTGTTGTTTCTAATCGCGGCGAACCGATTTCGGCATACACGTCTCGCCTGATTAGATTCACTTCGCTGCCCGTATCTATTAATGCAGGATAGGATATTCCGTTAATTTCCACCGAAATTAAGTTATCGTTTGAGCTAACCACCGAATTTACTTTTGCTATTTTCGTCGCTTCCTTTCGCGCTTGTCGACAGTCCGCCGCGCGGTGACCGAATTCATTACACGCGAAGCATTTCGGACCCTTATCTTTATTCGGACATTCTTTTAACTCATGTTCTTTAGAACCACATACGAAGCAACGCAGTTTCTTATTCAGTGTCATTTTTTTGTCTTGGATCGCGTCTTGTTTACCAAATTTTCCCTTCCGACTACCCGCTTCTCTCATTCTATCATACTTTTCGAACGCTTTTCTTAGTTGACACAACGTATTCGCGCCGTACAAAATCGCTTTGTTCGATTCTTCGTCAGGTACACCTCTTATTATATATTCTATTAATGAATCGTCGTCGATATTTCCCTGACTTGCAATTCCTTGCATCGCGTACATATAAGTTCGTGCGCTTTCACCGGGTTGTCGCTTCCGATTTATTAATTGTTTATGAATCGTTGCGCTACTTACTTTAGTTCGGAACTCTCGTATTAAACGCCTTTTTAATCTAGACCAAGATTTAATATCCCTTTGAAAACTAATAAATTGTTTCGCGGATCCCTTGAGTAACCGTTTAGCGTAAATTAAATTTTGTAAATCGTCCCACTCTAATAACTGACTTGTGTCCTCAAATTCTTCGATCCATTTATTTACTTCTAATTTATCGTCTCCGGAAAAATGTGACATACTTTCCTCTACATCCTTAATTGTAAATCTGTCTCTCGTTCGTACGCAATTATTTTCTGCCCTACCGTCGGACCGCCGTCGACCGCTTCGCGCAATACCTGCCGGTTTTCGCTTGATGTCTTCTTCTTCCTCTTCTTCGCTTCCGGTATCTTCCTCGGCCGATTCGCCTTGTTGATCCTGTATTGCATACGCATTGATCGTCTCGTCCGCTTCCTCGTCGCTGGACGTCTCCTCTTCGATTTCCGCGTGAGTTTTGCCACACCTTTTTAGCCTGTCTCGAAGCTCTTGTTTTTTCCCTTGCGTAGATAGTTGCAGCTTCTTCAATTCCTCCTTCAATTCGGCTACTTTCATTTTGCCGATTTTGTCCCACGGCACTGTTTCCTGCACTGGACACGTTTCATTTTCTTGCACCTTTTCTTCATTCACCTTAACAACTTGTGCTGTGGCCATTGTCTTCCTTCCGAATCTCACTATGTTACGCAATACAACTGTCCAACCCCGATGCTTCGATCGCGTCACAACCGTTTTTCCTTTTGACCGTTACCCGTTCACAACTTTGCAACTGATGACGAGTGCTAACGTACACTTCGCCTACACCGTGTTGAACGTCACGATCTCCCGGAAAAGTACGCACCGAACAAACACCGCAAGTTCAACTTTACACCGTCACTATTACTTCCGTTTCTTCTTCGCTCACTGCTCTCAATCCCGGACGAGCCCCCAAATGTAGGATGGGAGCAAGAAGATGAGAAAACGGTTAAATAATAATATATGTTTAATGTAATACAAAAAAAATGTCTACACGCTTTCATGGGTCAGTCGCCACTGCCTACGTCCTGCCCTCTACATCTTTTCTTCGCATTCTCCCCTGACACACACACTCATACATCGTACACACTCATACCATCGTACACACTCATATCATCGGCTCGCTACCGAATCCCACATGTATGAGTTAATAGAGACCGAAATAGACAAAATTATTGGTACGAAGCCAAAATAGGTTAAGTGAACACGTGGAAAAGACTAAAGAGGTTATCATAATTAGCTATTGAAAGGAACAATTATACAGTTAATTATAAAATCGTGTTAGACGACAGTTCGTCAAGTTTGAGCTACGTCAGGCGCTAGCGCCAGCTCTGCCGTACCTAGGCTTTCGCCATCACCAGCAGGTGTTGGTTGCGTCGACCACTGCGATGGGTCACGTTCGTAGATGTTCTGAACGGCGGGCTTGGAAAAACCCCCTTCTTCACCACTGAAGGATCATTAGAAGAGTAGTCTGTCCATTTCGGGAAGCGACCCACTTAGCCGTTTGGCTTGCATTCCTGTGCAGGCACAGAAGTGCATGCGAAACGTTGCCCAGCGGGGACCACGAGGAGGTGGGGTCGCTTGTACGAGACTCAGTCTCCTACGGGCTTGCGTGAGTGTCACGCAAGAGTTCGGCGTCAGCAGTTTTCACCACTTTCGCCGCTCACCCTGCCACGTTGCATTCTTAGTGAAGTGCGATGCCCGCGGGGGCAGAGTGAGATGTGCGTCAAGGCAGTACCTTTTTGCGTTCTTCTCGTGCTGTTCTTGGTACCACATTTCCATTGTTCGTCTTTCCGCTTCAGAATTCTCTTTGCTGTCCTTGAGAATTCATTGAACGTGTCCTGGTTAAGTATTTGTTGTGGGGTGTCGGAGGCCAGTGAAGATTCAGTTCGGCGTACTTCTCTTGTAGCGGTTTCCTTTTTTCATTTAATCTTTGCAATATATCAGTGTGTGAATCGGTGTCTCCTCGATCCCACAGGGGCAGTATTTGTTGTCTGATATTTTCGATTTGTGCAGGTACTGCGCGAAGTGCAGAAACTGTGCGGTGTAATGGTTAATATACATCCAATTCATGTCCATCCTCTTTCTGATGTCTGGTATCAGATTGAACGTGTACCGTCCTCTGTCCGATGTTTCCCATTGTTGTTGCCAAAGCTGGAGTAGATGCTTTTGTACGTATTGTGTTGCAATTTTGCTGTCCACGTTCTCTGAGAATGTGAAGTCCTGTATCTGGAATGGTATCTTCTTTCTGATCTTGTACTTGTAGGTGGTCTCCTGTATCTTAAGCTCTATTGGTAATTCTCCAAATATCACCGGCAGCGCATGTGTGGACGTTGTTCTGTATGCTTTTGTTATCCTCAAAAGTGCGTTTCTTTGCGCTGCGTTCAGTCTCTCGATGTTGCCCTTCATAAGCTTGTCACTCCAGGCCGCTGCAGCGTAAGTGATAACTGGGACAAATATACCTCTGTATAGTGTTGAGAGGCACTTGTATTTCAGTCCCCAATCTTTCCACGCTATTCTGGAGAGCGCGTTGAATTTCTGCTTTCATTTGCTTTTCAGCTTTTCAACATGGGTCCTTATATACAGTCCTCGGTCGAAATAGATTCCCAGATATTTTACGGTCTCCTTGTACGCGATCTGTTTATTGCCTATTTTGATTGTCGGTGGTCTCTTGGGATCCAGAATTCCGTTGAATAGTGTCATTTCGGATTTTGATTCGGACAGCTTTAGTTTCTTTTCCGCGCACCACGTCTGGATCAGTGACATTGTGCTTTGGCCATTTTATTCAAGTTCTCGCCGGCTGTTTCCTCCGACAAGTACTAGCAGGTCGTCAGCGTATGCTACTGCCTCAATCTTGGCGTGCTCCAGGGAGATAAGCAGGTCGTCGAATATTAAATTCCATGTATGCGGGCCTAGAATAGACCCTTGGGGGCATTCTCTTGGGATGCATCCTCCTGGGAGCATCCTCTCACAGAGTGCCACTGATCGGTCTTGAGGTAGCTAGCTATCAGTCCGTAGATATTTTTCGGACAGTTGCTCTGTTTCAGGCGATGGAGAATACTCGGCCACCACACATTATCGAACGCACCTGAGATATCAAAGAAGATATCCAGCACGTACTTTTTATTGCTACCTGAAACCAATTCCCGCATTTTTAGTATCATGTCCACTGTGGATTTTCCTTTCTTGAATCCAAACTGTCGTTCCGAGGTGAGTTCTTCGTGTCGAAAGACTGAGTCCAATTTTGCAACAACAAGCTTCTCCAGTGTTTTGCCGATTACAGGTAGAAGACATATCGGCCGGTATGATGTGGGTAATGATTCATCTTTGTCAGGGTTTTTTTTAGTAACGCTTGGATATTACCAGTTTTCCATATCCTAGGGAAGCAACCTTTTCTGAGACAGGCATTGAACAGTTTCTTGAGTTGCGATTCCAGTACAGCATAGGAGGCCTTCAGCACTTCTACCTCGATACGGTCGGGTCCTGGGGCTTTCCGGTTTCGCAGCTGCTTTATGGCTACCTGGATTTCGATGTCATCAAATTCGTTACAGTCGCTGGTGTTTGGGGCTGTCGCATAGGTGGATCTTTTTTCCTTCTGTGTATCTGAGCTATCCTCGCTGTCATCAGGTACTAGAGTTTGAAGAAATGTTTTTGCCGTTTCGTCTCATGTCATCGTTTGTGTAGATCTGGACTCGCACGTAGCCAAGGCACGCTCTGGTGTTATTTTCTGGGCGCAGAGTTTATACACTATGCCCCATAGATCTGCGTTCCCTTCCTTCGATACGAATTTTTTCCAGGTATCCTTCTTGGCTCTTCTGACTTCAGAGATGTACCGGTTCCTGGGTTTCCTATAGTCGCATTTCATTGGCGGGAGTAACTATGACTCTCTTAAGGCGAGGTCGTTTGAGGTGTCGGGGACCCTGTCTTCCTAGTATCCGAGATCAGCAGTCGTTTGAGGTGTCGGGAAGGCCTGCCTTCCTAGTATCCGAGACAAGCGATCGTTTGAGGTGTCGGGAAGCTTGTGTCCCTAGTATCCGAGACCAGACCTTATGCAGATCTAGTTTAGTAAGTGGACACCTCTTCGTGGTTCCCGCCACAAGTACCTTCTTCGGAAGAGAAACTAAGATCCACCGCTGCGACTGCTAATACAGCACTGCCACGAGTCGGCGTCGTTGACCAAATGGCTCTTATGTGGCAAACCCCATTGCGGCATCGCGGGACAGTGCACATTAGCGTACTGGTGCTCAAAATGGACGGCCCAGCAGCGAAAGCTTCTGACGCAAAACTCATACGTGGCGACACGTATGCCCGCTAGAGACTGAGTCTTGCACTGGCAACCTTACCTCCACGTGGTCCCCGCTGGGCAACGGTGCACATGTGTAACTGGCTTGCTGGTTACACAGGTGTAGCGGCTAAAAGGTTCGCCTCCCGAAAGGGACAGTTTACCCTTCTCATGATCCTTCAGCGGTGAAGGAGGGGCTTTCCCAAGCCTGCCGTCCATAACATCTACGGACGTGACCCTTGAAAGTGGTGATACGCACCCTTCCATCGCTGGTATAGGCTAACGCCTCGGAACAGCAAAGCTTGGGGCCTTGTGCCGCCTAGAAGCTTATGAAGACAATAATTCAGTCGCATTTCATTCTGTCTCTTGACTCTGGGTTCTTCTCTTGTTGGAGTTCTCTTCTACAACCATAGGTCTCTCGCTTCAGCTTGGTAAGATTGCTAGTCCACCAGGGGGCAGTGGAATGGTGGACCTTCTGCTTCTAGGACTCGTTTGCATGCAGAGATTATACATGTCTGTAGGGTCTCTGCCGTTTGTTCTACGTCATCGTTGAGCATGTTCTCCCATCCCACGTGTTAGAGAACAGTATTATAATTGTGGAAAATTTCCTTACCACCCTAGGGGTATTTACCATGGCGCGTTACCTTTCTTTTATTATAATGGGTGGTTCGCCAATAGCCATATCATCCCACTTTATAAAATAAAATAAATATTTTTAAATAAAACATAACAAAAACATAACTTTTTGTTGTAAATCTGTTTCCTAGCTAAGTTGATGTGGTGAATAATAATATTTTTATCATATCTCAATGTATAACTTTATTATTTATTCCTTTGTTGCGTATGCGTCCTGCGGGGATAGGGATTTTTGGCGGATCTCACCGGCGTGGGTAAGGTGCCCGTGGAGCGCTAAAGTGGTCTGCTCGCTGCGCGATTAATAAAAGAAAGACACTACTTTTGTGACTTAGGTTTATTTTGAATGTTCAATTATATTACTCGGCAAGACGATGCAAGGGAGAACGTTCGATGTTTATCGGATCGTACGAGAGTTAATTCTCCTTCTTGGCGGCGAAGTCTTCGCGCGATTGCGGTCGATCCCCTCTTTGCTGGTATCTGGATCCTCCCTCTGGAAAGTCCCTTGTCCTCCCCTGGTCCAATGGTGGTGGTGTCCGCCCCGTCTGGTGATGTCTCTTCCTTCCGGTTTCGGTCCACCCTCAAGCGAGTGGAGGTGGAGGTGCCTCGCCAAGGGCGCGGGAAATCTTGTGTTCACGTGTTTGGAGAAAGCATGGGACCCAAGGAGACTTTGGTAAAACTAAGACAACTCGTGTTGGCGAGCCTAACCGACCCTTACGGAAATTTACGACTCTCTTGGAGTGCGTAAATAGGAAGGACGTCATGTGGGGTCCTCCAATTTTCTAGAGTCGTGCGTGACTTAGCTAACGACAAATTCCGTACGGTCCCTAATAAGTTTAACTCGAGGGTGTTCTTCGTTGACGAGTTTTCGTTTCTGCTCTCCAACTTTCCCTTGCTCGATCGCCCGCGGCGAGTACTTTAACAATGAATTTCCTGTACGCAGTACGCATATGTCTGGCCTATTTCAAATTTCGCTCTTAATTTATAATCACAGTATCAGGGGGACGCGATTCCTACGTAACAATATTCACGCGATTCTATCACCCTACTACTTGAATCAAGTTCAAGCGACGGCGTTACAATACTAATAACAAAACATAACGAAACATACTCCTGAAATATTACTAGTAAAACCTTAAATCTTGTGAAATAGTACATACTAAGCAAATAAATAAAATGCTATTGATGTACTTAAACATATTGAAAAGAATAAGTTAAATATATATATAAAAATTGATGTTTGAAGAAAAGTGAAATTAAAAAAACATCATTGAAAATCTAGATCCTATTAAAATTTTTTAATTTTTACGATTTTTAGAAATAATGTTTGTACGCGTGATCAACTGACTATTTTTTACAGTTTTTACATAATCGTTTAATAAAATATTTGAAAAAATTGATAGTAATTTAAACAAAATATGGTAAGCTTTACCACAAATGCATGTATCTGAAAATGCTAAATAATGTATATCTAATTGAATACTAATATATGTTAATTTACATAAAATATGTTTATGATTTTCAGATTGCAAAAATTAAGATTCCAAATAACCATCATTTATTATGGTCTCCATTATTGCATAAATATGAATAAATGAGGTTATCACTTCTTCAGTGGGAACAGAAAGGCTCCCTCTTTGTAAGTGATCAAAATATATATCGCCTACAGTTTTACCTTTATCCTTCACAATTAATAATCGACATATATTGCAATTTAGTTTTTTAGCAACAGAATGGGACCCATACCCGGACATGTAAATTTTAATGGAATCATCAACAACACAATCGGACAAATATGTGGAATCGGAGATCCCTAAAAAAGAAATTACATCAATGGATACATGAAGATCGTTACTATTATTATCACAAATTCGAAATTTATTTTTGATTTCAGTAAAAGAAAACGAACTTGCCGATTTTGTAAATATATGTTTTAATCTAATATTTTTTTCTGCATGAATTGCTTCGGTATATGATACATGATAATTATAACCAGATAAAAGTCTATAATTTCCAAATCGTTTCTCTACTTTTTCGTTGTAAATTTTCCAGCTAAAAGATATGACATACAAAAATTTTGAAAACAGTACTCTGTAAGTTATGAAAGAACTGTAGTAAATTTGATGCAGAGCTTTGAAAGTATCTAATGTTAAATGGCCATTTGTGTCTAAATTTTGCCAAGAATTTAACCATATTAGAAATTTCGTTAAATATTCACATCTAAAATCATTGACATACAATTCTATATTAAAAATATAGAATTGTAATTATCTTTTAAAACACTATCATTATTTTCCTTGCAATTGGGAACACAACAATACCGTCGCATTATTGATGAATATATGAAATTTATAGAAACAATATATGTAAAACAAAATGTTCAAAAATGCTGTAGATTATATTAAATAAATCTGCTACACACAAAAATAAGGATCTGTAGAGTGAATATAAATAAATAAAATACCTGGATTATTGCTCCGTTTCATTATGAGAACTTTATGTGGACTTTATAGCTACATTAATATAAACATTTGAAAGATAGGCGGGAAACCGAAAGGCCGGTAGAGGGAGACTGGGTAGCCGGGAGGTCGGAGGTTGGCAGGTAGTGGGAGGCCGTTACGGTAGGTTGGGTTAGATATATCGAAACCGGACTCTCGCAGTGTTGCCATTTTCCCTTCAGCACGGCTAGTACTAGAGTTGGCTGTGGTAACGGTTTTGAAGCATTTTAATTGTCCATATTTTTTACGAAAACCGGTTTTAATTGTTCTGTCGAAATTACAGAGTCATGATTCTTGTATTCTATTAAATAGTATACATAAAAAATCTGGTTCATAATTCAGAATGGACCTTCCTAAGATTGATTCAGAGATGATCAACACGAATAAACACGTGTGTACATATCATTAGATCTTTGGACTTAAAATGCGTTTGTTTGCGTGATGTGACGTTTGTTGGCATCGAACCTGTTGCATACTGTCTGAATTTATTTATGAACTGTTCGTCACATAGCTGGTCATCGAATTCGTTTGTTACACATATACTTCTCACGTAATACTTCACTTTTTCCCAAAATAGACCATTTTTACAAAAATGCGTGATTTTCAAAAACTGATGATGATAGAGTAATTCTGCGATTGTAGTTCCAAGGAGCCCAGGTCGCCGATTAAGATGCAATTTTAAATGTGTGACGTCATTATCGGGATATTCGGATATTTGATTATTTGGATAGTCCCAGCACTATTAGATACATATGCACACAGGTCATTCCACGCCAAATTAATCAGTTTTTGACCACGATGTCAGAGGTTTTGTTCCGATTGGAAGATCGCCCCGGTAAAAATAAGGGGAGGTTTAGGCCGTCATTTTCCTTTTTTCGAATTTGTTTAAAAAATAGGAATCGTTGACTTTTGCAATTTTCTGCAGTACTTTAAACACATTTCTATAGCCATATCATTTCACTGCTATTTGACACTTACTTACAAAAATGTATTTACACTATCGGTTCAGGTCTGCTTGATTTCGATCTCGTTCCATTTAAAATACGATCGAACAGTGGTTGAGGTGTCACTCATAATGTGAATACGTATGTAGTCTAAACAATGGAATAACATTTGATCGAACTGAGGTCAGAGTGTGAATGGCGATCTGGCCTAGGAGGAGTCCCATACAATAACTAGGTCAATAATTCAAACTTGCAGCACCTTCGCATCAATAGCCATTGTTTATTTCCCACCACTAATTTTCCAACTAATTAGCTCCACCCTCAACCCATGCCGAAACTGTATAAACAGCCGCCACCATTAGACATAGAATCAGATGCCGTCATACACAGGAACAACAAAATTATACATATCAACTGTACCAATAACAAAATAAATTAGCATCAAGCCAATCGCTGTCTACCATCCTTTTAACGAGGCTCCGCCACGATATATTGTGACATAGCCATTGGGTCCGTCAGACGATCTTATAAATCGCCACTCAACGACACCCAGCACAGCCGATATCTTCTTTCTAGCTAGATTGCAGCCCCAATAAAGCTGCTGGAAGAATCGCGACCCAGTTCCTAGATTTTTGTCATCTAATGGCTGCCTTCAGAGATCTATGTTACCTTTTCTCCATGCCATTAGAAGCTGAGTGGTATACTGCAATTTCCAAATGCTTGTAACTAATTAACTTTGTCACTGCCGCAAGCAATTGGTCTTCGAATTGAGAATCTCTATCCGACGTTATTGTAGTTGGTGCGCCAAAACGTGTTTCCAATATGGTATATAACTCTGTAGCTATCGTATTTACAAGTGAATCCTTCAATGAAACTGTTTTTGTCCACCGGGAGGATCTGTCAATCATTGTTTGACAATACTTGTATTCGTTAACTATGGGTAAGGGTCTACCTAAACCAATAATGTTTCAACTAGCCAACTGGATCCAAATGCACGAGCTGGAAACGACTCTTTCGAACTGCTATATTCAGGGGAGGATTAATGGTGTGCCAGATAACCTTCCTACACCGGCATTAAAAGCATGTTCTTGCCCAATACAAGATATTGAATAAATTTGGAATAAAATTGTTAAAAAATATTATGCAACTGGTCAAGCGTTAACGTGTACTAAAGTTTCTTATAAAGTTTATAATTATTTATTAAGCTGCAATAAATTGACAAGAGAAAATATTACGAAGTGCAAAAATTAAAGACAGAGCGTAGGAAATATTACTCCATTAATACTTCCCATGTGGCGAGCTCCAGCGCATCCATTTTTGCTGCACCAGTTTTGACCCTCGTACAGCGTAACTGTAACATTAGAACTACCGAAGTGCTCAACATGATCTGAGGTGATAGGCGTGGGGTGAAAATAAGTTGTACACAGTTTACTCCGGAATACTGTTTATTCTATTCTTAGCCGCGCGGGGGTTTCTTTACCGTGGTTACTCTTTCTCGGGTGCGTCCTTCTGCCATCGACGAGGTACACGATAGACTGATCATCTTATGGGACTTCGTGTCATATGCTCTGAAATACCGATAATCAAAAGATTCAGACTTTTCGGAAGAATATCTTTCATTTTATTATCTGCCAAAGAATGTAAACACTTCTAAAGTATTTTAATATACAAAATGTAAGAGCAAATGCAAAAGTTATACATTTTAGACAATCGAAAAGGTAAAAATGAAAACGGATTTGGAGCTCATGAGCCCCACATCCGGGTGACAAAGGGAAGCACTGGATAAGTGGTCTATCCTGTTCTTAGTCAATGCTTTTGCCTCGAAGGTTCTTGCGAGACCCTCGTTCGTTTGTTCCTCCGTACTTGCTGTTGTGTTCTTGTGTCGTAGTCACCACCCAGCAAACAATTGGGCACCAAATCGACACCAAATTGGCACCAAATGTCCCTAAAATTCTACAAGGTTTGGCACCAAGACCCGATCCATCTGTGTCCATTTTACGCACGGGTTTTGGTGCCAAACCGTGTACCAACCTACGACACCAAATTAGCACCAAATACATGCCAACTTTGGTGCCACGTTCTGGCGCCAAATTAGGGCCAAAATCGCACCAAATCTTGGCATCATAACTAAAAGCCAAATTGGCACCAAATTACTGAAAATTTGGCTCTCTCGATGATTTAAAAATGGCGGCATTGAATTAGCTTTTTAAATAAATTTAAAAATAGTTTGGAAATAAATAAGGTATACAAGTTATTAATTTACAGTTCTTTATTTTCTTTATTATTACATTAACAATATAATTACTATTATAAACATAATACTACATCAACAATATACATAAACACGAATACTTAGTATGATTATTATTGCAGCTCTGTCTCAATTTTGTTTCGTTACAGTCTGTTCCGTAGCATACTTTAATTACATTGCATTCGCTACGTATAGCTATAAATTAGAAAAATCCTATACACATTTTGGGATCGTTTATTGAACGCAAAACTATTCGGTTCGACAGATGGCTAGCAGCTCGTGCGAGGAACAATACCCGAAGCACAAATTGCTAGCACGTTTATGACACGCAAGCCTCCAGAGCCGTTTTTGAGGATTAGTTTATTTCTTAATCCGCATGACACATCTGCTTCCAACTTTCTTCGTCCTCAACGGCTAATTGCATGTGTCATAAACGTGAATTTCCAAAGGGTCTTAAACTCAGCCCCGAATACCGTTACCCAGGTCAGATCGGGACCTAAGCCTGGCGGAAATTTCATCGAATTTGTTTAAACCCCACCAACACAGCTTCCACCTCCACTGACACTTCCTACTTCCGAAAAAATCGCGTTTCGGACGCACGAGGTAGGGCGTGGTCAGTGTCGCCGACCCCTGATTGGATTCTTAATTTCGAGAAATCAGGGGAAAGGCGGGCCTTAAGTTTTCCTTAAGGCTGAGGATGCGACAGGAAGTCAGTCAAGAAAAACGCAAGTAGAACATCACGCGTCGAAAAAAAGGGTCTACGTCACAAACACCAAGTCACTAACATTACATTAAACTCGGCTTCAAGGGAAACATCATAATCGCTTGAAGTTAACGGAAAACATCATCTTTCCGACGAGTCAACAACATTGGAACTTTGACAACACTTATTCCCCAATAGATAAGTGTTATATCATTAAAAAGAATTTATTCGTTGTTCAAATTCAAGTGGTTCAATCTTAATATCCTTGTCACCATAAAAGGTCGTAAGGACATACGCGGTCAGTTGTCGGTCAAAGGATCGGTCAGAGATTTACGACCTCTGACAACTTCGGCTCTCGACGCATCCGTGTAGTTGCAGCGCGCCGCGTATTACGTTAAAACACAGTCCTTGTATGGAGGTAAAACCATGTGCCTTTGCATTTCAAATGATGATCTGCTTCACATCTCCTTCCCCGTCATGACCCGATGAACCATTAACATGAAAAAGAAAATGGAACAAAATACATTAGTATTAATGCGATATTCAGTATTAATAACATTAATTATGAACAAAATAATTTGTATGTACCACAAATATAAATTGACGAATTTATTCCGTGATGGACATACAACTGCCCATACACACAGCTCGAACAAACACGACTATGATTCATATGCTCATTTACTACTGCTTCTTTCTTCCTGAAGACCTAAAAACATAAATAGATATACAAATTTAATTTAAGCGTTTATATGCAGTACCTTTCATAAAAAATAATACTTATCTTGCTTCTACTGATTTATGCATATGTTGCTGTTACAATCCCAGCATTCACAAAGCACGTATTACTACCTGTAATAAAATATTCATATGTAACATATATAAAATTAGTACAAACATGATCTTTTGAAATATATAAAGAATATTAAAACATGTAAATCTAATTGAAAGGGAATAACTAGTAGTTAATTTTATGAAGACAAATCTTACAACTTTTCAGTATGTATAATAACGGCTGCAATCCATGTTGATGCATCCAATACTGCTCCATTGCTGCTACTGCTATCTGATGCACACCCTTCAGAAAATGGCATTCTGTAACATTTACCAGATACTTCAACTGAAGAAATATAGCAAATATCACTGCACAATTCAGCACAGCAATACATCTGAAATGCAGAGGACCCTGCCCCTGCATGATAAAAATCACCAATATTGGTGAATTTTTTCACCCCTAATGTAAAGTAATCATTATTCTTTTTAATTTCTGTAATTATACAGATTGACCCATCGCGTAAAATACAGCAGTTATCACGTTCACTTACACCCAACACCATGCCATTACATTGAATTTGATGGCACCGAAGTGAAGCGGTATTGGATGAATGAGCAACTCTACTACTATCTATATTTGAGTCTATCTCAGACATTCTATTAGAGTATTGCTGAAGAAATTGCCCTGGCTTCCTGCAATATTTCCGAAATAATTGCATATTATTTTCATAAGGAAAAGAAGAAAATGAATCTAAATGACCCAAACATCTAACGTCATTGGTCATGTGCAAGAGACCATGGACATTATAAGAACTAAATGTTGCTCCATACAAAGTTTCGCAACGAAGAACAAATTTTTGAAGTGCGATCTCCGCAAATTTAAAAAATTTAGTGGTTGGAGATTGTGCAGCTAGTATACGTGTAGCTGTATGCAGAAGAAGGAAATGTTTGTAGAGTTGGTCGCTATGTATTCCAAACATTGCGACTGGTCCTGTATACAAAAGGAACTGCCTAAATTCAGTTGCCTTATATTTTGAATACTTTTCAATACTCCTAGGACGTCTTGAAAATTCTGATGGACAGTACTTTCTAAAGTTATTTAGCCGCGAAGATACTAAAGAAGTTTGTCTTGAAGACAATTTTGAAGAACGTGTGTACTTTCCATCTATCCATGCTGATAATATTTTTTTCACAACCCCTAAGCACAGAAGATGCATGTATTCGAATGGTACTTGAGAAACCATCCCAATTGGTAACATTGAAAGTGGACTGTTACCTTCCTTATGATGATCTTCATCTATACACCTGATATATTCAGAGTCAGTTCTAAGACGATGATTTATTCCATTGAAGACATATCGACCGCTAATCTGGCTACCAGAAATTCTGCATTTTGAACAAGGGTGCTGGGATACATGCCCCCGATGATTTAAAATAAAAGCCCTGGCTGGTGCATCTGCTATGAAAGAACGCAATTTTATTGGTATCTTAGAATCATTAAAGGTGATACCACCATTAGAAATAATAGATTGAAATTCGGCGACGAAACTATGGAAAAAAACATTGGGGTCATTAGGTTTTTTTGGACCTTTATAAATTCCTACAACTAATGGCCTCCCAATAGATTGTAAATTTACAACTCTACATTGAATTGGCCAAATCTGAACATTAGCAGACTTATCTAACATACACCCATCTGTACTAAAATCTAATTGAATTTCCTGAATCATAACTGCTGAAGATTTTTGCAGATATTTAACAATTTCAGATTCAATGCCAAGGTGAATGTATTCCCCTGGTGGTACGTTAATAACAGGACGAGAAGTACGTGGTGTTTTCAGAATGGTTCGAACATCCTTTGGCAAGGTAGAAAAGCAGGAATGCGTTCTAAGAAGATTCAAAATGCTGTTGCCTTGAATATGGTTTATATTGTTTTCTACAAAGCAAGCAGCTAAACGTTCAGCGAAAGGAATTTCCGAACATGATGATGAAGAAGAAGAAGAAGAGGACGATAAAGATGAAGAAAAAGTTTCACACACGTTATCTTCAACACTAGTGCTACAACCCGCATTAAATGAAGATGAAACTTCCATGTTACTGCTGCCACTAGCAGTAGGACAATTTTGGGTAGACATTGATCGAGAGTTCACTAAAATTTCTTGCCGAATTCTTCGAATTTGCCTACGCGATAACTGCTGCATTCTTTTTCTCGACACCGAGGATTTAATTAACTTTTCACGTTTCGAATTCATTTCGATCACTTTCACCTTTCACGTAATATCTGTGCACAAATGGCTCCAACCAGGGCCCCCAAACTCTATTCTTGTGAACTTGAAGCCGATTTTAATTCTCCCCCCCGTCTACTTGGAGCGCTAGCGGCGCACCTCTACATGTATACATTGTATCACCGATACTGTACACAAGGTAAGAAATCGTGACGTCACGTTCCCACCATTCACCCGTCAACTCGCAAATTTTATTGAACTTGGTTTGGAGAAGCGTGCATTGGAATTTAATTGAATTTAATCTTGGCGTGTTATCTTGGCGTTTTCTTGCGAAAAGGTGCAACAACAAGAGCAAGAGATGAGAATGAAGTAAGTAATACTCATTATTTTAATAAAAAGACCAAGAATTAAAAAGAATTGTACATGTTCATGTTTTATTTGTTGTAAGATGAAAAACCATTGCAGAGTGCAGGTATGGCTTTACAGACTGCTGACTATTATTATTCAGTAGTATACTGAATCATTTAAAAGACATTTTTACCAATGATTCTTTACAATTACAGAAGGTGCTGTCCAAAGGAGAGATTACCATGCTGCAGCCTGGAAAGGCCACAGAAGTACTCAAGAGTCTTTTAGGAAATTGAAGTTAATATTGTTTGACGGTGTGAGGTGTAAGCAATGTTCAGCAAGAGATAGTTTCTGATACTGTTCATCTTCAGACCCCTGATAAAGCTAGCTGGAATGCTGGCGAAACATTCAGAATTATCTCCTGTTGGGTATGGTTTATACTCCAAAGCTTAAAACAATAATAACTATAATGGACCAGGCCATAAAATGATGTATTTTATTTATTTAAGTTTATTAACGATAAATATTATTTCATAAACTTGGTGTATTTTATATATGTATATAATATTTAATATATGTTACACAAATATTTATTTTGAATTGAAACTGTAAAATATTATTCCAATATATTTAATTAATTTGTTAATAGTGTTTTTCTTTTTCCCACAACATATTTTTATTATAAAATAATTTTTACTTGTAAGTATAAATACTATACAGCACATATATAGGACCATGTTCTTGTGTGCGTATTTCACCGACGTTATGTGTATGTTGGTGGCGCCGCTAGCGCTCCAAGTAGACGGGGGGGAGAACTATATTTGGTTCTGGGCGAAATACGGTAGTTTGGGGGCTCTGGCTCCAACTAGCTCTAACCGACTCCACTTGTCCACTGCACTTCACTGCAGCTATGAGTCATTGGCTTTCCCAACTCTGACAGGAAGAGAGGGGAAAAAAGCAATATAAAGGTAAACCAATCGGTAATCCTCATTTTATGGCGGGCGACTCAGCGTTTGCGCGGGAGAGGTTTCTATTGGCTGCAAATTATCCGCACATTACACTGCGCATCAACCACAACGCATAGAATTAGTATACCGTATAATAAAATATATTATTAATCATTACTAATTCTATTTTTTACATATTTTTATATACGTTGTAGTATTCATTATTATTAATATAATTACGCCCATATTCATTTTTATGCGATGCAAGTAATGTGCGGGCGATGCTTCCATTGGACGAACAGATCAATGGAACGAAGGTTGCGCATCCAATAGAAACATCGCCCGCCAACACTTATTAATTGCGAATTTGTTTCAAGAAACAAATGAGGGTGAAATGCACGTTTTGCTTAAGACTCTTGACCAAGAGTTCAGAAATATTCGATTCGCCGAAGAAGACGTATCTATTAAATACCATGGCTGGACAAGGATCACAAACCAATTACGGTTTCATTACCATCAAAGATATGGTAAGTATCGTTGGACGAAAAAAGGAAGAAAAATAAGTAATTTTAGGGTGAAGTTAATAAAGTAAAATTTTCACCATACTTTTTATTAATATTATATTAATACTGTTCGTATTTCTGCATACTTACCTGTTTCTACAGGAGAACCGGCCAAAGCGTCGCATCACGAAACCAATTCGGTATAAGACGACGTCCTCATCGGAGGAACGGCCAAAGAAGAGGAAAGTACAACTTTATGCGGAGAATTATCAGGAGGACGACTTCTTCCAGCTACAAGAAGTATTGGAGGAAGAAGATGAAGAAGAGGATAATTACAATAATGAAAAAATACAATATAACTTAGAAGACATAGCAGAAACCACACCTCACAGATATTCTTCTGTTTCAGAGCAATGCAGAAGTACGGAAGTGCCTCACCACAGAAGTTTTCAGACAGAAGCAGCCACCACAAGCTGCCATAATTACAGGTAAATAAATGTATTGGTTTTGTTTGCTATAGTATTGTAACATCCGAACAAATAATTTGTTACAAACATTAATCTTTGCAGGACAACACTGGAAAAGATCGAGCAACGAATTGCAAAATTTGAAGATGAAGTGAGACAGGATTTAAAGTAAGGATGAAATATACCATATAATGAAATATACCACATTTGTACTTATATTATTCAAAATAATTCTCTTATCCACAGGAAACTGCATTGTAGCCTCCAGGAGATACTACAGTATGTCAAACCGAAGGCAACTGTAGTTTCAAAACCACCCTGCCTGCCCATAGCGTCACTGGCAGAACTAGAACAATTTAATAACACTACAGAGGAAGTATACGAAGAAATTGTAAGTTGACAAAAATTATACTTTTCTAAACTGTAAAATTATTTTAGTTGGATCCATCTTCAAATTTTATTATGTCATTTATTTTATTCAGGTTGCATACTTCCATTACATTGGAGGCTATAATGTGAAGGAACAAATTAATGTCACACTAAAGGAGGCATTTCAAGATGACGCACTACAATCTGTCACATGGTATGGCACAAGAACAAAAGTTGCTCTTTGCAACAATTTAATTATTCGGGCAATATATGGTAAGAATCACTTATCTTCTTGCATATCATCATGGTTGTTGTTACATTATGCTTCAATAGGAATGCTAACGTATTTTTATGCACATTATTTTCCAGAGGGACTGTGCAGAAATAATAAAATTGAAAAACCTGATCACGCACAGTTTGAGGCTGCAATGAAAATTGCTTTAAGGACTGCCCAAGAAAGGGTACGCCACAGACGTGCCCCATGTGACAGTATGGGCAGAAGAACATCATATTGGACCAATACTGATTATCTCGTAGAAGAAAAGATGGAGTAAAAGCAGAATGTGAGTAATTGTAACATTTGCACTAGGTAACAAAATTATTTTTGTTAATTAACATTTAAAATAATGTTTACTTCGTTTCCTCAACAGAAATACAGAAGAAATATTTATTATGTACTAATTATAAATTAAATTATAAATTATAATCATACTTATATTACTTTTTAAGTATACATATTCTTTTATATTTTTTTTATTATATTATATTATTATATATTCTATTTATAGTATAATTTACGTACTTTTCTGTTAATATTATATAGTTAACCATATATTGTTAAAATTAATGTAAAGGAACATCGATGGATATTTTTGAGATTATCTGGTTTTCCTCATCTGGTTGAAAATTAATGTCGGCTGATTATTGAATGGTATAATATACTGGTAACTGGCCGACGTTCGTTTTCAACTAGACAACGAAAATTTGACAATGTATATAAATAATACACATTCTTTCTTTTATTTCTTTATATGATTCCATCTATGTTTCTATGGATCTCCACTTGCAGCAACCTCCTCGTGGTGAGATCTGGATAATCGATTTTATGTGATATAATTAATAATCAAATTCTATTTTTTGAGAAACAATTTAATGTAATAGCATATTGTATTAATAATATCACAAGTTAATCAAGCTAATTGGCTGCAATTATACTTTATTGTTATGTATCAAAATTGAAATGTATATCTTAGACAAAATAAAAATTACATACCTTATAAGAACAAAATATTTATTGTACACTATTCCCTATTACATTCGTATACATATCCCACAAATCCAAATTAATTGATACAATTACAAAATACGAATAAAAATATTTAAAAATTATAAGAAAGAATTAAGATTAAGAAATTTGAAGTTCAATAAATTATTATGGAAGGTTAACGCACTAAATTTATTATATATAAAATATTTTATATAATATTTATTGCAACTGCCTGAATGTTACATAACAAAAGTTTGTGTATAATTTCAAATAAAGTTATATTCATATTAATAACCTTAATAAGTGTTGTTTTTTCACTCTATTGGAACAAAAAATTTTAAGATACATTCATATTGCCGCCAAGGCTAGGTACATTCTTAATCTATGGTTTGATATAAGGCTTGGTATGGATTTGTAGTCAATTGGGTGTCAAGCTATTCTACAACGCTTGATGCGGTTTTGTAGCTAATTTGGTGTCAAGCCGTGCTACAAGGCTTGATACATTTTGGTATAAGCCTTGGTACAAGCCTTGGTGTATTTTTGGTGCCAATTTGGTACCATGGTTTGGTAATCAAACATTTGGTGTCATTTTGGCACCAATTTGGTGACGAAACATATAGCAAACGTTGGCAAAATCTTGTAATGCCAGACTTGGCTAACAGGGCAATTGTTTTAGACAGCGCCCGTGTCTATCAACTTACGTTTTGTGTGCGTCACAGATTCATTCGTAATTTTCTATAAAGATTATATAAATCCATAGCAGTACAATTTTAGAGAATTTTTATAATTTTTTGTAAAATGAATGGACAAAGATTTGTTTCTCACGAATTGTATGTTTCTTCCACTATTCGTTATATTGATTCCTTTTGTACAAATAAACACACCTTAATTATTGGTAGCTCTAATGTTAACTACCAACGGAAAATTGATAGAGACTATCATAGAGTACACGCTGTTCGCCTCATTGCAGTAAAAGTTGTGACGTTGTAGATATGACGTGCAGTAGGCATTGTGTGGCAGGCCAGTGATAGTATTCTCAATGCTTCAGAATATTAGCTAATTGCTAGTTCTTTGTAATTAAAGAATTTTCAATGTCGAATTACAAAGACGAAACCTTTAACAACTTGCACGTCTAACTTTTATTATAGACTAGGGTAGATGTCTCAATTTCTGTCACTTTAAGCTCATCGCGTAACTTCATTTAATTATTGTAGAAGTTACGTAGCTTAAAAATCGTTCAGGTTGGAAGATAGTATAAGTTAACATCTCTTCTATTTACAAAGATTTTTTTATATGTTGGATATGATATGTTAATTATTAATTAATTGAAAATATACAACAAGGTCAAATGTCCCTATTACTGTCACTTGAAAACGTATCACTTGAATGGAAATGATTTTTACATGTATTAGCAAATCAATTTGTGTAACAGGTAAAAAATAAATTGTAAACGTATCGTCTTTCTTGCATTATAAAAATCTCCATACTTTCTACTTATATTAGTCACGTGTTTAAGGCGGTAGTCCCAGGCATGGCAGAGAGTTGACCTTACCGACAAAATGGGCCAAAATATGGGTTTGCGCGAAACAACTTTTCGTCCTTATAAAGGAGAATTTGGTGTCGAAATATGTCTCATTCGAAAGGGGAGGGTTCAGCGCGGGTCGGTCAGGTAGTCTTGTGATCAAATTATGTTGATATGTAGTAATATAAGCGTTGTAATGCGGAGCAAAAATCGACGGCTTGATAGTCGTCGTATCTAAGCATTTTTTTGGTACGGAGAGAATGATCTGCATGAAATGAATACCTGACCGACACGCGCTGAAGCTTTTTCTTTCGAATGAACTATCGTTCGAATCAAAAGCTTCTCATATAACGACGAAAAGTTGTTTCGCGTAAAGGCATGCTTTCTCGGATGACGTCGCCATATTGACGATAAAACAGAGCAAAATACGTATCAAGTTTAGTTCAGCTGTTATGCACGAGGGGCGCCTAATCATCCAGACAAAATGACAGCTGGCTGCGAGTATAGGAGTAGCTCCATGTACCACTACATTCAACCTCGCCTGTACGTGCGTCGTCGACGCTTTCTGCCTACAACAGATTGTTGCGCGGTTGTTTTCCGCCCGGCAAGCGACACCGCGATATATTTATAGAAAAGCAAATCAAGCAGCGATGCCTTTTAGACGCAACTCAACGCAACGCGTCCACGACACTCGCATAGGCGGAGTTCAATGTAGCTGTATCATCGTTTCCTTTTACATTTTGAAAAGTAATATGTATGGGAACATATACATATATATATCTCGGCCGGATAAACAAATGGCCAGTTAATCTGGCAGCATGCTTTATAGATTGTTATGTTTATACCAAAAAATTAATATTAAGTATATTGATAATGTTTAATATTTATACACACGTATGAACATACGGTACATATATACAATCGCACCATCTCAATATAATATAATGCTACGTAATATGTATGTAGTATTTGTTTAATTTCATCTTTCACAAAAAACTTGGTAATCTTTTCTGTTTCTTTTATTTCGTTTCTTTCGTTAATGTGATGTCACGCCACTTTCTCAAAAATGATATGTCAGTTGCTGATGAATCTTCTTCCTGTTCAACATACTTCGTTGCACTTACAAGTGCAATCTTTCCTTTTGCTGACTCACTTTCTCATCTCTATCTATATTTTAAGAAGTGCGGAATACTGTACTCGGAGATTTAGTACGAATGGAAAAAAAATTAATATGAGGTTGCGTATTTAAACAATTACAAATACATGTGACAATAATTACGCAAGAAAGTGAATAATTACAAAATATTTCATATCAACAAATATGTGGCCGGATAAAACGGAGGCCGGTTCAAATGGGGCTGGATAATCGGGACTCTATTGTAAATAGAAGTTGTAAATTCAGTTAATTGAAACTATTTCATATATTTATATTTTAAAGTTGGAAAGATAATTTTAATGATTGGATTGGCAGAGTTACTACGGGTTCAGACTGTAAACCCATACTTAACATTTTGGTCATAAGTTCGTTATTCATTTATTCGTAACTATACAATATGCCAATAAGTGGCAATAATTTCAAAATATGTTAAAGAAATTTTAAGAATATTTTACTCTGAAATATACGCACAGATAATTTCGGAGTACGTTTTATGCGATTGTCTCTCTAGCCACGGATTCTTCTACTTACGAGTATTACTTAGCATTTTCTAGATCCTTTAAATGTATGAAATGACACCACGCACCTGTACTTCAATCCAACCATATTTATTAACGATAAGTAATATAGAAATAGATTTCTTTTATTTATTAGGTGTCAGCGAAGCTAAATGATTCTATAATTAACAAATCATATCAATAGTAAATCTATTGGTAGAAACTGATTTGTCATGCAGTTATGAATCAATAGAAAAATGTGGTAAAAGAAAGATTAATTTGTGCGCGGAGCGAACTCACGACCAAAATAATTAGTATGGGATTTACAGTCAGACCCCATAACCACTCTGCCAATCTATTCACTGAAATTGTTCTTCCTATTTCAAGATATACTGGTGGTAAATAGTGTTAGTAGACTGAATCTATTATTTTTGTTATCTATATGTTATTCTTCCTGATGTAGAACTATTAAAAATCACGTACCGTACTCACTGCATGAAAAACAAAAATTTACAGTAAGAATTGCTTTTTCGCGGGAAATACCTCGACAAAATTGATTTTTAATTTTTTTAACTACATCGCACAATTCCAAAAAATCTGAAAGATATTGGGGACAAAAGTTATAATAATACGTTGTTATCGTAAAAATATAAAAGTAGTTCTCTTGCAACTTCATTACGAAATCTGCATTTTTCAGATTTTTTTAGGGTTTTTCATTTTGTACACCTAAAGTCTGCGATAAGAAAATCTGGAGAAATTCTTTAAACATATATCACTACATTTCCAATATTTCAGATTTTTCTCAGAATTTTTGCTTGCCATTAAGTAGGACAAACATGGCAAAAACTGATATTTCATTTCGTCCCCATTACTACCCCCTCAATCGAGGTAGAGGATTGAAACTTGGTGTGAAAGCTTTTCTTTGGCTAAGTTATCAAATGGTACATCAAAAGTCTAACTTGGTTCAAGTGCACTTTTGACCCCTTTATCCGGCTGTACCTTTTAACTTGCGCGGGGCGCGAACTTGCGACAAAAATATTTCGTACGGATATCATAGTCGGACCACCAACCGGTCTCATGCTATCGTTACGATGAATTGTCTCAGCGGCAATGCGGCAACGCTGTCTCCGATTCTTGGCAACGTTGCTGCCTTGAGACGATTTCACCCCTTGCCCCGCTGTCGCACAATAACCAGCTGCGAATTACTTTACGCATTCGTGAAAAAAATCGAAAGTGGCTCCGCCTCAGGCAGCTACATGCTTGTAGGTAATGATCTTTCTATAACGAAATCTACCATGCCTACGAAATCTGTGACGTCACGTGTTGGGACTACCCCCTTAATGTTCAAACGGCACATTCACCTCCTAAAAACTTATATTTAAATATTAGATATAAACAAATATGCAATATCCATGTGTTGTTACGTAAAAATGAAGTCGAACTTTAGTATTGACATCAAAGGTCCGTACTCGCACTACAAACATTTATAATTTTTCATTCGTTACGTTTAAAGAAACCTTTTTTTCCTCTGTCAATGTTTTTTTTTAGTACAGTTAGAATCGTTGCGAATCTGTATACAGTAATACATACCTTAACTTACGTCCTAAAATGCATCGTTCCGCATTTATGTTGCCCTTATCAACAACTGCGTATCTTGATTCCAAAGCTTAGTTACGTCAAACTATTGAACATATTTAAGGCGGTAGTCCCCATTGGCGACCAGGCATGTTAGAGAGTTGACTTTACCGGCAAAATGAGCCAAAAATATGGATTTGCGGGGTTCGACTTTTCGTCCTCATATAAGAGAATTTTGGGTCGAAATACGGCTCATTCGAAAGAGGAAGCTTCAATGCAGTGCGCTCTGGTCGTCATTTTATCCGATTATGTAGATGCTCAATAATATGAGCGTGGGAATGTGGCGCAAAAATTTACAGCTTGACAGTCGCCGAATCTAAGCAATTTTCGTATACAAAGAGAATGTTCTCAATGAAATGAGGACCAGAGCGCACTGCGTTGAAGCCTCCCCTTTCAAATGAGCTGTTGTTCGACGCAAAATCTTCTTATATAAGAACGAAAAGTCGAACCCCGCAAAAGCATGCTTTCCCGTGTGATTTCGCCATATTGATGATGATACAGAGCAAAAACGTGTAAACTTTAGTTCAGCTGTTCTCCGCGAGGTGGCGCCTAATCGGAAAGACCCAATGAAAGTTAGCGCGAGTGCACAGACGAGGTACAGGGTAGACCTATCATCTTATGGGACTCCGTGTCACCAGCTCTGAAATACCGACCTCGAAAAAAATTCGAGTGTTTCATACGCCCTCTGCGTATTAATGCGGTGAGTGTAAGAAATACCTGTGGAAATGTCGCTGACGACGATAAAGTCAACAGACTCAAGTACATCGTCACAGACGAGGTACAAGATAGACCTATCATCTTATGGGACTCCGTGTCACCAGCTCTGAAATACCGACCTCGAAAAAAATTCGAGTGTTTCATACGCCCTCTGCGTTTTAATGCGGTGAATGTAAGAAATACCTGTGGAAATGTCGCTGACGACGATAAAGTCAACAGACTCAAGTACATCGTTCTCCATCCGCGTCACGAAGAAATCTGTTTGACCACTATACACGGTGTCCCACTTAAATAAATCTATTTAAAAATTATGTAAACCACGAATCATGCCAAAAATTGTTTCAGACAAATGTCGAATAGTTTTTAAAGAGTACACAATGTAATAACAGTGATTTTTTCCAAGTAGATGCGAACAAAAAGAAATTGTGCAGATTATATGCACACTCTGTGCGTATAAAACAAATATAACATTTGTTTTCTTACATTTTGTAATACTTCACGGTAATGTTATCAATGCATAGATAAAATTTTTCTAGTAAAAGATAAGCAAAAATCCGAGCTCACTTAATTAATTTTAATTTCTTTGCACGGCTGGAGTGTATTTTTATAATGTAGCTATCAACTTACAAAATTAATTACGTTACTGTAATGTTATAATTATATGCTCGGAACCATTATTGCAGAGGAAAGCTCAAACTTCTGATAAATTTCTAGAAGTTTGTAATAAAAAATATAAAACCATGAAATTAAAATATAAAGAGTTTCAAATGTAATTCTTATAACTCTTATTTATTATGCTTGTAAGGCCATTGTGTTAGAAACATAAAAATATCACTTGAAAATTTGTTTAAGACTCATCTACCAGAATATATTATCTAAGTTATGTTTCAATGCAAGGCTTGTTCTTCCACATCTAGGAAAAAGTAAGCAGAAATGTAATTAATCCTCGAAGTACTTACGCAGTTTTGAAAAACGCGGTTTATTGTGATCTTTGTAGTCACCGCGACTGGGAAGAGGCACAAAAATTACAATATACTTTCGTGAAATATGAATAACATATGTACACAATATATAATAAATTCACTACAAATTTTTATGCGTTTATAGGAACTTTAAATGTTTGAAAGAATGGAGAATACGCGTAACATGCAAAAATATATAAAATATTTAAAGCGTAGTACATTTCATAATATTTAAAAGATGAAGGAAATTCTATTTAGGCTACACCTGGGTATATATTTATGTTAGGATTGCCTATTAGATTTTTATGAAATTGAAATATGTCGTAAAATTCAACATTTTGAGAAATTTTTCCCGATTTGTGCCTATGATCGGCATTAAAAGATAGATCCTCGAGTTCTGGGAATTTTTGAATAACATTATTATTTTCGTAACATATATATGTTCGTAAATATATAAAATGCAACACATATTTAACATTTCTAAACAACGGTATGCGGCTCCACAGTGAGGTAGGCGATATATCATATTAATCGGAAGCTTATGTATGACGAAGTAGTAGTGGTTCTAACTTATTAGAAATTTAGAAATATTAGCAAAAATATATTAGTACAATTGCATTGTATTCTGCCTATACGTACAATAGCAATGAGGACATCACAAATAATGCAGTCGCATCGTGCCGCAAACGGAGTGCCGCTTGGCGACGAGATGAAAAATAAGCAAACCAAATCCGCCGGCGAGCGAAGCGGCTAACGCGTCGGATGTCTGTGTACGCATTGTGTACCTATGCATACATATATATACATATTGAAACAGCATGCAATGTAGTTGTACCAATATGTTTTTGTTAATATCTTGGAACCTATGCAACAACCCTGTTACTACCATTGTAATTGGTATTTATTTAGAAAAGAGGGGTCTCACCGATTTCGATGATTTTTTAATATGTTGTAGAAATCAACATTTTAAACAACTTTTTCCTATACATATAACCGTCGCTCGGGCTTAGTTTCCGAAATTTTTTTCGAAGAATGATCGGTACAACTGCATTGAATTCTTTCTATAAGTACGCGTCCGTGGCAGCGTATCCGTAAACATTTGGTCGGTGATTGTCCACTGTTTCTTTAAATGCATCGAGGCAGCTCGCAACGGACGCGTAGAATGGGAGTGCTTCCGAACTCGATTCGGGTAGCCAACCGTCTCACGGCGGCTGGAATAATAATCCAGCCCGAACCTTACTCAAATCGAACTCCTCTATCTAGTAACTAATTTAATGAAGTTTAGGTTCGGGACGAAGAATTCATTCTGGCCGGCCACACATTCATTTCTGTTTTAATGATCTTTATTGATATTATACGAAGTTGTAAACATTTCAGTTATTATTTCGAAAAAATTTTGTACATTGTATAATATTCGTCGCTGGCCGCTATGCTGTTATGTATAGAAACAATAAACAGTTGCCAATAAAACGCTTACGCATACGCTCCCACGGACGCGTACTTATAGACAAAATTTGATGTAGTAGTACCAATCTCCTTTGAGACCAATTTCAGAATCGATGGCCGAGCGGCGGTTATATGTATAGGAAAAAGTTGTTCAAAATGTTGATTTTTATAACATACTCGAAAATTATCGAAATCGGTGAGACCCCCCTTTTCTAAATAATTACCTTGTAATTGTTCACGCATATCTTTCGATTAATATCATCCCCACCCCCTCCTCTTTGTTGCAATAATTAAACTTTTACCCAGTCTATAACTATGTATGTACATACAGTCAGCCGCAAAAGTATTCGTCCATTTACCGTATTTGATGTATATGGAAGAAGTGGAAGGCAAATAAATGTACCATTTTTCATTTAAAGGTATAGAAGTAAAGCTTTATTTACGTAAAACAAGATACCATTCGCGAAAGTTGATAAATATCATACAGAAAGGAAAAATTAAGGAATATGTTGCGGTATGTCAGAAAATGGGACTGCAAAAGTATTCGTCCATCGATGATTTTGTTAATCTATAGATATTTTAAACTTAAAATTAGTTGTTTAATGTTATTAACTTAATATTTTGTAGGATATCCGTTGGATCTGATTATAGCCTCAAGTCTTCTAGGCATTCATTTTATTAATTTTTCTGTAAAATCTGCAGACATTGTTTGCCATTCTTCTTTAAATCGCTCCTTTAATTCATCTTTATTTTTAGCTGGTCTTTGTTTAATTTTCTTTTTAATTTCGCCCCATAAATTTCCTGTGGGGTTGATGTCCGGCGACTGGGGTGGTGTTCGAAGGTAATACGGTGTATTATAGAGGATTCATTCTTGGACAATGCGAGCAGTATGTTTTGGGTCATTGTCTTGTTGAAATATGAAATTATTTCTTATACCCAATTTTTCGGCACTTACCAATAGATGTTCCTTTAAAATATTTAAATACATCCACTGACCCATTGTACCCTCTATAAAATGATACTCTCCAACTCCAGTCGCCCACATGTTTCCTGACACCATTAATGATGCACCTCCGTGCTTGACTGTAGGTGTCAAGTTTTCTTTTTGATATGCAATATGCGGTCTTCGCCATACATCCCCACGAGGGGCATCAAAAACACAAATTTTTGTTTCATCTGTAAAAATAACGCGTCTCCAAAATTCTTCTGGCTTTGAAATATGTTTGGCGAATTGTAATCTCTTCTTTCTGTTTCTTGCATTGACCCACTATTTTCTTCGACTCTTTCGACTTTTAAAACCTGCTCTATGCAGCACACGTTGAACTGTATCGACACTGACAACTTTTCCTGATGTCGAACAATTCAGTTCCGGAAATATGCGGATTCTTTTTAACAGCCCTTACAATACTTGTCTCTTCACGAGGAGTCAATTTCCTGGGTCTACCTGATCGCGCTTTATTTATAATCGTATTCTCTTCTTTACATTTTTTTAGAACATACTGTATTGTACTTCTAAATAGATCTTCCTATTATGGTCTCTATTTCGCGTTCGGATTTACCCCCTTTAAATAACTTAACAATAATTTTACGTTCGGATAGAGATGTTTCACATTTTTTGCGATTCATGATGGATATTAATCGCGTGCTTGCTGAAGACGGACTGTGCGGAACTGTTGCTAGTTGACAAAACACAATCGCTACTGAGAATGCTGTTTTTCGTTTGTTTTTAAACGTATTCAAGTATTTTATTTAACATAATAGTTCGTGGACGAATATTTTTGCGGTCCCATTTTCTGACATACCGCAACATATTCCTTAATTTTTCCTTTCTGTATGATATTTATCAACTTTCGCGAATGGTATCTTGTTTTACGTAAATAAACGTTTACTTCTATACCTTTAAATGAAAAATTGTACATTTATTCGTCTTCCATTTCTTTCGTATACATCGAATACGGTAAATGGACAAATACTTTTGCGGCTGACTGTATGTAATATAAATTTGTAGTAGGAGTGAGAAGGGAAGTCTCAAAATTACGCGAGCCTTCATTAACGCGATACATAAATGTTCGGAATCCCCGCGTAATTCGGGGGGACAACTGTACATTGTATATTGTTTTGCTTAATGTCTGGTTCGGACCGTATGGATCATACCTGATCCATGAGTGATATGGGTGCCCGATACATACACATGCAATGTTATCTCGCCGAGACTGCAGCTGGGCCTAAGTCCGCTGAGGACACGAAACTCAAACCTCGTCTGATCTCTGCCGTCGGAAAGAACAACGAGCGAAAGACAAAGTGAGAATGAGAAGCCGAGCATTCGAAGAAGTTTAAATGCCCGCTGTGCTAATGCAATGCAAACTTAAGAGTCTTTCATTTTTTTATCTTTCTTTAAAGTAATTTATTTATCATATTAATGCAATTTTTTTATTAAAATGAAACCAAACACCATATAATTTGTATCACTTTTACTTAACATTTATGGAATAATTACGCTGTATTGTAGTTTCTAACAAATTGCAGAAATGGATTGTTTCTAGCAAAATACATATTTTAATAACATTATGGCATTGGATATTGTACGATGCACAATGCACCGTACAACTTAGTGTCACGGTACCGATGGGCTTGTAAACCCTCAAAATCAAAAAGGCAATCAGCCACGACAGTCAGTCTTTTAATCCATCGTAAACCTCCACTCAAACCATCCCTTAAAACTCCAGTCCGCGGCACGTTGCGGCCCCCCCCATAAAATTTTGGGGAAAAACCCGAGAATTTACCGCTTACCTCGCCATCCCTACTGCCAGTTTCCCTCCACCACCTCTTTCCTCCACCCTTGCCAATTTTCAGAATTCCCTAATCCAATCATCACTCAAAATTTCCCTCTTTTTACATAGTTCCTCCTACATCCCCACCGATCCACCATAGACTCCTCCTGAGTGAAGTTTACTTTTTTTGGTGCAAAACGCTAAGACGACAGATTTAAGAAAGACACCATACAACACACACACACACACCGTTTAAGCATCATCTGTCGAACAGTTAACTTTAAATAAATAAGTGTTGAGTTACAAATTGTGTACATCCATCACATCACCTACTAAACGCGTCGTCACGACATTAATTTGCCGTCGAGCACACCGGTCAAAGATTCGTTATTTCCTTTCCGCGAAACGCGAGTTCTAAGACCGTACAGATATGATATACTTACTTAAAGTATAAAACTTATAAGTTTTTCAATGGCAGCTGATATGTGCAATACATAGACTACGCACTTCACTTCCTGTAGCTTTCTTTTACTCTATACAATACATCTATTCCAGTGATTTACTTCTCTTCCATTTCCTACTTCTCTTAACTCCTGTATTAATACAATACTTTCACATTTTAGTAGGTAAATATAATCCGAACTATGTCGTATTTGGTCTCATTTTAACGAGAAAAGTATGGCGAATTGTTGAAAGAAAATTTATTAAGAAAAAAATAATAAAAAAAGTTTTTTAATATTATATTAACGTGTTCATACATTGTGTGGGGTTTTAAACCGCTCGGCTCTGATCAAAGGCGAGCCGAACTCACTTCACCGATCGCGAATCGTGGTTCCACGCGAGGCAGTCCTCACGGCCTCCTCTGCTGTAGGCTAGAATACGAGAACGCTGTCATTAGTCCTGCAACGACTGATCGGACTGATGATTTTTGTTTGCGGTGTTGTGACAGCGTATGTTTCGCCTTGGATATAGCGACGGACATGGAGCCCCCCCCCCCCCCGACCACAATAGGGGAAAGGACTCAAATCTACGCATTTATCCACGGGTTCGCTCGAGTTCTTGGCGAGAAAATATTGTAATAACTGTACAGTATATGTATATATACATATTGAATTATACACACGCATATTAAACAAACCTGCCATGCTGAAAACAAGCTCTCTTTGGAATTCCGATACGAACCTGTTAAGTTGCATAAAAGCATACACTCTAATAAATCCCCATAGTGCCTGGTTTAAAGCACAGCATACTACTTGTGAAGAAGAATCGACGGTACATTGTTGCAGTCTAGGTCGTTCACATTTGATATTAGATCACAGAGTCCGAAACGTAGCTGTGATCAATAGTAACCGTTAATCTATCATGAAAGATTAATGGTAAAAAAGATTGTTACAGAAAAACATAAATTTCAATTCCCATACGTTTCATCTTCGCTTTACGAAAACGATATTAAGGGATTATTTCATATACATATATGTTAGAAAACACGAAAAAGAGTAAAGGGGTATAACGTAATTCTATTTCTTAGAGATTTATTTCTCGAAGCGTGTCTCTATGCGTCGGAAAAACGACTGCCCTTGCAGCCCGGGCCTGTTCCTGCCTTCGTCTCAGCATTCCCAATCTGCAGGAGTGGGGGTGCTGATAGACGACAGCCAGACGCGGTCCCTTGCGGTCGCCTTACATATAACTTGTACTAGTTTTACTGGTAAACAGTTTTGAAAGAACTCAAAAGTTTAACTCGAAAATTATTTGTTTGTAATAGTTACTCATTTATTAGAAGTAAAAATTTCGAAACCTTTCTTCGGGATACGATTTTTGGCTCTGATTCATTTGAGTTCAGCTTCGGTAGCTTATATTTGGGCTATGTAAATGTTTATTTACAGCTCGTTCACACAATACGGTTTTTGACTAACTCGGTTATTTTACCAAATCAAGATTAACCGAAAACAGTGTCCACACATTTCTCCATCTCCACAGAAAATTTAATTTTCATGCGTATATATACTTCATAAATTGGTTGCCATTCTGATTCGTTCTCAGTTTTATCTTTAGATAAATGCAACGACTACGTACTACTTTTAAATTACGTTCTTTAATGTGACTAGCTAGACTTTACCATATTCGTAATGAATATATTATTTGGATACCTACACGATTTTGCTATTGTCGAATATAATTGCACTTTATGGTATACATGATACAGGTGCCATTCCGATACGTGACAAAAGTAACCATAAAAAATAACCGATTTAATACGTTTATCGTACACACATACAAAATATAAACAGTACTTCGAAAGGTGATAAAAATTTGATTCAGCAAATAAGTGATTTGCATTACGGCAATAGTTTGTACATACTTCAGTGAATCGGTTAATTCGGTAATTTAACTGACGAAATGAAACCGCATCGTATTACCGAACTATTGGGGTCCATGTATACGACGGCCGAGTATACACGATAGTTTATCGCCACTCTGTACATTTAAAAGGCTACTGACTATCGCTCGATTTAATTGTCCTTTTCGCCGTTTCAATGGCTCTGTGGTCTTTTCTGGTGTTGAATCGATAACGTCGCAAGTGACACGGAAATGGTAAGGGGGTCTCGAGACCCCCAAACCGTGTGACAGAAAACAGCATTGGATGATAGGTCTATACTGTACCTCGTCTGTGACATCGTTCTCTATCCGCGTCACGAAGAAATCTGTTTGACCACTATACACGGTGTCCCATTTAAATAAATCTATTTAAAAATTATGTAAACCACGAATCATGCCAAAAATTGTTTCAGACAAATGTCGAATAGTTTTTAAAGAGTACACAATGTAATAACAGTGATTTTTTCCAAGTAGATGCGAACAAAAAGAAATTGTGCAGATTATATGCACACTCTGTGCGTATAAAACAAATATAACTATGATTTATCTTCTTACATTTTGTAATACTTCACGGTAATGTTATCAATGCATAGATAAAATTTTTCTAGTAAAAGATAAGCAAAAAATCCGAGCTCACTTAATTAATTTTAATTTCTTTGCACGGCTGGAGTGTATTTTTATAATGTAGCTATCAACTTACAAAATTAATTACGTTACTGTAATGTTATAATTATATGCTCGGAACCATTATTGCAGAGGAAAGCTCAAACTTCTGATAAATTTCTAGAAGTTTGTAATAAAAAATATAAAACCATGAAATTAAAATATAAAGAGTTTGAAATGTATTTCTTATAACTCTTATTTATTATGCTAAAAATATCACTTGAAAATTTGTTTAAGACTCATCTACCAGAATATATTATCTAAGTTATGTTTCAATGCAAGGCTTGTTCTTCCACATCTAGGAAAAAGTAAGCAGAAATGTAATTAATCCTCGAAGTACTTACGCAGTTTTGAAAAACGCGGTTTTTTGTGATCTTTGTAGTCACCGCGACTGGGAAGAGCCACAAAAAATTACAATATACTTTCGTGAAATATGAATAACATATGTACACAATATATAATAAATTCACTACAAATTTTTATGCGTTTATAGGAACTTTAAATGTTTGAAAGAATGAAGAATACGCGTAACATGCAAAAATATATAAAATATTCAAAGCGCAGTACATTTCATAATATTTAAAAGATGAAGGAAATTCTATTTAGGCTACACCTGGGTATATATTTATGTTAGGATTGCCTATTAGATTTTTATGAAATTGAAATATGTCGTAAAATTCAACATTTTGAGAAATTTTTCCCGATTTGTGCCTATGATCGGCATTAAAGGATAGATCCTCGAGTTCTGGGAATTTTTGAATAACATTATTATTTTCGTAACATACATATGTTCGTAAATATATAAAATGCAACACATATTTAACATTTCTAAACAACGGTATGCGGCTCCACAGTGAGTTAGGCGATATATCATATTAATCGGAAGCTTATGTATGACGAAGTAGTAGTGGTTCTAACTTAGAAGTTTAGAAATATTAGCAAAAATATATTAGTACAATTGCATTGTATTCTACCTATACGTACAATAGCAATGACAACACCACAAATAATGCAGTCGCATTGTGCCAGAAACGGAGTGCCGCTTGACGACGAGATGAAAAATAAGCAAACCAAATCCGCCGGCGAGCGAAGCGGCTAACGCGTCGGATGTCTGTGTACGCATTGTGTACCTATACATACATATATATACATATTGAAACAGCATGCAATGTAGTTGTAGCAATATGTTTTTGTTAATATCTTGGAACCTATGCAACAACCCTGTTACTACCACTGTAATTGGAATTTATTTAGAAAAGAGGGGTCTCACCGATTTCGATGATTTTTTAATATGTTGTAGAAATCAACATTTTAAACAACTTTTTCCTATACATATAACCGTCGCTCGGGCTTAGTTTCCGAAATTTTTTTCGAAGAATGATCGGTACAACTGCATTGAATTCTTTCTATAAGTACGCGTCCGTGGCAGCGTATCCGTAAACATTTGGTCGGTGATTGTCCACTGTTTCTTTAAACGCATCGAGGCAGCTCGCAACGGACGCGTAGAATGGGAATGCTTCCGAACTCGATTCGGGTAGCCGACCGTCTCACGGCGGCTGGAATAATAATCCAGCCCGAACCTTACTCAAATCGAACTCTGCTATCTAGTAACTAATTTAATGAAGTTTAGGTTCGGGACGAAGAATTCATTCTGGCCGCCGGGAGGCGGCCGGCCACACATTCATTTTTGTTTTAATGATCTTTATTGATATTATACGAAGTTGTAAACATTTCAGTTATTATTTCGAAAAAATTTTGTACATTGTATAATATTCGTCGCTGGCCGCTATGCTGTTATGTATAGAAACGACAGACAGTTGCCAATCAAACGCTTACGCATACGCTCCCACGGACGCGTACTTATAGACAAAATTTGATGTAGTAGTACCAATCTCCTTTGAGACAAATTTCGGAAACGAAGGCCGAGCGGCGGTTATATGTATGGGAAAAAGTTGCTCAAAATGTTGATTTTTATAACGTACTCGAAAATCATCGAAATCGGTTTAGAAAAGGGGGCTTTTCTAAATAATTACCTTGTAATTGTTCACGCATATCTTTCGATTAATATCATCCACACCCCCTCCTCTTTGTTCAAATAACTAAACTTTTACCCAGGTTATAACTATGTATGTACATATGTAATATAAATTTGTAGTAGGAGTGAGAAGGGAAGTCTCAAAATTACGCGAGCCTTCATTAACGCGATACATAAATGTTCCGAACCCCCGCGTAATTCGGCGGGACAACTGTACATTGTATATTGCTTTGCTTAATGTCTGGTTCGGACCGTATGGATCATACATGATCCATGAGTGACATGGGTGCCCGATACATACACATACAATGTTATCTCGCCAAGCCTGCAGCTGGGCCTAAGTCCGCTGAGGACACGAAACTCAAACCTCGTCTGATTTCTGCCGTCGGAAAGAACAACGAGCGAAAGACAAAGTGAGAATGAGAAGCCGAGCATTCGAAGAAGTTTAAATGCCCGCTGTGCTAATGCAATGCAAACTTAAAAGTTTTTCATTTTTTTATCTTTCTTTAAAGTAATTTATTTATCATATTAATGCAATTTTTTTATTAAAATGAAACCAAACACCATATAATTTGTACCACTTTTACTTAACATTTATGGAATAAGTACGCTGTATTATAGTTTCTAACAAACTGCAGAAATGGATTGTTTCTAGCAAAATACATATTTTAATAACATTATGGCATTGAATATGATATACTTACGTAAAGTATACAATTTATAAATTTTTTAAAGGCAGCTGATATGTGCAATACATAGACTACGCACTTCACTTCCTGTAGCTTTCTTTTGCTCTATACAATACATCTATTCCAGCGATTTACTTCTCTTCCATTTCCTACTTCTCTTAACTCCTGTATTAATACAATATTTTCACATTTTCGTAGGTAAATATAATCCGAACTATGTCGTCTTTGGTCTCATTTTAACGAGAAAAGTTTGGCGAATATGTTGAAAGAAAATTTGTTAAGAAAGAAATAATAAAAAAAGTTTTTTAGTCTACATTAACGTGTTCATACATTGTATGGGGTTTTAAACCGCTCGGCTCTGATCAAAGGCGAGTCGAACTCGCTTCACTGATCGCGAATTGTGGTTCCAAGCGAGGCAGTCCTCACGGCCTCCTCTGCTGTAGGCTAGAATACGAGAAAGGCAACGCTGGCATTAGTCCTACAACGACTGGTCGGACTGATGATTTTTGTTTGCGGTGTTGTGACAGCGTATGTTTCGCCTTTGATATAGTGACGGACATGGAGCCCCCCCCCCCCCCCGCACATAATAGGGGATTGGACTGAAATCTACGCATTTATCCATGGGTTCGCTCGAGTTCTTGGCGAGAAAATATTGTAATAACTGCTACAGTATATGCATATATACATATTGAACTATACACACACATATTAAACAAACTTTCCATGCTGAAAACAAGCTCTCTTTGGAATACCGATACGAACCTGTTAAGTTGCATAAAAGCATACACTCTAAAAAATCCCCATAGTGCTTGGTTTAAAGCACAGCATACTACTTGTGAAGAAGAATCGACGGTACATTGTTGCAGTCTAGGTCATTCACATTTGATATTAGATCACAGAGTCCGAAACATAGCTGTGATCAATAGTAACCGTTAATCTATCATGAAAGATTAATGGTAAAAAAGATTGTTACAGAAAAACATAAATTTCAATTCCCATACGTTTCATCTTCGCTTTACGAAAACGATATTAAGGGATTATTTCATATACATATAACTTGTACTAGTTTTACTGGTAAACAGTTTTGAAAGAACTCAAAAGTTTAACTCGAAAATTATTTGTTTTTAATAGTTACTCATTTATTAGAAGTAAAAATTTCGAAACCATTCTTCGGGATACGATTTTTGGCTCTGATTCATTTGAGTTGAGCTCCGGTAGCTTATATTTGGGCTATGTAAATGTTTATTTGCAGCTCGTTCACACAATACGGTTTTTGACCAACTCGGTTATTTTACCAAATCAAGATTAACCGAAAACAGTGTCCACACATTTCTCCATCTCCACAGAAAATTTAATTTTCATGCATATATATACTTCATAAATTGGTTGCCATGCTGATTCGTTCTCAGTTTTATCTTTAGATAAATGCAACGTCTACGTATTACTTTTAAATTACGTTCTTTAATGTGACTAGCTAGACTTTACCATATTCATCATGAATATGTTATTTGGATACCTACATGATTTTGCTATTGCCGAATATAATTGCACTTTATGGTATACATGATACAGGTGCCATTCCGATACGTGATAAAAGTAACCATAAAAAATAACCGATTTAATACGCTTATCGTACACACATACAAAATATAAATAGTATTTCGAAAGGTGATAAAAATTTGATTCAGCAAATAAGTGATTTGCATGACGGCAATAGTTTGTACATACTTCAGTGAATCGGTTAATTCGGTAATCTAACTGACGAAATGAAACCGCATCGTATGACCGAACTATTGGGGTTCATGTATACGACGGCCGAGTATACACGATAGTTTATCGCCACTCTGTACATTTAAAAGGCTACTGACTATCGCTCGATTTAATTGTCCTTTTCGCCGTTTCAATGGCTCTGTGGTCTTTTCTGGTGTTGAATCGGTACATCGCACGTGACACGGAATGGTAAGGGGGTCTCGAGACCCCCGACCGTGTGACAGAAAAGAGCATTGGATGATAGGTCTATACTGTACCTCGTCTGTGGCGATTGTAACAGCAGCTCGCTGTACTACTACACATTGAAGCCTGTCTGTACGTGTGTCGGCACGCTTCCCGCCACTGCAATAGCTCGCACCGCGTGCTGTTGCGAGCACTGCAAGCGGCACCACGATAGGTTTATGTATAGACAAGCAAAACGAACGTCGCTGTCTTGTAGACGCAACGCGTCCCCCGTATACTTCTATACAGAGTACAATGTAGTTGCACACAATCATTTTTTTTTACATTTTGAAAAGTGATATATGGCAATATATGTTAAAGAATGTTTTCGAATTTCTTTGCTGCAAAACTTAGGTGTAAAACATGAAAAATTCTATAAAAAAATAAAAAATGCATATTTCGAAGTGAAGTTGTAAGAGCACTATTTTTATACTTTTATCGTAATAACACACACTATTATCCCCATTTTTTTTTTGATTTTCCGAAAATGTGCACCGTGGTTCAAAGAATCAAAAACCAATTTTTTCAAGGTGTTTAACGCGAAAAAAGGACCGTTACTTCAACTTCATTTTTTATATGACCGTTATGCAGTGAGTAGCGCACGTGATTTTTATATTTCTACATTCGGAAGGAAAATACATAAACAGAAAAAGTTGTAGATACACGAAGGAAGTTACCAAACTCAAAAATTCTGAAACTCGGTAAACAAGTAGTGTAGGTCCCGAGTAACACAAAGCTATTTTTCGTTGGTGTTAATTTTCACTTTTAGGGAGTGAAATCAACCCCCAAAGTTTTAGTTTTTTTTTTATATTTTTCTATTGTTAGGACGCGAAATAAAACATAAAGACTTATTAGAGTAAAAATCAGGAAAAACTAGAATCATAAAAATTATAAATGCTTCATTTCTATTAAATTTACTTCGCCGTAGTTTCGTACCATAAAACCGTTCCAGTGAAAAGGTAAATTGTAAAAGTGAAAAAGATCAATATGGTCGCTAGCAGGAATAAGTTTATGAACGCCATTGAACACTTTTCGCCTTTCAACTTACTTCTAACGGCAACTTCCTTTTGTCATCGGATTAACTTCTAGCATGCCTTTAACAAGGTCAGAGCGCTTCATAACATATACCTGCAAAAGACCCATGTATAGGGAAATTCCCAAATGCGTCCTCGCCGTCAGCAGAAAGACGACCGCAACCTTGGAGGTTGGCACTCTTCGGAGACCACCCCCTAGACGAGATTCAGGGTGGGAGGAACCAACAAATCAGAGCCATCACCCCCCTCATGACACCTCTATGCGAAAATATAAGAATAACCAAAACGTCCAGGAAAAGACAGATATATATTCGACGATTTTCACAATTATATTCAAAGATTCACTATTATACTTTTTCGGCTTTGTCGACTACATATTAATAAGTTATTGGTTGTTACTGTTAATCAACTTATAGTGATTCGTTATATACCTTTCGTATCCTACAAACTATTCACTCGTCATTAAGACTGACGTCGTGAATTTGGGCATACCTGAAAGATTTCTTTCAAAAAACTAAATATTTTTGCTCAACCCCCCAACAAGGATTGTAGAACATAAGAAACTGAATAACTTATCCCTTTAAAGGTTTTGTCCTCTCCCTTACCATTACAAAATTATAGTGAAGTAACTAAAAGAAATTAAACTTTGGGGGTTGGTTTCACTCCCCAAAGTGAATATCAACACCAACAAAAAATAGCTTTATGTTACTGGGGACCTACACTACTTGCTTACTGAGTTTCAGAAATTTTGAGTTTGTAACTTCCCTCGTGAATCTACAACTTTTTCTGTTTATGTATTTTCCTTCCGAATGTAGAAATATTAGAAATCACGTACTGTACTCACTGCATAAGGGATATATAAAAATTTGAAGTAACGACTGTTTTTCGCATTAATACCTTGAAAAAGTTGGTTTTTGATTTTTTTTAATCACGGTGCACTTTCTCAGAAAATAAAAAAAAAATTGGGATAATAGTGTGTTATTACCATAAAAGTATAAAAGTAGTGCTCTTACAACTTTACTACGAAATATGCATTTTTCAGATTTTAATAGTGTTTTTCATTTTGTACACTGTGGCAGCTCTCCTGCACCTACCAACTAGAGGGACATACGAAATAGGACTTTCTCGAAAGCACTCGCTCCAACTACCTCGTCCAGATATATACCGTCTTTAACCTTCCTTTCAATATCCCAGTGTCTAAGGCAGGGCCTGCTAGGTAGTCTTACTGAGGAGTCCACTAGCAGGTCCAGGACGAAACGCATCATCCTTCCTTTTTCCCATTCTATCCCATCTCCACAGCTCCACATACACCTATGTTGTACAGCAAAAAAAAAATCCGAACACATTCTTCAACATGTATTACCATGTATCACTTTTTAAAATGAAAAAATGATTGTACAACTACATTGTACTCTGTCTATAGGTATGCCGTGGACGCGTTGCGTCTAGAAGATATCGCCGTTCGCTTTGCCTTTGTATGGATAAACATATGGTGGTGCCGCTTGCCGGGCTCAAAACAAAACGAGCGGCGAACTATTGCAGAGGCGAAAAGCGTCGACGACACACATAAGGCGGTAGTCCCAGGCATGGCAGAGAGTTGACTTTACCGACAAAATGGGCCAAAAATATGGGTTTGCGCGAAACAACTTTTCGTCCTTATAAAGGAGAATTTGGTGTCGAAATATGTCTCATTCGAAAGGGGAGGGTTAAGCGCGGTTCGGTCAGGTAGTCTTGTGATCAAATTATGTTGATATGTAGTAATATAAGCGTTGTAATGCGGAGCAAAAATCGACGTCTTGATAGTCGTCATATCTAAGCATTTTTTTGGTACGGAGAGAACGATCTGCATGAAATGAATACCTGACCGACACGCGCTGAAGCTTTTTCTTTCGAATGAACTATCGTTCGAATCAAAAGCTTCTCATATAACGACGAAAAGTTGTTTCGCGTAAAGGTATGCTTTCTCGGATGACGTCGCCATATTGAAGATAAAACAGAGCAAAATACGTATCAAGTTTAGTTCAGCTGTTATGCACGAGGGGCGCCTAATCATCCAGACAAAATGACAGCTGGCTGCGAGTATAGGAGTAGCTCCATGTACCACTACATTCAACCTCGCCTGTACGTGCGTCGTCGACGCTTTCTGCCTACAACAGATTGTTGCGCGGTTGTTTTCCGCCCGGCAAGCGACACCGCGATATATTTATAGAAAAGCAAATCAAGCAGCGATGCCTTTTAGACGCAACTCAACGCAACGCGCCCACGCCACTCGCATAGGCGGAGTTCAATGTAGCTGTATCATCGTTTCCTTTTACATTTTGAAAAGTAATATGTATGGGAACATATACTGGAGAATATTTTCGGAATTTTTTCCTGCAAAACTTAGGTGTAACATATGAAAATATCTAGAGTAATCTGAAAAATGCAGATTTCGTAGTGAAGCTGTAAAAGTACTACTGTTATATTTTTATGATAACAATATATTATTATAACTATTACCCCCAATTTTTTAGATTTATTGGAAAAGTGAACCGTAGTCATAAAAATCAAAAACCAATCTTTTTGATATTTTTCAAGCGAAAAAGCAATCTTCTCTTTAAATTTATATATGTTCTTTATGCAGTGACAGCATTACGTGATTTTTAATATTTCTACATTCGGAAGAACAATATACACATATACAGCAGACTCTCGACTCTCCGGCCCCTGCGGGCGAGATCTCGGCCGGATAAACAAATGGCCAGTTAATCTGGCAGCATGCTTTATAGATTGTTATGTTTATACCAAAAAATTAATATTAAGTATATTGATAATGTTTAATATTTATACACACGTATGAACATACGGTACATATATACAATCGCACCATCTCAATATAATATAATGCTACGTAATATGTATGTAGTATTTGTTTAATTTCATCTTTCACAAAAAACTTGGTAATCTTTTCTGTTTCTTTTATTTCGTTTCTTTCGTTAATGTGATGTCACGCCACTTTCTCAAAAATGATATGTCAGTTGCTGATGAATCTTCTTCCTGTTCAACATACTTCGTCGCACTTACAAGTGCAATTTTTCCTTTTGCTGACTCACTTTCTCATCTCTATCTATATTTTAAGAAGTGCGGAATACTCTACTCAGAGGTTTAGTACGAATGGAAAAAAAATTAATATGATGTTGCGTATTTAAACAATTACAAATACATGTGACAATAATTACGCAAGAAAGTGAATAATTACAAAATATTTCATATCAACAAAAATGTGGTCGGATAAAACGGAGGCCGGTTCAAATGGGGCTGGATAATCGGGAGTCTATTGTAAATAGAAGTTGTAAATTCAGTTAACTGAAGCTATTTCACATATTTATATTTTAAAGTTGGAATGATAATTTTAATGATTGGATTGGCAGCGTGACTATGTATTCAGACTGTAAACCCATACTTAACATTTTGGTCATAAGTTCGTTATTCATTTATTCGTAACTATACAATATGCCAATAAGTGGCAATAATTTCAAAATATGTTAAAGAAATTTTAAGAATATTTTACTCTGAAATATACGCACAGATAATTTCGGAGTACGTTTTATGCGATTGTCTCTCTAGCCACGGATTCTTCTACTTACGAGTATTACTTAGCATTTTCTAGATCCTTTAAATGTATCAAATGACACCACGCACCTGTACTTCAATCCAACCATATTTATTAACGATAAGTAATATTGAAATAGATTTCTTTTATTTATTAGGTGTCAGCGAAGCTAAATGATTCTATAATTAACAAATCATATCAATAGTAAATCTATTGGTAGAAACTGATTTGTCATGCAGTTATGAATCAAAAGAAAAATGTGGTAAAAGAGAGATTAATTTGTGCGCGGAGCGAACTCACGACCAAAATAATTAGTATGGGATTTACAGTCAGACCCCATAACCACTCTGCCAATCTATTCACTGAAATTGTTCTTCCTATTTCAAGATATACTGGTGGTAAATAGTGTTACTTGACTGAATCTATTATTTTTGTTATCTATATGTTATTCTTCCTGATGTAGAACTATTAAAAATCACGTACGGTACTCACTGCATGAAAAACAAAAATTTACAGTAAGAATTGCTTTTTCGCGGGAAATACCTCGACAAAATTGATTTTTAATTTTTTTAACTACATCGCACAATTCCAAAAAGTCTGAAAGATATTGGGGACAAAAGTTATAATAATACGTTGTTATCGTAAAAATATAAAAGTAGTTCTCTTGCAACTTCACTACGAAATCTGCATTTTTCAGATTTTTTTAGGGTTTTTCATTTTGTACACCTAAAGTCTGCGATAAGAAAATCTGGAGAAATTCTTTAAACATATATCACTACATTTCCAATATTTCAGATTTTTCTCAGAATTTTTGCTTGCCATTAAGTAGGACAAACATGGCAAAAACTGATATTTCATTTCGTCCCCATTACTACCCCCTCAATCGAGATAGAGAATTGAAACTTGGTGTGAAAGCTTTTCTTTGGCTAAGTTATCAAATGGTACATCAAAAGTCTAACTTGGTTCAAGGGCACTTTTGACCCCTTTATCCGGCTGTACCTTTTAACTTGCGCGGGGCGCGAACTTGCGACAAAAATATTTCGTACGGATTTCATAGTCGGACCACCAACCGGTCTCATGCTATCGTTACGATGAATTGTCGCAGCGGCAATGCAGCAAAAGGAAAGATTGCACTTGTAAGTGCAACGAAGTATCTTGAACAGGAAGAAGATTCATCAGCGACTGACATATCATTTTTGAGAAAGTGACGTGACATCACATTAACGAAAGAAACGAAATAAAAGAAACAGAAAAGATTACCAAGTTTTTTGTGAAAGATGAAATTAAACAAATACTACATACATATTACGTAGCATTATATTATATTGAGATGGTGCGATTGTATATATGTACCGTATGTTCATACGTGTGTATAAATATTAAACATTATCAATATACTTAATATTAATTTTTTGGTATAAACATAACAATCTATAAAGCATGCTGCCAGATTAACTGGCCATTTGTTTATCCGGCCGAGATCTCGCCCGCAGGGGCCGGAGAGTCGAGAGTCTGCTGTATATGTGTATATTGTTCTTCCGAATGTAGAAATATTAAAAATCACGTAATGCTGTCACTGCATAAAGAACATATATAAATTTAAAGTGAAGATTGCTTTTTCGCTTGAAAAATATCAAAAAGATTGGTTTTTGATTTTTATAACTACGGTTCACTTTTCCAATAAATCTAAAAAATTGGGGGTAATAGTTATAATAATATATTGTTACCATAAAAATATAACAGTAGTACTTTTACAGCTTCACTACGAAATCTGCATTTTTCAGATTACTCTAGATATTTTCATATGTTACACCTAAGTTTTGCAGGAAAAAATTCCGAAAATATTCTCCAGTATATGTTCCCATACATATTACTTTTCAAAATGTAAAAGGAAACGATGATACAGCTACATTGAACTCCGCCTATGCGAGTGTCGTGGACGCGTTGCGTTGAGTTGCGTCTAAAAGGCATCGCTGCTTGATTTGCTTTTCTATAAATATATCGCGGTGTCGCTTGCCGGGCGGAAAACAACCGCGCAACAATCTGTTGTAGGCAGAAAGCGTCGACGACGCACGTACAGGCGAGGTTGAATGTAGTGGTACATGGAGCTACTCCTATACTCGCAGCCAGCTGTCATTTTGTCTGGATGATTAGGCGCCCCTCGTGCATAACAGCTGAACTAAACTTGATACGTATTTTGCTCTGTTTTATCGTCAATATGGCGACGTCATCCGAGAAAGCATGCCTTTACGCGAAACAACTTTTCGTCGTTATATGAGAAGCTTTTGATTCGAACGATAGTTCATTCGAAAGAAAAAGCTTCAGCGCGTGTCGGTCAGGTATTCATTTCATGCAGATCATTCTCTCCGTACCAAAAAAATGCTTAGATACGACGACTATCAAGCCGTCGATTTTTGCTCCACATTACAACGCTTATATTACTACATATCAACATAATTTGATCACAAGACTACCTGACCGAACCGCGCTGAACCCTCCCCTTTCGAATGAGACATATTTCGACACCAAATTCTCCTTTATAAGGACGAAAAGTTGTTTCGCGCAAACCCATATTTTTGGCCCATTTTGTCGGTAAAGTCAACTCTCTGCCATGCCTGGAACTACCGCCTTAAGGGGGTAGTCCCCTCGCGTGACGTCACAGATTTCGTAGGCATGGTAGATTTCGTTACAGTAAGATCATTTTCTACAAGCATGTGGCTGCCTGACGAATACGAGGCGGAGCCACTATCGTTTTCCTTCACGAAAGCGTAGAGTAATTCTCAGCTGTTTATTGTGCGTCATCGGGGCAAGGGGAGAAATCGTCAAGAGGCAGCAGCGTTGCCAAGAATCGGAGACAGCGTTGCCGCATTGCCGCTGAGACAATTCATCGCAAAGATAGCATGAGACCGGTTTGCGGTCCGACTATGAAATCGGCACGAAATATTTTTGTCGCAAGTTCGCGCCCCACACAAGTAAAAGGTATAGCCGGATAAGGGGGTCAAAAGTGCCCTTGAACCAAGTTAGACTTTTGATGTACCATTTGATAACTTAGCCAAAGAAAAGCTTTCACACCAAGTTTCAATCCTCTATCTCGATTGAGGGGGTAGTAATGGGGACGAAATGAAATATCAGTTTTTGCCATGTTTGTCCTACTTAATGGCAAGCAAAAATTCTGAGAAAAATCTGAAATATTGGAAATGTAGTGGTATATGTTTAAAGAATTTCTCCAGATTTTCTTATCGCAGACTTTAGGTGTACAAAATGAAAAACCCTAAAAAAATCTGAAAAATGCAGATTTCGTAGTGAAGTTGCAAGAGAACTACTTTTATATTTTTACGATAACAACGTATTATTATAACTTTTGTCCCCAATATCTTTCAGATTTTTTGGAATTGTGCGATGTAGTTAAAAAAATTAAAAATCAATTTTGTCGAGGTATTTCCCGCGAAAAAGCAATTCTTACTGTAAATTTTTGTTTTTCATGCAGTGAGTACCGTACGTGATTTTTAATAGTTCTACATCAGGAAGAATAACATATAGATAACAAAAATAATAGATTCAGTCAACTAACACTATTTACCACCAGTATATCTTGAAATAGGAAGAACAATTTCAGTGAATAGATTGGCAGAGTGGTTATGGGGTATGACTGTAAATCCCATACTAATTATTTTGGTCGTGAGTTCGCTCCGCGCACAAATTAATCTCTCTTTTGCCACATTTTTCTTTTGATTCATAACTGCATGACAAATCAGTTTCCACCAATAGATTTACTATTGATATGATTTGTTAATTATAGAATCATTTAGCTTCGCTTACACCTAATAAATAAAAGAAATCTATTTCAATATTACTTATCGTTAATAAATATGGTTGGATTGAAGTACAGGTGCGTGGTGTCATTTCATACATTTGAAGGATCTAGAAAATGCTAAGTAATACTCGTAAGTAGAAGAATCCGTGGCTAGAGAGACAATCGCATAAAACGTACTCCGAAATTATCTGTGCGTATATTTCAGAGTAAAATATTCTTAAAATTTCTTTAACATATTTTGAAATTATTGCCACTTATTGGCATATTGTATAGTTACGAATAAATGAATAACGAACTTATGACGAAAATGTTAAGTATGGGTTTACAGTCTGAATACGTAGTCACGCTGCCAATCCAATCATTAAAATTATCTTTCCAACTTTAAAATATAAATATGTGAAATAGTTTCAGTTAACTGAATTTACAACTTCTATTTACAATAGACTCCCGATTATCCAGCCCCATTTGAACCGGCCTCCGTTTCATCCGACCACATTTTTGTTGATATGAAATATTTTGTAATTATTCACTTTCTTGCGTAATTATTGTCACATGTATTTGTAATTGTTTAAATACGCAACCTCATATTAATTTTTTTTCCATTCGTACTAAATCTCTGAGTACAGTATTCCGCACTTCATAAAATATAGATAGAGATGAGAAAGTGAGTCAGCAAAAGGAAAGATTGCACTTGTAAGTGCGACGGAGTATCTTGAACAGGAAGAAGATTCATCAGCAACTGACATATCATTTTTGAGAAAGTGGCGTGACATCACATTAACGAAAGAAACGAAATAAAAGAAACAGAAAAGATTACCAAGTTTTTTGTGAAAGATGATATTAAACAAATACTACATACATATTACGTAGCATTATATTATATTGAGATGGTGCGATTGTATATATGTACCGTATGTTCATACGTGTGTATAAATATTAAACATTATCAATATACTTAATATTAATTTTTTGGTATAAACATAACAATCTATAAAGCATGCTGCCAGATTAACTGGCCATTTGTTTATCCGGCCGAGATCTCGCCGCGCAGGGGCCGGAGAGTCGAGAGTCTGCTGTATATGTGTATATTGTTCTTCCGAATGTAGAAATATTAAAAATCACGTAATGCTGTCACTGCATAAAGAACATATATAAATTTAAAGTGAAGATTGCTTTTTTGCTTGAAAAATATCAAAAAGATTGGTTTTTGATTTTTATAACTACGGTTCACTTTTCCAATAAATCTAAAAAATTGGGGGTAATAGTTATAATAATATATTGTTACCATAAAAATATAACAGTAGTACTTTTACAGCTTCACTACGAAATCTGCATTTTTCAGATTACTCTAGATATTTTTATATGTTACACCTAAGTTTTGCAGGAAAAAAATCCGAAAATATTCTCCAGTATATGTTCCCATACATATTACTTTTCAAAATGTAAAAGGAAACGATGATTCAGCTACATTGAACTCCGCCTATGCGAGTGTCGTGGACGCGTTGCGTTGAGTTGCGTCTAAAAGGCATCGCTGCTTGATTTGCTTTTCTATAAATATATCGCGGTGTCGTTTGCCGGGCGGAAAACAAACGCGCAACAATCTGTTGTAGGCAGAAAGCGTCGACGACGCACGTACAGGCGAGGTTGAATGTAGTGGTACATGGAGCTACTCCTATACTCGCAGCCAACTGTCATTTTGTCTGGATGACTAGGCGCCCCTCGTGCATAACAGCTGAACTAAACTTGATACGTATTTTGCTCTGTTTTATCGTCAATATGGCGACGTCATCCGAGAAAGCATGCCTTTACGCGAAACAACTTTTCGTCGTTATATGAGAAGCTTTTGATTCGAACGATAGTTCATTCGAAAGAAAAAGCTTCAGCGCGTGTCGTTCAGGTATTCATTTCATGCAGATCATTCTCTCCGTACCAAAAAAATGCTTAGATACGACGACTATCAAGCCGTCCATTTTTGCTCCACATTACAACGCTTATATTACTACATATCAACATAATTTGATCACAAGACTACCTGACCGAACCGCGCTGAACCCTCCCCTTTCGAATGAGACATATTTCGACACCAAATTCTCCTTTATAAGGACGAAAAGTTGTTTCGCGCAAACCCATATTTTTGGCCCATTTTGTCGGTAAAGTCAACTCTCTGCCATGCCTGGAACTACCGCCTTAAGGGGGTAGTCCCAACACGTGACGTCACAGATTTCGTAGGCATGGTAGATTTCGTTACAGTAAGATCATTACCTACAAGCGTGTAGCTGCCTGACAAATACGAGGCGGAGCCACTTTCGATTTTTTTCACGAATGCGTAAAGTAATTCGCCGCTGTTTATTGTGTAACTGCGGGGCAAGGGGGAAATCGTCTCAAGGCAGCAGCGTTGCCAAGAATCGGAGACAGCGTTGCCGCATTGCCGCCGTGACAATTCATCGCAACGATAGCATGAGAGGGGTTGGAGGTCCGACTATGAAAACCGTACGAAATATTTTGGTCGCCAGTTCGTGCCCCGCACAAGTAAAAGGTATAGCCGGATAAGGGGGTCAAAAGTGCCCTTGAACCAAGTTAGACTTTTGATGTATCATTTGATAACTTAGCCAAAGAAAAGCTTTCGCTCCAAGTTTCAATCCTCTATCTCGATCTGGGGGGTAGTAATGGGGAAGAAATGAAATATCAGTTTTTGCCATATTTGTCCCATTTAATGGCAAGCAAAAATTCTGGGAAAAATCTGACATATTAGAAATATAATGATATATATTAGAGAATTTTTTCGGATTTTTTTATTGCAAAGTTTAGGTGTACAAAATGGAAAACCCTAAAAGAATCTGAAAAATGCAGATTTCGTAGTGAAGTTGTAAGAACACTACTTTTATATTTTTACGATAACAACATATTATTATATCTATTGTCCCCAATATCTTTCATATTTTTTGGAATTGTGCGTTGTAGTTAAAAAAATTAAAAATCAATTTTGCCGAGGTATTTCGCGCGAAAATGCATTCCGTACTTTAAATTCTTATGTTTTCCATGCAGTGAATACCGTACGTGATTTTTAATAGTTCTACATCTGGAAGAATAATATATAGATAACAAAAATAATACATTCAGTCAACTAGCACTATTTCCCCACACTATATCTTAATATAGAAAGAACGATTTTACTGAATACATTGGCAGAGTGGTTATAGGTTCTGCCTGTGAATCTTATATTTGTTATTTTGGTCGTGAGTTCGCGCCGCGCACAAATTAATCTTTCTTCCCTGTATTTCTTTTTTTAATTCATAACTACATGACAATTCAGTTTGTTTCCATAGATTTACTATTCATATGTGTAGCGGCACACGGCCGGCGACCGTAATAAACAGTCCGCTTGCAGATGTCAGGGATTAGGCCCAAAAACCTTCCCTGATACTTGCAAGCCAGGAAAGATAATATATGACTCTATAAGTTCACGTGCGCAGCAGACTTCGCTGTCGAAAACATCGCCTGCCGTGTACCGTTATGGGGCTGCCTGGAAAGTCCCAAAACGAGCGACGTGGAGTCCTTTTCCCCCGCCAAACAGGGCGGTAGCTCAGGAAAAAGACTACACCCACGAGTCCCCGGAAAAGGCGTCACCTTTTCCGGAGACGCGTATAAATAAGGGAAAAAGAGCGGAGAAAAACTAATGTTGCAAGAACGCAGGGACTACGCTAGTCCGCTTGCCAATCAGTGTACGCCGCCTATCTGCAGAGAAATAAAGAAACGATACTAGGTCCAATCCTTTCACTTGTAACCCTTCCTAACGTTACAATTGGTGACCCCGACGTGAGCAGAAGAAAAAACAGTTCAGTGAAAGTGATCATAACAGAACAGTGAGAAATAGTTTGTGCAGTGCTAATAAGACAATCGCAATTGTTATTTATTTTTATTTTTAATTTTAACCACACTGAAGAACAATGCAAGGAAATAACAGTGGTAGTGTCGCGAGTGGCATTTCCAGCGAAATTAATAAAGTGGGAATACGCATGCCACCGTTCTGGTACAACAACCCGACACTGTGGTTCATCCAGCTAGAAGGACAGTTTGCACTAAACGGCGTAACAGCCGACAGCACAAAATTTTACTACATCACGGCAAACCTAGACTGCAAATGCATGGAAGAAGTGGAAGACGTAATAAGAAACCCACCGGACACAGGAAAATACGAACGGATTAAGGAGGAACTGATCCGACGGCTGTCAACTTCGGAGGAGCAAAGGATCCAGCAGCTGTTGGAACGAGAGGAGATCGGGGATAGAACACCGTCCCAATTCCTGCGGCATATCAAGAATTTAGCAGGCGGCTTAGTTAGCGATAAGTTCCTGCGTACGCTCTTCATAAACAGACTGCCGACAGCAATGCGGTCCATCCTTGTGACGCAAATGGATTCGTCGTTGGACAAAATGGCGGAATTGGCGGACAAAATTAAGGAATTCAACCCTTCTGGACAATGCGCTGCAGTGACGTCGCCCGACTCTAAATTCGATGCCCTATGCGAGCAAATGGCACGACTAACACGACAGGTAGCGGAACTGACGCAACGTGCAGCCGAAGACCAGGAGTACCGACGAAGCAGAGCCCGCAGCCCAGAGCGCAGAAGGCAGAGAAGATGGAGCAGATCGCGTAGCCCATCACAGACAGGCGTTTGCTGGTACCATCGCAGGTTTGGGGATCACTCAACGAGATGCACGACTCCCTGCACATACGTCAGTCAACAGGGAAACGAGACCGATCGACCCTAGACGAGGCGAGAAGCGTCGATCAAAAAACAAGCCGCCTCTTCATGACCGATCGAGACACGAAGGTACAGTACCTAATCGACACCGGCGCCGACATTTGCGTATACCCGCGATCCCTAGTTAAAGGACGACTACCCAAAACAAATTACACGCTTTACGCAGCAAACGAGTCAACCATCTCGACGTATGGCGACATCGTGCTGCATTTAAATTTCGGTTTGCGTCGCGTCTTAAAATGGAAATTTGTAATCGCGGATGTCTCAAAGCCAATAATCGGTGCTGACTTTTTAAGTAACTTCGGCTTGTTAGTAGATATTAAAAATAAGCGTCTCATGGATAACACGACTAATCTGACTGCGCGAGGAACGTTAGGCATCGCCGATATAAAATCTATTAAAACGGTTGTCGGCGACTCACCCTACACCAAACTTCTAACAGATTTTATAGAAATAACCCGTCCGACGCGAACAAACACGACAGTAAAACACAGCATCACGCACCATATTAGGACCACAAACGGACCACCGGTCTTCGCGAAACCAAGGAGACTCGCCATCGATAGATTAAAAATCGCAAAGCAAGAAATCCAACATCTCTTGTTAGAAGGAGTGATTCGGCCATCTAAAAGTCCATGGGCTTCACCCCTTCACTTAGTAGCAAAAAAAGACAATGCGTGGCGACCTTGCGGCGACTACCGTGCACTAAACGCACAAACAATCCCGGACCGTTACCCGTTACCGCACATTGAAGATTTTACACAAGTATTACATGGAAAAACAATTTTTTCGAAACTCGATTTAGTAAAAGCTTATCATCAAATCCCAATAGAACCCGCGGACATAGAAAAAACAGCAGTCACAACCCCATTCGGTCTCTTTGAATACGTCAAGATGCCGTTTGGACTCCGGAATTCAGCTCAAACGTTCCAGAGATTTATAAACGAGGTTCTACGCAATTTAGATTTTTGTTACGCATATCTAGACGATATCTTAATAGCATCTACAGACGAGACTGAACATCTAGAGCACATCAAACAGATTTTCACACGGCTACAAGAGTACGGCGTCGTAATTAATCCGGCAAAATGCACATTCGGTAAAAGAGCAATAGATTTCTTAGGTTACACAGTAAATAGCGAAGGTACAACACCGAATCCCGATAAAGTAGACGTAATCCGTAACTTTCCGAAACCTTCAAACATAAAAGAATTGCGACGATTCTTAGGAATGGTTAACTTTTACCGCCGATTCATTCAGAACGCAGCAAAGCTACAGGTCCCATTAAACGACTTATTGAAAGGTGCACCTGCACACGGAAACCCACAGGTAGCGTGGACGCAAGACGCCTGCACTGCCTTTTCACAGGTAAAAGAGGCACTGGCGCAAGCTACCCTCCTGGCGCATCCCATACCTGGGGCCCAAATATCATTACACGTAGACGCGTCTGATTACGCAACGGGCGCGGTACTGCAACAATGGGTCAATAATACCTGGCAACCTATAGCTTTTTACACAAAAACTCTTTCCTCCGCGCAACGAAAGTACAGCGCGTACGACAGAGAATTACTAGCCATATACACCGCCGTGCGACGATTCCGGTATCAAATTGAAGGGCAAGCATTTAGTGTATTTACCGACCACAAACCTTTGATTTACGCCTTTAAACAGCGACCAGAGAAATGTACACCAAGACAATTCAGACACTTAGATTTCATAGGACAATTTACAACGGACATACGACACGTTAGCGGAAAAGACAATATAGTCGCAGACGCTTTATCCCGGATAGAAGACGTACATGTACCAACGTGCGTAAATACCACACAAATAGCTGAATCTCAACAGTCAGATGAAGAACTCCAACGCCTCCTACTGACCGAGACTGCACTTAAATTAAAAAAAATTCGTTTTCCAACTGCTACCGGAGAAAATGTAGAACTATATTGCGACATCGCTACAAACACCGTCCGACCATATGTTCCAAAATTGTATCGCCGACAAATTTTCAATAGTCTACATGGTTTATCACACCCCGGAACGAGAGCCTCAAAAAAATTAGTCATAGACCGTTTTGTTTGGCCATCCATAAAGAAAGACTGCGTACAATGGACAAAGGAATGTATCGCATGCCAGAAGAACAAAGTCACGCGACATACAGTATCCCCATTAGGCACCTTCGAATCTTCCAACTCCAGGTTCGAGCACATTCACATCGACATAGTAGGGCCACTACCAATTTCCCAAGGATTCCGTTACTGCCTTACCTGTGTCGATCGCTTCACCCGCTGGCCAGAGGCGATACCGATGGAAGAAATAACCGCGGAGGCAGTCGCAAGATCCCTAATACATGGATGGATCGCACGTTTTGGGGTACCCGCGAAAATAACAACCGACCAGGGCAGACAGTTCGAATCACAACTCTTCAAAGAATTGACTAGGCGAACCGGGTCAAAACATATAAGAACCGCAGCATTTCATCCAGCAGCCAACGGTATGGTCGAAAGGCTCCACCGGCAATTAAAAGCCGCCATCAGATGCTACGACACCGAACAATGGACAGAGGCCTTACCCCTCATTTTACTTGGGATAAGGACAGCACTGAAGGAAGACCTGCAAACGACCCCAGCACAAATGGTATACGGAAGTAATCTCCGTCTTCCAGGAGAATTTTTTACGAAACAAACAGAACCCGATACCTCTGAATTCGTCAACCAACTTCGACGGAGGATGCAACAGCTAAAACCTCAACCAGCAACACGTCACGGTCATAAACCAACATTCATACATAAAGATTTAGAGTCATCCCAATATGTATTCCTCCGACACGACGCAGTCAAAAAACCACTACAGCCTCCATATGAGGGGCCATACAAGGTAATTAAACGCGGAAATAAAGATTTCACGATTAAGATTGGCGAGCAAGAAAAAACCGTTACAATAGACCGTTTAAAACCAGCCCACGTTGTAAGCGACGAACAAGAAAATACGCAAAACTATAAACATACATCCCACCGCGAAAACGCAAGCACGCCACGTAGCATACTAAAAAATAG